>JARHVA010004018.1:1015000-1080000 GCA_037957365.1 Torreya grandis | reverse complement strand
GCTAAATAATAACTCAAATCACACCCTCAACCTTCCTCCTCTAGGCTAGTTGTTGATAATGGAAAGGACTCAATACTATGAGAATAGTAGCATCCATCTAACTTTGATAAATAATAACACATGTAGAAAATAATTACATTATCTAGGTTGGAGGTAGAAATCAAATGACAAGAAGAATAAATTGTCTTCCTCAAGGAAATGCTCAAAGATAAGGAAGAAGTCATTTCCTCTTTACAAAAAGAGTTAAAATATATTAGGAGTCAATACATTAATAAATATAATTAGATTATTTAGTTGAAATAAGTGATACCATTAACTCCCTTAACAACTCCCATAATCTAAGTGGATCATTGTGTGAAAACCCAATTGGTATATATTGGTATTATGGCTACTTGGGAAGGAACATGTCAAACTATAAGAGATTTTGAAATATATAAAAAATTAAATGGTAAATTTAGGAAGATAAATAATAAAAAATAAAGGTTGAATCCATGTTACAAACAAAATATGAAATATGAGAAACAATCCTTGTATTTAAAAGACATGCCTTCAGATATGGTATCTTATTATAAAATTAGTTATATAAATAGAAACTATTGATAATTTTATGTGGTTTGCCTTATTATTTTGAATATGAAAAATTATTTTTAGAGGCCTATTATTCCATCTCCCTTGATCGCTGAAATATGTTGTGTGAATTTTTCTCTTATAACTTACTTCTAAGGCATATTTCATCCTTTTTGATCAACATATTTGTAGGATAAGTTCATCTTAGGGATTACATATCTAATTTGAAAAATCAAATTTATTAGAATGAGAGAATAGAGGAATATTTAGATCAATTCAAAACTATTTAGATCTTTATGAGGCATGATTTCCTTAATTTAGTAAAACCTATTCCCATATTCTAAACACTTGTATATAATCCAAGGATTAGATAACATTATCCAAAAAACATGTGTAAATTAATTTTTTGATTTTTATGAATATACTCCAAATAATTTTACTAAATCCCTCGTTTCATGTGACAAGAGATGAGATACATTGAGCATTCCTTTGAAAATGAGATAAGTCATTTTTCCAACTAATATTATTAATTATTTTAGAAGATCCAAAGTTATTACAGAAATGATATAAGAAATTGGATAGAAGTATGGATATGAATGGATTTGTATGGGGTATATAACCCCATTAATACTTATTCATGTTTCCATGGATAAACACAACACCTCATGCACTTTATTGATTTGAGATATGGAGGGCCCAAGTGAAATTTTTTTGAGGTCATCCTAATCCAACATAATTAAATTGGGCTACATGCTATAACATATGTTATCTCAATAAAAAACTAGAAAGTGTGTTACTTTCCAAAGAGCAAAGGGGACCCTAGCTTTTAAGAAGACTTATAAGAAGTAAAGTATGGGTAAAATGATGAGTCCATAATATGTCACATATTACCAAGTAATAACCTCCTTTCCCCCCTAAATAACCTTTAAGTGGATTTAGATGCTCATAATATGACTCATTATTAATTTAAAATAGACAGTGAGCTATTGATATTTGTTATACTATGTAAGTCATTGTTATCTATTTTTACCGCTATGTTTTAATAATTACATGGAGAAGACACCAATTTGGTATGTGTAGGTCATAATTAAGTAATTTATTTAATAATAGTTGTTTTTAACACCTAGATATTTAATAAATATTATTTTTTAAATAAGTATTTATCTCCATGAAGCCCTTGGGATAGCTAACCATACTTTGCTTTCTAGATCTGGAGATTCCCAA
Organism: Torreya grandis; assembly: GCA_037957365.1. Classification (NCBI taxonomy): domain Eukaryota; kingdom Viridiplantae; phylum Streptophyta; class Pinopsida; order Cupressales; family Taxaceae; genus Torreya; species Torreya grandis. The sequence goes on along the minus strand of JARHVA010004018.1, from coordinate 1,078,209 downwards.
CGTAGCTCCAAAAGGCACCAATGTGGCTTTGAAATTTACTAATCTAGAGAAAGAAGCCACTAGTCTAGCTCTAGAAGTCACCATTTTAGCTCTAAATATATCTAGTTAATGTATTCAATCATTAAAAGGGTATACAATCATACTATAGATATATGAATATGATATCTAAAGGACTTTAAGGCATTTTTATATACACTTTGAATGTTAAATATAGAATTTATAAAAAAAATGTATATATATATATATATAAACTATATTTATGGAATTTTCTCACAAAGTGAGTATAAATACTTTATTTTGCACTGCTAACTACATTAAATTCTAATGATTATGATCACCAAGGAAGTATAAACCATTCACTAGTATCATTTAAGATGCAAGAACCATTATCTAGTGCTTTCCACATGTTTTCCTTAGAATGTGGGAAGGATGTTATTATGATGTTTTTATAAGATAAAACATGATATTAGTTAGGATATCATATTTTTATGTTTTTGATAAAGTAAGGTGGTAAACCAGGGGCTAAACCCTATACAGTCAAAAAACACAAGAAGGCAAACAAACAAAAAATGCCTTCAGAGAGATGACGACACAACTGAGAATAATAGATAGAAACAAAACACAAGCCACAAGAAGACTAGAGTGAGAGATGTCTCCCCTTACATAAATATTGATTTGATAAGATCATTGAGTTTCTCATTCTTTGTGTTGTCAGCATACCCAGTATTACCCACCACTTCCAGCATAGACATGTTTAGCAGAATTGTATTATGAAGTCCTTTGGTGAAGACCATCTCCAGCTTCTGAATGTAGTCCTTCAGGGCCCCAATTTCAATTTTCCAATTAGTCTCATTCTCAGTGCCCTCACTAGCTTCCTCGACATACATTTTCCCCTTATTGTCAGTAGTTTCCATAGTGTCAACACCCTATTCCTCAGTACCCTTTATGAAATGCCCTACAGTGATGACTTTGTCTACTCCCATGCTTGAAAATAATTTCCCCTTAATTTTCATGATGAGACCTGCACACCTCAACCTCATGAAATAATTAATTATTAATGATTACCAAGACATTACTAAGGTTATCAAGTTTTGAGATCCCCGATGGCCCTCTCCACATGGACTACCTCTAAAAGCTATATGTGTCATCAATATGACTCATTCCTGAGAAGTCATCTCCTTTTGAATGATCTCCATAATGTTTAAGGGAATATGAACACCTTGTTGCCACACCCTCCAACTTGAAAATTGTTGCCCAAGGTTGGCACAAGCATCAACGACCATGTTGCCTTCTCTATAGGTATGGGAAATCTCAACTTCAGAAAACTTTTGTAAAAGAAATTGGATATCAGTAATGATGTCTTTTAGCTTGATTCCCACATTTGAAGCTTTATTAATGGCATCTATGACCATCTTAGAGTCTCCTTGTATATTCAAGTTCCTTATTCCTAGGGATGTAACTAACTTTAATCCCCATAGTAAAGCCAATGCTTCAGCATAGTTGTTGCTCTGGCATCCAATTCCACTAGCATAGACAGTAGGCATCCATCCTTTATCATTCCTATAATTTCTCCTCCACTATCTTTACCATCCAACCTGGATGCCCCATCAAATTTGAGTTTCATCTAGTTAGGTTTAGGGGGGATCCATTTAGTATTAAGTCTCTGTAGTATTTTGGAGTTATTATACCCAGGGATCTGGTTTGAAACCTTCCAATTGGCTACAATTTGGCTTTCAATTTGAGATAGGGGTTTCTTCACAACATGAATATGAGCTATTATAACACTTTCCATAATGGTCTTAGCAAAGGAGTTAAACACTTGAGAAGCATTTCTAGTAGTGTCCTTGAAAATTTTGTGATTGTGCTCTTTCCATAAAGTCTAACTCAAACATGGCAGAGCTTGCTTCCATATTTCCATAAGCTAGGGATGTGTGAAGCTTGGGTTCTAGCTAAGAATTAATTATTTAAGGTTAGAATTGCAAACCCAATCAATACCAAAGTTGTTAAGTATTGTGCCCCATAATTCCCTGGCAAACTCACAGTGGATAAAGAGGTGTGAAACTGATTCCTCTTTTGAACCACACAAGAAACATCTGTTAACCAAAGTAAACCCTCTCTTTTGAAAGTTATTCTGAGTAAGGATTTTGTTATGAGCAATAGCCCACTAAAACATGTTAATTTTTGGAATAAGTTTATGATTCCAAACCTTTTTCCATACATCTATTCTGAGCTTTAGGAATGAGCAGATGGTAAGCATAATGGATAGAGAATGATCCATTCTTATTTGGCCACTAGTATTGTTCATCCTCCCAAGGAAAGAGAGAGATTTTGATCTCCTAAATGCACTGTTGGATCTCCCAAACTCTTTAGAAAAGCTTAGGCTAGTACACACAGCAAACCAAAACATTTTTCCATCTCCTCATCCCATTTTTATTTTCCATATAATCACTAACCCTATCTCCAAAAAACTAGGTAGTCAAGTCTACAATCTCTCCATAGTTTCCCTGTGTGATGAGAGCCTTGTCCTTTAACCAGATATCATCCCAAAATTTAATATGTTGGCCATTTCCAAGTTTCCATCTAATTCCCTATTTGAGAAGGCTTATACTTTTTGATATCACAGATCCCTGGGGTAATCCCGTTTATTAAAGAAAGTTGGAATCATCAATGTTGTGCATGTATTTGGCATACATTATTTCCCCCCAATCATTGTTTTTATGGATTAGGTTCTAACTAACTTTTGAGAGAAGGGATTTGTTCATGTTCCTGATGGACCTAATATTAAGTCTACCATGAGATTTTGGAAGACACACTTTTTCCCATCTGACTAAAGACATTCTCTATTTGTCTTCCACTCTAGTCCATAAAAATTTCCTTTGGATCTATTCCAATTTCTTAGCAAAATACATAGGAATTTTAAAAAGAGATAGGAATTATGTAGGAATACCTTACAGTGAAGCCTGAAGAAGTTGTAGTTTACCAGCACTACTGAGTAGTTTCCCCTTCCAACCAAGAAGTTTCCTCTGCGTTCTTTCCACAATTCCTTTCCAAAATCTAGGAGATACCTCTTTGACTAAGAGTGGGAGACCCAAGTAAGTAGATAGTAGGCCAGCTTTAGCCATTCTAATATATCAATTATTATATTTCTAAGTTCATTAAGAGTGTTAAAGAAATATGCATTACTTTTCTATAAATTTATCCTTTGTCCCGACTCTTTGGCATAATTATTTAAGATATTCCTCCATCTTCTAGCTTCAATCACCAATGAGATGCCAAAGAAGATGGTATGATCCACAAATTACTGTACCACCATAGGATGAAGGGAGGAGGTAGGTTTGATGCCCACTAGCTTTTTTGAGGATATATTTGCTTGTATGTATCTTCCCAGTGCCTCAGCCATAATGATGAACAAGTTTTTACACTACCATTGAACAAGTTTTTTAAATGTTGTGATATATAGAGAACATCATTTTGATGAATATGTAGTATGCAATGAATAAGTGATTAGTTTTGAGAATTACCATTTATAGTATTATAAGCACATTTCCATATTAATCGGAAACTAAGTTCATTAATTATCTCCAAGATTAATATTTTTTAATCGTATTATAAATATTGTCAAGGTACCCTCATCCAAATAATAAGGATATATTTGGTATTTATTTATTATGCATTGTTATGTGTTTAAAGGTTGTAATACATTTTCTTTCAAATTACTATTTTCTATGTTTATCCTATAGGGTTGTTTGTGTGTGTTGTATTTAAATTCAAAAAATTAATTTCAAACATTTTATTTACATACAATTTAAATTCAAAAAAATAGATTAAATAGTGTGTTTTACAATCATACAATTTCAATTGAGTAAAATAGGTTAAACAATGTGCTTTGCATTTGAGAAAATTAGATTATTATTGTGTAATTTTAGTTTAGAAAACACTATGTTTGCCCCTCACAATAAATTATAATTGAGTTATATTAAATTAGAGTAGATTATATAGCAGTAGATTAGATGATCCAAATATCACCCCCAGAACAAGACTATTAGTTATAAACTTTTAAATATCCTATTAAAAACAGTCATTGGAATGCTTGGATTGACATGACATATATCAACTAAATGAAGCAGACAAAATTTTCCTTATCACTTATAAATTTAAAATTTTCTACTCAGAATAGGTATAAAATTCTTATTATCCATTAAAAAATCTAATTTTCCACTCCAACTCTCCTTAGCCCATAATGTGCAATAGGGTCAAATACTAGTCATGCTTTAATATATCTCAAATAGAGGTTTTAAATAATGTGTTTTAATTCAAATTAAATGATAAAATAAAATAATCCATTAAATTTTACAAGACACACCAAAAAATATTAAATTTGAGATTTAAAATAATTATTTTCAATTTAAGATTATAAAATGGTCATTGGAGCATGCCTAGAACTAAATATTTTATCATAACATTTTTCAATGGTTTTATAAATTCCTAATTTTCTAATGATTCACCAATCTAAGTCAAATATTATAAAAAATCCCAAAATAATAATAACAATTTCATGATCCAATAAGTTAACCAAGACCATATAAAATGAAATAAAGACAAGAGACAACTGGAGCTCATTAATTCACAAATAGAACAAGGATCAATGACCTAAGTCATTGTGAATTCAAAATTTGAAACAAGATTATCAAAAACTCACAAATTGTTCAAAAAAAATTCCAATGAGAATAATTGATGAAATGCCAATGACAATTATTACCACTAAAAAATAATGTACATTATATCAATTATATCAAGAAAAGTATAATTAAATGTTTTTCAATTATTTATTTTTGCTTCATAAGTTTCCCAACTTCCTACTCACTTGGTTTTTACAAAGCATATTTTAATTCAAATTCATAATTTAGTCTTAGATTATGTTTGACCCAAGAATAAAATGTTTGAAATAATTAACAAAAAACTAACTAAATGATAGTTACTTTATCTAACACCCCAAGTCAATGTGTGGTTCAATCATGACTTTTTGCATTTTACAATCTTTGAAATTTTATGGGTTATGCCTTATCAAAGGCTTAATTACTTATTTAAAATAAAATTTGAGTCTCTCATGTCCTCCTAAAAATTTTATACTACACCAAACCAAAAGAGTTAATATTTAAGATTCAAGGTGTTGTGTTGATGGATCAATAAATAAATACATCTTCTTGCTAGCATCATGTGGTGAGAAACATGTAAAAGAAAAATAATGAAATACATTCCATGAGTGAATATTTATACAATACTTATTCTCTTATGAGTTCAATGTAGTTATATTATCACTTAACAAATAATGGGTCTACATCATTAAATATGCATATAACCATTGAGTTTATCCCATTTTGGAAAAGGCTTTAGTTTTAACATCTTTGGGATATGACATATACCAACTTGGTAAAGTATTTTATGGTGGTAATTATTGACCATTTTTGGGTCTAACAGTCCAAAAATTGGTCCCCTTCTTCCTATAATGTTTTAGGCCATTTCATTTTTTATTTTGCACAAGTCCAGGAATTTCTACGAACTCTGCAAGTCCATTTCTATGGGCTCTGCAGGTCTAAATCTATAGACTCCATAGGGTTTGATTTTATACATAATCATTAGTGAGTTTTTTCTATGAACTCTATACGTGTAATCTTTAATAGATGAAGGACCAGTTCAGAGAGAGTGAAAGGTTTTGGAAAGCTTCTTTAGACTCTTATCTAAATAAATTCACAAGGAAAGAGAGCTAAAATGGTTCAGAAGACACTTTTCCTTAAGGTTGGAAGAGTGGTTCAACGACATAATATTTCCAAGAGTTAGCACCTTTAAATCATTAAATCGATTCAATGCCTTTAGTTCATCACTTGGTTCAGCACCTTCGGTTCATCACTTCGTTCAATGCCTTCAGTTCATCGCTTGGTTCAATCAGTGGGTTCAAACAGTGAGTTCAACAGATGGTTCAATCACTCAATTCATCAAACGGATTAACGAGCTTGGTTCAATGCTCAGTTTAAAGGCTCAGCATGTAGTGTTGAATTGTTGAACTAGTTCAACAGGTTGGTTTAATGAGTTTGGTTCAATGCTTAGTTTAAAGGCTCGGTGCACAGTGTTGAACCATTGAACTAGTTCAACAGCTTGGTTCAAGGGGGCATCCCAAAGCTGAAAGGTAGGTACCCTTACAGAGTGTAGTTTTGGATTCAGGAGCCCTTGTAGAGGGTAGGGACCATTTCAAAGGGAGTTGAAGGAGTTCAAAAGCATGCAAAAAATCTTAAGGATGAATTCTTGCAGACTTTTTGTCTGAAGGAATTCCTTCAAACAAAAAGTTTGAAGGAATTTGGATGAAGACTGCTAGTCCATAGCAAAAAAGACCTCGGGAAGTCAAAGTGGCCAATTCCTATACACTTTTTGTCTATGGGAAAAATCTCAAAGCAAAAGAGACCCATAGAGAGGGCTGAAAAGACAAAGGTTGCTGAAGGGCAGGTACCTTTGCGGGGGGCTCCTAGTGGCCAAATGAAGGGTACCTCTCTAGAGTTGAAGGGACACTTCCCCTTCGAGAGGGTCCAAAACAAAGGAAAAGGGAAAAGAAAAAAGTTGAAGGAAAATTCCAAGTGATGACAAGCATGTGGGTGTCAAATTTAAAGTAATGAAATAGCCGTTGGTTTTTAAATGCTTGCATGCCAACCAGGGAAGGAGCCCAAAAAATGTAGTAACCCAATAGAAGATCACTCTGAGGGCTAAAAGAGCAGAAAGAGAAAAAGCAGGAAGAAGACAAAGAGCCTAGAGGACAAAGAGAGAAAAGTGCCAAGTGTAAGAATAGGAAGATAGCCCAAGTGGTGAAGGGAGGCACCGATTCAAGAAGTTACTCCAACAGGCGATACAGTGCTTGTGAATTGATTATTAGGAAGCACAAATGGCTAACAGTGTGACCCATTTTTCTTCATTTCACATTAGTGAGTAGAAAAACCATGTAATCACCTTGAAGAAGTGGTCTTGTAATCAAACAAATGGCGTGGCTTATAATTTCTCATTGATGTTTCAATGCCTTGCTCTTCCTAATGACTGGAGAGCAAATGGGTCATTTATAAAAAGGGGCACCAAAAGGCCTTCTTCCTTCCTCTATATATTGGAGACTTGTCATTTGGAAAATGATCTTTTTCACATTTATAAGGTGAAGCCCTAGTAAATTTTCACCTAAAATCAATAAATGCATTTTACCTCTATTCTAGTTAGATATCTCTGTGTGTGTCTGAGTGTCAGTTTGTGTTTAGTCATTGATTCTTAATGCTTCCAGAGGTTTAACACAAACACACCTGGTGTTTATAAGGTGCCATTTTTGTAGGTGATAAGGAGAGCTATATTTGGAAGTGCTAAGATAGAAGAAGCTACTATATAATATGCATTTCTACAACACCTTTGGTGAGTCTCTATTTTCTATGTGTTCCATTAAAGCCTCCCTATTAAGCTTCCTATAACCTGGTCCTTCTACCAATTTGAAGTGTATTTATGTATTTGTCTAGCTTCAAGTGTGAGTTTGAGTAGGTTGAATCATTTGGTGCATCACCTCTTTTAGAGTAGTTTTGTTTTCCTATAATCCTTCTCCTTTTTCACCACCCCATTATATATCTATATACCTGTATTAGTACTTATTGGAATAACTTAGAAACATCAAAGGGAGATAGCCCTCATCTAGAGACTCTCCCCTCTAGCTTTGCCAGTCCTATAGGTGAGAGGGGAGTTTCCATTATTGCATGTGGAAGGCAGGAGCTTGGCCTCCTACCTTAGGTGCAATCCACTGCGTCAATAGTTTTTGGCACACTCGGTGGGACCAACTAGGATAAGTTGTGTCTAGAGAGTTGAAGAATTTTTGGTGTATTCTTTAGCCAACCTACCTTTGGAGGCTTTTTACATCAACACCAATCATGACTCTGAGTTAAATCAATTGGTTAAGCAGTTCTGGTGCCATCAAGAAATAGTATTTTGGCATGTATAATTCCATCGTTCAGAGCCATGGAGCCTATTTTCCTTGGCCAATTTGGCTATGATCCTTACTAGCCTTATGTTGATCCTTATCAAGTTTAATATGAGTAGTCTCAACCCTATCATAAGCTATATCATCCTTATGCCCAGTCTTCTCAATGTGTCACTTCTCCTACTTGACCCAGCCTTTTTGCCAATTAACCCATTTCCACCTTCAAATGAGCACTACTGGGATACAAAAAGTATGTAATAGATCTTGACACTAGAATGGGATGTGGCCAAGAAATTCTTGATCATGTCATTCGTCAAGTGAGAAATGCACTAGATCAATTTAAGAGTGAATGGGCTCATATTATAAAATCCAATTGGCAAAGGCTTACAAGTGAGATGGTGGATGTGGGTTGTATGATTGCATCTTTGGAAGAGAAGCTGAGTATTTATTAGAGGTAGCCTTACCAATTCTATCAACCTGCATACTCCCTACCCCAAGTATCATATCAGTCATACATAGCCCCTGCTTATGAGCCAAGTCAATCCTATGAAAGTCCTTTCCCCAATCATGCTGAGGAGAGTTCCCAAATAGTAAATCTTGTGTTTCAGGCTAATCTTGATAGACAAATTGAATTAGCAAATCTTCAGATGCAGCAGTCCATTTTGGTAGCAAGGGAAGTGGAATCTAAACCCTCACTACCCTCTCACATTATGGCCCCATCACCCCAAAAGGAGATGCCCAGTCCAAATATCTTGAGCTACAATAAAGTGGTTGAGTCATGGAACATTAAGGAGGAGAAAGACATTGTCGAAGAGTGTGGGGTACAAAATGAGGTTAGTCCTTTTCAAGTCCCTCCCACCCTTCCTTAGGAGGCTTCTTGAATTTCATGGAAACCTTCATGCACTCCCCATCTCTCTAATGATTCTTATGATCTCTAAGAGGTACAAAATGAGGATCATTTGGCTAAACAGATTGAGGAATTAGAGGCTAAGATGAGATTACTTGGAGAAAAGGAGATGGAGTTTTTAGACCTTATAGGGGAGACTGCACCAAAATATTTTGATGAGCCTTGTGTGCCCCCTCCTATTCTATATAAAACCCCCTCTTGTGTGCCAAATCCTTTCTATCAGATGGTACTTTCTCATTCTGACTCATCCAAAGCATCAATCGATCTTGTCTTTAATCCTATATGCCTAGCTTTTTAGCAGGCCTCTTTTCAAACATCTCTCCCTTTACATGAGTAGACCCTTCAAAATCTTCCCCAACCTCCTCAAGTCTTTCAACATGATCTCAAAATTCCAAGCTAGAAGAAGGAACATCATGAACTAGCTCATAACCTTGAAGAGGATAAAGTTGTTGCTTGTTCACAGGAGCAAAATTCTAGTCCCAAGGTCATGAGTTGGAAATAAATAGTCGAATCTTGGGGAAGAAAGGAAGAGGAGGAGAAAGGTTTTGCTCTAACCCTTAAAGAAGATGAGGCTACTCCTACTCTCGATGATGATTGTCATCTCTAGGAAAGGCTTTTATAGGAAAATATAGATAGGCAAATTGCAGAGTTGGAGTCTGGAGCAAGTTTCCTCTTTAAACATGTGATGGACGTTTCAGACCAAATAGCAAATTCCATTTTTGAACACACTCTATCCACACACCTCCAAGAAAGCTATCAGGCCATGCCTGATATAGTTGAAGAGATGACCAAATGGAAAGAGGAGAATCATTTGATTCTAGCTTAAGGACTACCTCCTCTTCCACATGAGTTCATCTGTCAGCCTTCCATTTTCCCCATTCTCGAGGAGGAGCCTATCTTGAAGGAAGCAAGTGAAGAGGAGTATTCTTAGTTCATGACTAATCAGGGAGACTTCATGAGTATGGATGAGGAAGATATCACCATTAATGTCATGGAGGAGCATGGAAAATCTCTTGTTCATATTTTGAATGATTCATTTGAAGTCATTGGGGCAGGTTGCACTATTCTTCAAGGAGGCTATGAGCTAGCTAAGAGTGGAGAAGGCAACATTGGGACTCAAATAAGTATGTAAAGGGGCTGCAGGCTTTCATATTTATCTTTTCAAGAGGTTGGTAAATTTGAAGATACTTTCTTTGAAATCATCAAAGGGGATGGCCATACCATGGAACCCAGGCATGAGACAAAAGAGAACAAGCCAGTCAATGATGCATATCAAGGGGCTTATGGTGATGAGCCAGTAATGATTGATTTCTTGATGAGATAGGCCAACATGAAGGACTAGAATTTAACAAGCTCCCAGGAATGAACATAGTACATATATGTTGGAAGCATGTTTAAATCTGATCCACTTAGATACCAGTCAATCCAGGTGATAGGCAAGAGGAGTAGGTCACCAAATCTCCTTTTCATTCAACCACTTGTCTAGCACCATAAGTCTTCTTGCCAGGAAGGGGACTTAAGAAGTTTTCCCTTTGATCTAGGAGGGAAGCAAGTACACTTGGTTAGTTGTATATAGTAGTTATTTTTAGTTTCTTTTCCTATTTTCCCTAAGAGCAGTTTGCACAGGTAGTGGTTTTAGCCTTGTGTGTGTTTTCCTTTATGGGTGGGGTAAAAATATTCATGTTTGATTCTTGGATCTTTATGGCTGTTGCTAACCTTTCTTCAAAGCTGCATTCTAACTCCATGCCCAATGGATTTTGAGGCAACTGGCTTCTAAGCATAGCAGCCATGCTTCCCCTAGGAGTCACCAATTTGTTCACCATTTTTGGGTCTAACAGGCCAAAAATTAGTCCCCTTCTTCCTCTGATGTGTTAGGACATTTAATTTTTGATTTTTCACAAGTCCAAGAATTTCTATGAACTTTGTAGGTCCATTTCTATGGGCTCTATAGGTCTAAATCTATGGAATCTACAGGTCTAAATCTATGGACTCTGCAGGGTTTGATTTTCTACAGACTCAACAGTGAGTTTTTTCTATGAACTCTATAGGTGTAATCTTTGATAGATGAAGGACTAGTTCAGAGAGAGTGCAAGGTTTTGCAAAGCTTCTTTGGAATCTTGTCTAAAGAAATTCACAAGGAAAGAGAGCGAAAATGGTTTAGAAGACACTTTTCCTTAAAGTTGGAAGAGTGGTTCAATGACATAATCATTCTAAGAGTTAGCATCTTTAAATCATTAAACCAATTCAACACCTTTGGTTCATCACTTGGTTCAACACCTTCGGTTCATCACTTGGTTCAATGCCTTCAATTCATCGCTTGGTTCAATCAACAAGTTTAAATGGTGAGCTTAATGGATGGTTCAATCACTCAGTTCATCGAACGATTCAATGAGCTTGGTTCAATGCTCAATTCAAAGGCTCAGCGAGCATTGTTGAACTGTTGAGCTAGTTTAATGAGTTTGGTTCAATGCTCAGTTCAAAGGCTCGATGTACAGTGTTGAACTATTAAAAAAGTTCAATGGGTTGGTTCAATGTCTTGGTTCAAGGGGGTGTCCTAAAGCTAAAAGGTAGGTGCCCTTGCAGAGGGCAATTCTAGATTTGGAAGCCCTTACAGAGGGCAGGGAACATTTCAAAGGGAGCTAAAGGAGTTCAAAAGTGCATAGAAAATCTTAAGCATGAATTCTTTAAAACTTTTTGTCTAAAGGAATTCCTTCAGACAAAAAGTCTAAAGGAATTCGGATGAAGGCCACCAGCCCACAGCAAAAAAGACCCAAGGAAGTCAAAGCAGCCAATTCCTACAAACTTTTTGTCTGCAGGAAAAAGCCTGAAGCAAAAGAGACCTGTAGAGAGGGCCAAAAAGACAAAGGCTACTGAAGGGCAGGTACCCTTGTAGGGGGATCCCAATGGCCAAATGAAGGGTACCTCTCCAAAGCTAAAGGGAAACTTCCCCTTTGGGAGGGTCTGAAACAAATGAAAAAGGAAAAGCAAAAAAGCCAAAGGAAAAGTCCAAGTGTTGATGGGTGCGTGAGCATCAAATTTAAAGTAGTGAATTAGCCATTGGTTTTTAAAATGCTTGCATGCCAACTAGGGAAGGAGCCTAAGAAATGTAGTGACCCACTAGAAGATCACCCTGAGGGCTAAAAGAGTAGAAAGAGACAAAGCAAGAAGAAGACAAAGAGCCTAAAGAACAAAGAGAGAAAAGTGCCAAGTGTAAGAATAGGTAGATAGCCCAAGTGGCAAAGGGAGGTGCCGATTCAAGAAGTGACTCTAGTAGGTGATATAGTGCCTAAGAATTGATTATTAGGAGGCACAAATGGTTAACAGTGTGACCCATTTTTCTTCATTTTGCATTAATGAGCAAAAAAACCATGTAATCACCTTAAAGAAGTAGTCTTGAAAGTAGACAAATGGTATGGCTCATAATTTTTCATTGATGTTTCAGCGACTTGCTCTTCCCAATGACCAGAGTGCAAATGGGTCATTTGTAAAAAGGGGCACCAAAAGGCCTCCTTCCTTCCTCTATATATTGGAGACTTGTCATTAAGAAAAGGATCTTTTTCACATTTGTAAGGTGAAGCCTTGGCAAATTTTCCCCTAAAATCAATAAATGCATTTTACCTCTATTTTGGTTAGATATCTTTGTGTGTGTCTGAGTGTCAGTTTATGTTTAGTCATTGCTTCTTAATGCTTCCATAGGTTTAACACCAACACACCTGGTGTCTATAAGATGCCATTTTTGTAGGTGACAAGGAGATCTATATTTGGAAGTGCAGAGACAGAAGAAGCTACTATATAGTGTCCCTTTCTATAGCACCTTTGGTGAGTCTCTATTTTATGTGTGTTCCATTAAAGCCTCCCTGTTAAGCTTCTTGTAACCTGGTCCTTCTACCATTTTGAAGTGTACGTATGTGTTTGTCTGGCTTCAAGTGTGAGTGTGAGTAGGTTGAATCATTTGGTGCATCACCTCTTTTAGAGTAGTTTTGTTTTCCTATAATGCTTCTCCTTTTTCACCCCCCCTCCATTATATATCTATATACCTATATTAGTAATTATGGAACAACTCAGATGTATCAAAGGGAGCTAGCCCTCATCTAGAGACTCTCCCCTCCAGCTTTGCCAGTCCCACAGGTGAGAGGGGAGTTTCCATTGTTGCATGTGGAAGGCAGGAGCTCAGCCTCCTACCTTGAGTGTAATCCACCGTGTCAATAGTAATGTTGAAATCATGTTTTTCTTATGACTAAGGTAATTTTACAATCAGATATAATCCATACATAGAGAATGGCCAATAAAGTTCAAGTGTTTGAAGCCTAGTTGGAGGATAGTAGATAATATCATCATGGAGTTGATAAAAAATACACTAGATTTGGAATCTGATGACATATTTTTCAAGAGTAAACCAATAATATCCCATCTATACATATTTTCAGTCCATAACATGTACCTACAATGGCCACCATAAATTACCCCATGTAATTGATCAACAAGAAAATAAAATTATTGTTAAGTACCACAAAAGATCAAGGTAACTTTGTCATTATGATAATAAAGGATGTTATGTTAAAGAATATATTATCAATCTCACTTATGGAGTCTTGTATTTTAATGAGAGTCAAACTAATGTGGATAAGTATGACATTAATTATATTTTATGGTGTATTTTTACCATATATTTTATCAAATGGTGTTTGATTCGATGTGGAAAATAAGAAATCATATTTTTTTATTAAGTTAGATGGTGATTTATCATGTGGATGAGAAATTTTGAGTCACGTAGTGCCTGATGAGGATGAAAAGGAGAGGCTAAAGAATCAAGTGATTTGGAAATAAAATTTGATTTCATAAAATTTAATTTATTTTAAAATAATTTAATTATTAGGAAAGATTAGAAGTGAGCTATTGTTATTCAATAATATATTCAGTTTCACATTGATATGCACCACAAAATTTGGACATATATAAGTTATTAATCTCAGGAATGTAGATAAGGTATATCTAGATCTATGGTTGCATGCATCTCAAGGATGAGATATTTTTATTCAACCATGTTATTATTAAATTTTAAGTTTAATATATACTTAAGAGGAAATATATTCTCCATAAGAGTTAGCTAAAATACTTCTTTCCCTTACACCTTGAAAATAATTAGCTCTGTCAAAATGGTACATCCAATTTTATTCATGTAGGTTAATGATAACTTCAAGTACTTCCATACTAAATTTTATAGATGATTTAGTTTTAGAAGCTATGATTTTTTTCTCTTATAGGGCCTATGCCTCAAGATCAGTAATGAAATTTTAAAAATATTATTTTAGAGAAAAAAATTGGTCAATAACTTTGATTAAAGTATATATTTGTCTAGAAGAGTATCTCAAAGATGTTGTGTTTATAGGATGCGATCGGTGAAAATTTTATTGTTGACCACTTAGAATTTGAATTTTTTTCATAATAATTATTAGGTCTAAATCCATTAATAGTAACATAAATTTTCCATTTCTATCTCTGGGTAGGAAGGCTTTAGAGAAGAAGTGACCAAGGGCTAAAAATAGGCAATGCCATGAGTGGTTTGATAAACCATATAATATTTAATTTTATCATATGTAAAGTAAATTTAATGATACTCATGCTCTACTTTCATATATCGAATCTCATAATATATCAAGGCACAACTAATATATGATATTACATATTCTTTTCCTCACTCCTTTTGTTGAGGAAGCACTACCCCAACTGATATCAAGGTATATGATGTATACAAGATGAGTGGGTGATAATTTTAAAGTGTTATTATATTATAAGGATGAATTAATTATTTATTCATGTTATAAAATTAATTATATCATGCTTTGTTACATTAGGTTGTGATACATTTATTTAGGAGGGAGCTTACCAAATATATGTGGTATGCCATCTTAGATATGAATCTTTGGATTACCCCAAATTTGATAAGATATTTGTGAATTATAGTAATATACCAAGGTATATGCATTTTTATAATAGTTTTAATTTTAGTAATATCTACTTTAATCCCCTGTAAGGATACCAAAAATCCTAATATCTTACCAAGGGTAACCCCAACAACACACTTGTGAGGATTGAGTTTGTATTTTATAAGATGATAAAATATGATATAAATGTCATGAATATATTTTTCATGATTATTTAATTTAACTATAATTTCATACACATAATTTTAAACTATTTTATAGATGATATCATGAAATATGTGGATCATTATTTGTTGATAAATTTCTATGGTGTTTTTGAGTCTGAATGACATCCTAACATAGCGGTATATCCCCCACTTAGTATTAAAATTAGTTTTATGTGTATCCTCAAGAATTATTTGAATCTACTTACATCTGAAAAAACCATCCATGAAGGATAACATATCTTATACATATTTATAATCAATAATGGCATATATTGATGGTAAAGGAATTTCTCCTTAGGACATGCTAAGTTAAGATTATGAAAGTAAATACATATATGAATAACCATGGTTAAATTATTGAAAAGAGGTACTATTTTGGATACCCATTCAATGTAACTATAGTTTTAATGAACATAATGTCAAGGATCTTGATAATTTATTTGTGATTAAAGGTAAACACCTTAAGGGGGGGTTACTTTTGTTTTTTCTCATTCATAGATTTTACATATGGATATGTCTTTATGTTATGTAAAACTATTTGAGGGTAAATGCAAAAAATATATTCATATGACCATGAAAAGTCTTTGAAATATTTTTCAAAAAATAGGTTTTAATTTTTTTTAATTAGGACAAAATTCCTTAGACATAATAGCTAAATCAGGATTGACAAATATACCAAAGTTATTTTCCTCAATTTTTTCAATAATCAAGGCATTACTATATTGAAAATGATAAGGATCCAGATGAAGATTAGAGGTAGGATCAATTTTTTGATCAACACTAGTAAAAAATTTAATAAATAAATGAGCCTTTTTATCAAAATAGCCAAGTTTATGATATTGGTAGGTAAGTTTAGGCTCTCTAATTTGGACTAATTCTAAGATAAATTTGTGATTAGGAAGTGTAGGTAATGGGAAATAATATTAAAAATCTACTTTAAGATCTATAATATTATTACATTTTACATAAAAATAACAATGAATTTGTCTCATAGATATAACTTTAACATCCAAGTTAATGTTGGTATTTTGAGTGTATGATATTGGCCTAGTCGATATAATCTAGAATATAATAACCCTTTTGATTTTTATCAGTGCAGATGGTACATTAAGTAGGAATAAGCTTTATTTAGGTTGTATTATCTTAGCTGGTATAGTTGTTTGAAATTAGGGATGCTAATGAAATGGTATCAACACTTGGTAATAATTTTCTAGTGTATTAATGAGCTAAATTTTAGATTGGATCAGTTGCACCATTGTAGTTATAAATATAAGAAATAGTATGAATGATATTGGATTGGCATATAGATTTAACATTTTTGTAATTTTTTCAATGGTAATGTGTTTCTTGATGTGTTTACATATGCTAGGAAAGTCAAAAAAGTAGTTAGAAAACCCATAAAGTATTTTATAGTAGTAGGTTGACGTGATTGGCATAATATTTAAGTTATGATTTATTCTTATCATCACTAGAATTGGAGGAGATTTAAAATTATTGAACATATAGATAAAAAAACATGCATTTTTACAAGGTTTTTATGATAATGAACTATATCCAAGTGTCATGATTGGGATTGGACTATTGTGTATTCATTATCATATGAAACAGTGTTATTAAAAGCATGAGTAATTGGTAGATTAGGTTTAGTGGGAGTATCATTGGTTGATACAACAATGTTCTTGAAATAAGAGATAAATATAAAAGATTCTAAACTAAATGGCCACCCAAAGTAATTGCAAACAAAGTCATATTCTATGTAATAAGCTTCATTGTCATTTCTTGGGCATTAAATTTTAATATCATAATTGATAAAAAAAATAATGGTTATTTCTATTGGTAATAAATAAGGAGGAAACTATTCTAATATGTAAGGTGATAATTTGCTAGTATTACAAATATTTTTCAACTCATTGGGTTCAACATCATCTAACTCTACAAGAATGACTTGGATATCAAGATGCATTTTGAAAAAGTCAATAAGATAAGGAATATTGATATGAGAAATGGTGGGAATGTGATACTATTTATTAGGATTAGGTAGCTTGAAACCCCATGGGTTGGGATCTGATTAATGTCTTTAATTTTTGCCATTGTGATTAAACTTGATGCATTAGCTACTAGAATATGTGATATATCTCATTTTATGATTCCAAGGATGGAATAAAAGGATATTTTAGGAATGTAGAAGATAAAAAAATATTGGTTTGGTTTATATTTTTTTAATCATATAGTGAGAGGAATAAAAATTAAATTAAAGGTAATTTGATTGACTTTATCAAATCCATGGTAGGTGAGTCAATATTTTTGAAGGTTATCTTTGGAATAGCCAAGTTATTGTGTTAACCAAAGTGAAGTTATGTTAATGATTAATCCTTTATCTACCAAGATATTTATTATTAATGTACACTTGATAACAATATTAATTAAAAGGGCTGGATCATTGAATTAAAATAGGATTCCTATATAATCATGTATTTTTTTATTAAACTCTATGGAGATGTTCTTATGTTATAAGGTTGAGAAATGGTTTCATTAGTGTGAACTTCTAAAGTGGTAGGGAATTCTAAAGTTGAGTAATATTTTTTCACTTGATGGGGATTCTTCAATATCTTTAAAAAAAATTAAGAATCTTACAATGATATGGTTATTTTATCATGAGTTCCATTAGGAGGATTTTGCATGTCATGAAATTAATATCATCTAGAAATTTCCATTCTAATTTAGGTTTGGAGTTATAACAATTTTATCTTGGTTATAAATGTTGATTATAAGATGAATGACAGTAAAAAAATTTGAGACCCTAGGCGAAGGCTCTAATAGTGGAGTAGGTTCATCACTATATTGTAGATTACAAGGTGATGTAGTTTTGTAGTAGTATCCTTAAGAAGTTGGTCTTATAGAGAAGGTTTTTGAGGTTCAGTTATAGTATATATGGGTCAAAGAATAATAGTTTGTCCTACTTTTTGGCATAAAGAGGCCACATACACTTGCATCTTCTCCTAAAAAATCTTAAGTTTGGGTCATTTAAATGAATCAAAAAATATGTTTTAAACTATATATAAAAATATGTAGTGCGTATACATTTTTAAAATTTTTCAAAAAATCATTAAGTATTTTTTAAGATTTATTTTTTAATTTTTTTAATTTTTTTAACTATTTTTTTGGTCATCTAGTGGGCCATAGTATTATACATTGACACTTATGACTAGGTTTACAATTTTAGTTAACCTTGTCCACATTCTCAAATTTTGAATTATTATAATATTAATCATATATGGAACCATTAACATAAATGAATTTTTTGGAATCTTTTGTTTTGGGGTTTAATAGTCAAGATGATTTTTGAGGTTTTTAAAATGTAGATTTGGGATTGAAGGTTTAGTTGTTAGATGATTCAAGGTATTTTTTAAAATATTTTTTTATGATAACATAATTATTGAATTTTTATCACAAGTTGGCATGAGCTATAATTTTTTTGAGTTCATGATAGGTTTCATCAGAGAGATTAATTTCAAGATGGAGCCAAAAAAAATTATTAGGATCGTACCATGAGAGAGAGGTAGTAGTGTATATATATTATTTGGATGGAGAAATTTTTTTATTAATCTCCTACATAATAAAGGGAGGGTGAGAGGGACATTATTTATATTATTTAGATGTTACCACTTTGGGTTGGGGAGGTTTATTTTGGGAAGAGTTAGTGGTGATGAAATTGGTTGTACTTTAGAAAGATTCATTCTTTATATTTTTATAGTGTTCAAATGAAGCCATAAAAAATCTTGCCATTTCTATATGGTTTGATCAGAGAATATCCCAACCTTATATTAAAATGGGTATCTAAGAGTGGTAATAAAGAGTTTTAAAATATTATCATCACTAATGTTATTTTTTTCTTTGTGCATCAAATAAATACATCACTTGATGAAATTATGGGTAGATTCATTGGAGACCTGATTAACATATATAAATTTGTTAAATATATTTTCAAGGGTTTAATTATGTTGTAATTTATTAACCAAAGCATTGAATAAATCCTATAGTTATGTGGTGGAATATCAAGGAAGTTGATTTACCATTCTAGCACTCTCCAATTTTTTTATAAAGAAGCTTGGTGGTAGTTGTTTACACTAGAATTAATTATGAAATAGAGAAGATAATATAATAAAATATATAAATATACGAAATTTATAAATTACTAATAATAAAAACTAGGGCCATGATTAGATAATTTTCCTTACAACTGATTTATTTCAAATTGTGTTAAATATATCAAATTTGTAACTATATGAAAAGACCTAAAAACATAGATGAACCAAAAAATAATAACTCATTTTTTACTAGGACAATTTTGTAGGAGGTGGAGGAGTTCAATGTGTTGTTGTCTATTATTGGACTTTGTCATGTCAGATTGTGCATTGAATCTAAAAATATAAGTTTGTTCATCTATGTTTGTATTTTATCTACTTATGTACAAATCATAAATTAATGTGAATAATACCTATAAAATTATAACCCTCATCCTATATAATAACTAGGTGGAATTGGGTAAATGGGAATGCCATAAATATCCTCAAAAAACCACTCACTGATTGAGTGTTGCTTGCATAGCCCAAAGGGCCTTAGGCCAATGTAGTTATCCTTTTATGAAAGACCATGTGCATGAAAAAAGATAATTTTATTATGATTCATAAAAAATGATGCCATTAACCTGTAATAAAAAATGTTAGACTTAGCTAAGGATTCTAAAATTAAAACAAAATTGTAATAGAGATATTTACTCAAAAAATAGATTATTTTGAAATAACATAGATAAATGCCTTTAATTGGTTACTAGGTATTTTAAAGTGTGACCCTTGATGTGATTTAATATATAATTATATATAATAATTTATCTATTTATGTGTTTGGGATCACTATTAGGAAGCAATGTTTTTCAAAAAGATAATCATTAGATCATGTGAGATAATTGTTGACCATTCTGACCACAAGTCAAAATGAGTCAACCCATTATAGTATAAAAATTGATATATGGGTACATTATCAAACAATATGGTGTGTCATGGTTAATTTTATGTTATTTAATGTGTTTATAGCCCTGGTCATAGTTCATTTTAGTCTTTATGTCATTTAGGGGTCATATATGGGTCATTAATGAGGGTGGTATGGTTTTCGTTGGTGTAAAAGTGTTACAAACTTATTTATAATGTCCTTCATGTAAATAATTTTCATATTAATTTTTGATAATGTAATTAATAAATGAGTCTTGTACGTGTTAACTAAAAATAAATAAAATAAGTGAAAAAGGGAGTTGCAAAGGTTGTACGGTCCATGGGAGAGGGTGTCACATAAAAAAATATTATGTAAAGAATAATTATATTTTATGACTAAATTTCCATTACTTAAATTATTTATAAGTTCCAAAATGGGCTAAAATTGTTTTATCTCTCCATCGCTCTACTAGGCAGGCATAACTAGTAAGCATGTTTCTTCTTGGTACAACTAGTAGAATGACTTTTAGGTCAAATTTTCTTGTTTTTGGATAGTAAACTTGGTCAAATTAACATTAATATTTTTATTTCAAGTATTGGATTTCTATGATTTATGAACCATCCTTTATAATTTAGCTATCTTTTCTACATAATAATCCCCACACCCTACAAGTTTTGTCTTTATTTGAACATGTTCATATAATCTAGTTGACAAAATGAATTACATAGGATGTGAAATTACTTATTACATTTTTTCCATATTTTTTTTCATTTTTGGAAGTGTTTTTATGATTTAAAACCTCTTAGGTTGTAGGTTTATTATTCTAGTGAGCTAGCAATTAGATTTCAACACTTACAAAAGGTTTCTATCTCAGCACTAGTTTCAGATGAGTGTGAAGTGTTGTGTTTCATGACTCTAATATATTATTTATCTTATATACTTTAAATAATAGTATTACAAGCTATCATAATGGATTTATAGTCATAGTTCAAAACCCATAGTCAATTTCTTGCATGATTCCATATACAGTCAACTGAGTCATGGTGTGTGAAGTTATGAAGACATTCATGAAGGTGATTGAAGAGTAAAAAAGGTGTTGTATACATTATTTCATCATGATAAATCAAAATAAACCTCTCCTAGTGATATATGATAACCTATGATAACCAATACCTCTATATACACAATCATACTCCATTAATAAGCACTTATAGGTGCCATGGAGAGAGTCAATCATGTTGGAATAAATCAATTGTCTAGTTTTTGTTCTATTATGTTTTAAATTATTTGTTTTAAAGAGGTGAGAATTTATGAGAGATAACATAAGGTCAGATCTTATATACACAACCCATATCCATAGTCACTACTTGTACAATAGAAACGTCTAGCTACAAGTGGCCCCATAGAGGCGTGAAGGTGTTATATGGAGAGATTTGACATGATTTAAAACCCTAATGAAGTTTATATATGTTTAAGGTACTTTGGAAACCATTTTAAAGACATTGAACTAGCAATCAGACTTGATAATTCACCTCAAGAGAAGAGAATTTAAACTCAGGGATAAATTTCCCTAAAAAGCCAAAAGAGAGACCTCATCCTTTTTATGATGTCATATAGCAGTGTTTCAAGGATTTTTGATGAATTTGAGTACAAATATATTTTATACCTATCCTAAGGTAATATCCTTGAAAAATGGAATGGATGTGTTACTAGAGGAATATGGTGTTTGAAGGCCTTCATTTTTTGTTTTTGTTCACTATAGTTTTTTAGTGTATTCTATAGGATTTAAACTTCCAAAGTGGCCTCTACACCCTAAGATAGCAATGTAAGAACATATCACCATGAAAAGTGGTTATAAGTAGTTTAATATCACATTTGGAATCAAATTTCGTCAAGAATATTTTAAAATTAGGGTATGAACCTCCATCAATACCTACAGATGTGTCATTTCCCTTGAAAATCTTAACTATAGTCTGACTGTACATGTTCATAAAGCCCATGTTGTGAACCTATAGACACTAGGATTTAAAAAAAAATTGACATGGTAAGACCTATAATTGGATAGTAGATGATGTATAATATATTTCAAGGAGGATGTTCACTTACAAGACCCATGTTATTCCAGTAGTGGTCAACTATAATTGACTATAGTTTGACAATAAGCTAGAAGAATTATTGTCTTGGTATTGACATAGCCTAATATTGGTATGAGTTTATCCAAGTGAGTTATAAAATTTATTAAAAACTTTAATATGATCTTGTATCATTTCATACAATATCTAAGACTAAATATACACCTATAAGTAGGAGAAATGTAGAAACATAGTCAACACCTCTATTAAGTCAGATGAAAGGTATGAAATAAGGTAGTTGGTAAGGAAAAAAAAAGTATTAGATTGTTTTATATCTTATTTAAGGTTTTATCCATCATATGATACTCCCAAAAAAATATAATAGAGAAAGGAAGGTCCAAAGCACAACCCATAGTCCACACATATGTATAAATCTTACACTATGAGATTATCCATGAATTTGTCTTAGGTTTTAGGATAGTTGAATGTGATAAATAAGAAAAAAATACTTTAAATTAAACAAATAAGGTCCCTAAACCTTTTAAAAACCCATATTATGTTCAATTTTGATGATATAATAGCGTAAGTGCCCTTTTTTGTCTTAGATAGAGGGCACTCCCTAAGAATACAAATCTAGAGGTTTTGAAAAAAAGAAGATGACAAGGTGAGATAGGTGTTGATTAAACATTTATAGAGGATTCTTAAATATGTTATAAAATTTTAAAAACATGAGGAATAATGCACAAGTATTTGAAACCTATCAGGGTGTCCTAAACCTACAAGCATGTAGATAGACCTATTAGGTCTAGTTTAGGCCTAAATCCTAATTGGGAGGTTATCATAATTTTAAATATTAGATAGACATTAAAATAAATTTAAATATGCTATAGGGGATATAATGTGTGTTAAAAATATTGGTATGCAAAGGAAACCATAGGGAAGCCACTTCTTGGCTTAAGACCTTCATAGGGTATACTGAATGGAGAAGAAAGCTCAAGAGGGAAACTTTGAGAGCTCACACATACTTGGAATTTTTTTATGGGAGACTAAGGAGTTTATTAATGTTAGATAATGTCCCTAACTTACATTTTTGGGATTTTTTTATGGTTTGAATGTCAAACCTTTTTGAATAATCATTAGAGGTCAAAACTGCTTTAAACCCTCTCAAACCCTTGTGAAAGACCCAATTGGGAAAATGGAGGAAAAGTATATATATGGAATATAATGGCTTTGGAAATGGTTTAAAGCTTCATAGGACTCCTCCCTATCATACTGAGTTATACCCTACCTATATAGATAGGGAAGAAATGTCTTTTCTTGATTATTTATTATGTTGTATAGGTATGAAAGGGTTTCAAAGGATGAAATAAAATTTGAGATAAATAATGGGAATTTTTATAACCCCTAATATCAATTTAATGGATCTAAAAATCTCATAAGTGCCTCTACAAGTACTTTCATTCTAGCTACTCTAAACTGGCATAGTGAACAAACTAGTGAGAGAGTGAAAACTTCAAGTCGGAGAAATTTTAAGGTATTATTCAAGAATATAAGTCCATGATGAAACATAAAAGGTGTCATAAACTTATTTTTATGGATTATATTTGAAAAATAAATACCAACTTTGGTGCCAAGTGTGAAAGGTGAGTGAAAGAGGAGTTATTTGGATTGTAGGTAGTGATAACTCATATCTAGGAGAATCTTGATGATATGGATGGAAAAAATGCATGTTGGATCATGTATAAAACCTATACCTATCATTTTAATCATAAAATTTATCCCTATTCAACTTTGGGATGTTCCAATAAGGCTAAATGATGAAGGCAATTTTTTGAGCAAGCAATTGAGGAGTTCTTTTCCACATTTCAAGAGTTTCATGTTTTTTGGGATATTTATCCAAGTATACCTTTCATGATATGGTCCATATTCCTCTATAATACATGTGTAATTAATTTTATTATCATTACACATGTTCTAGTGACTATTGGACTTCTTTCTTCTCACCTCTCTCTCCAATTCTATAACTAGTAGTCATTTTGGCTCTTGTAGACTAATAACACACCATGTATTGTGAAGTCCTACTGGAATGAAATTGTATTTTTCCTTTAAAAAATAAATTAAAGTGTGTTTTTTATTTCATGAACATTTTTATAAGTGTGTAAAGTGTTGTATGGTGATGTTAAGTGATAACCTTATATCTTTACTTCTCCTTATCCTCTCATGTTTATGCAATAGTTACTATTGTAATAGGTTAGATATAGTTTAGTTAGTGTGTTAGGATAATTTTAAGTGTAAAATTATTATTAGAGTATTAAATATTTCCTTTATTTCACTTACCTTATGTTGTCTCATGCATATCACCTCTATGTTGAAACATTTATGTTAGAATGCCATAGGACTTGGAAATAGGTTTATAGGTCTTGTTTCATTGTGATAGATTTATGATGGTCCTATGAAAATCATCCTAGTGTATCTTCATTTCATGCAAATATCTATCCCTTTTCCCACAAGTAAATAGTTAAGTAGGTGATAATCATTTCAAGGCATTTTTAATGAGCTAGATCTTAAACGTATAGGTTTATTTCTACCTATAGGTAAACCCACATACCAATAAGTATTACCATGTTTCCAAAATATATAAGAGGATTAAAAACCATCCTCTAGGGTGAAATATTTTTTGAAAATGGTTATATCACACCCTATGGTACCCATTGTCCTCAAGACAACTTGTCAAGGTGAACACTATTCTTGACAACATCAACTAAAAATTAATGTGCTACTCAATATTTGGTGAATCCATTTAAGGTAAAATTTATTTCAAAGCCATTATTTTGTCATAAATTTTCTCTTTTACTTCATGGATCTTACTAGGTCATCATCTATTAGATTTCTCAATCCTAACAATCCACTTATTCAACATGAGCTTCCTCTTAAAGTTTAATACCCTCATCTTAATCTGCCTTTTGAAGACCAAGAAGATTTTTATAGCCAAGAAAGTGAAGATATTGAAGAAATTGAAGATCTTGAAGAAAACATGTTTAGGAGACATGCCTTTCTTACCTTTAATACTATAAATCCAATTCACCTTCAGGCTTATGATGACATTCCTTCTAATGATACAAAGAATATGCATACATTCAATGGTGAGGGTCATGTCACACCTAGTGAACACATCAGGGACACTCTAATTTTTATAGTTTCCACAATGTCACTAAAGATAATATTACCATCATACTCCTTGTCATGTCATGTAGAGGGAACATACTTGATTTGTATAGGACTTTTCTAGGTGAATGCATCACATCATAGGATGACTTTTGAGTGTTTTTAAATTCAAGGTTTGAAGATGAAGGTGACCATACCTCTCTCATAAATTAGCTCAATGTGATCAAAATATCCCCCAAGGAATTAATGCATGACTCAAATGAGAGGCTTAAACATACTTGTTATTGATTGCCTTCTCCCATGAGACCACATGATATATTTTTGTTCCCCACATACTTGAGAGCCATTAGTATTGATATTATTATCATGATTTAACCCATGAGTGGTTTCACTCTTCTTGAAGCATATTAAATTGACATTAGAGATGAAAATGGCCTCATTAAAGAAAGAAAGTTTCCTCCTAAGGTGTTTATGCCCTTGATGCCTAATAATCCTACTAATTCTCCAAATTTGGCCCAATTTTTTAATGCCAACACCAAGCCTAGAGTTATTCTTAAGAAGGTAGATGATGCCATGGATCCATATGCAAAAATTCAAATGTTAAGATCTCATCTCAGGTAAAAATGTGCTCATCAAAACCCATATCCCTATCCAAAAAAATATGGCCAAATATATGGGAGAGGAAGAGGTCAAGGACAAGCTAACTTCAATAGGCCTACCAATGTATACAATCCTAATTCCACTACCAATGTAAGGGAGATATTGCTGGTGCATAGAAACTCAGTGTATAGAGAAGATTGGCAAGAATGTTAGTTTATGGATACTAATGAGGGTGGAGAGAAATATCTAATTTATCAAGAATGAGTCACTCCTCTCTTATTAGCTGAATATGAAGTCATGATGCAAGAAAATGAGGATTGGTAGCCTTAAGGAGAAAGATTCACTAACTCCTTGGTAGAAGATACTTTTATGCTCAATCAATGAAACTCTATTACAAAAAATACATCGAACAAGAGGAAGTCTCTAGAATGGAAAATAAGATGCCTAAAAGTTCATATAATATTCCTCTAAGGTAGTAAGGCATGGCTATAAGCATATTGGTCCTAAATATTCATACACCTCTTTCAAGTCAAAATATTTGAAGGTCTACTCAAGGTACTACTATTGTGTTGTATAAAAGTTCACTATTTCAGCTTCTAAGCTTGGTCATGAACTTAGTTGTCAAACCAAGTTGGTTCTAGACTTGATGGGGATAGGTTTGAGCATAATAGGGTTGGTGCATAACATTTAACACATATGGAATTGGCATCAATTACACACAAAGTATAGGCCTTGTGCACCCACCTGAAGTGCAATAGTGACAAGATTGGGCCCATGTTGGGATAGTTATAACATGGTGAAATTTGGGATTCAAATGGACTTAGTCATGGTCAAGGTGGGTTCAAATATCCTATCGATGCTAGGATATTCGAGGTAATTTCATTAGGTTTAATCCTTCTTAATGGCATAAAACCTAATGTGTAAATTCATGACTAGTTAGGCCAAGTTTTTAAGGGCACTAGTCATTGAATAGTAGGTTAGGGGTCATTCATATACCTGGTCAAGTTCTAGGGGTAACTTGGGTTTAATTGATCATCCTCAAGGTAATGCCATAGGTATGGATTTTGGGGCCTTGGTGATTTATATAACCAACACTTAGTTTCTTTATAGGTGATCCAAAGTCATTATATGACACAAGGATGCCACTAGTCAACCAGGGACAAATTTCCATTTTAAAATACATTCAAATGAACAACTAAAATATTACTCAAATGAAACTAACTTATAAACATAACTTACATAGAATAAATCAATATTCAACACATCATTTCTTCAACCACATTCTTCATTTATTCATAGTTCATTATATAGAGTTCAAGTATAAAATAGATTATATGTTATTTCCTAACATTACTTATGCCTAATAGCTCATAGGTGAGCTTAGGATATACATTCAAATGTCTAAACTATCATATGTAGAATAAATAATACTAATAAAGGATGTATATTTTTATAGAGACTTTTTATACTTAATTTCCTCTCCTTGTTCTTCAAATGTGAGCCTTATTTTATAGGTGATTGGGCATCTCCTACCAAGTCAAATGGTTACATGCCAAGAGATGAGCTATCATGAGTTTACTGGCTCCACTATGCTACATAGGTTGGATGAGCACACAATATATGATAATCTATCACTTTAGGTTTGATTTCTCACCTACCCCACTCTCTAAAATACATGCTTCTTGAGCCACCACATACAAATCTTGATAGGGATGTCCTTTGATATTTGGTGCCATGTAACCACCTACCAGCTTGCATAAGATCCTCAAGGATTCCTCATGATGGTGCTAAAATATATAAAAAGGGAACAACCACTCCAATGCTTACCTAATTTCAAGATAATTAATATTGGCATGGTCCATGTAATTGACACAAAATGGGCCCTAACATTACCCAATACAAAATTATTAGTTTGCCTCGTATAAGTCTTTTAACACCTTAGGTGTGCAAAATATGGGTGCAACTTCTTATAAGTCTATTTTAAACTTATCAAATCCTTGGATGGATCCCTTAATTTATTTAATGATTCCATTTGCTTCTATGGATGTGGTCTTGAGAGTAAGCACATCCATGCTTTCTAGTTATTTCCTAAAGGATTTAATCTTTTCTTTTACACGCTTCACCCTACCATCTAAGATCTCCCCCTACTCACTGGTCTTTATTTGGAAGGAACGGAAGACCACCTCCAAGTCTTGTTCCTAAGTTTTTAGTTGAGTGATTAGGTAGGTTACCTTTGCCATTACTTACACACTCAGTCCTGGTTACCATGAAGGAGTGTTAGAAAAAGGCATCCTTTTCCTCCTTTGCCTTCTTAAGGTGTGCATCAATGACTATTGCCTAATTGGTGAAGTTGTAAAATATCATGTCTACTTCCTCATCACCCTCCTCAATTATAGAAAATAGGTCTTATACCAGATCCATATTTTTATTCAACTCCTTTAGGGCCTCACAGGGGTCCTCTTCATCTTTAAGAAATGACTTTATCCTAGGGAGCATCTATTCCACAAGCATCTAGACCTGGTCAACTTCACTCTTCTCTAAGGTATCCACCTCATCTAAGATGGATGGATTCACCTCTCCTATGCACTCCACAAGTTTTTATAACTTGATCTTGGTTTCCTTGAGCTCATTTTCAACCCTTTTCACTATTTTCTTCCAACTATAGGTGTAAACATCATTGATGATGTTCTTGCATGCTATACTGAATGCCATTTTGATCAAGGCATTGGCTAAGAACATAGGTTTCATGTCATAAGGATTGAGTAGTGGGTAATTATTCCCTTCCTTTGGATTTTTGGCACTCAAAATTTCCTTTTTCAAAAATTCAAATTTAGGCTCATCTATATAGAAATCTAGCACTTAAAAAGCTTGGTTGCACATTAGAGTCATGGTAGTTTTTAGAGGCATGCACTCCATCAATTAGAGTTTCTTGTTCTCCTTAAGCTCCTACTATTCCCTTTCTCTATTTACCAGTAAAAACTCCTCATCCTCTCCTATCTCATCCTCCTCACTTGTGTTAGTTCTCAATCTAGTGCCTTCTTGTATGACCTTTTCTTCTCCTTCTTCCTATTCTTCTTGTTCTTATTCTTGTTCTTGTTCTTCCTGGGGTTCTTTATCAAAATTCTCCCCCATGTCTACTTATCCTTTTTATTTGGTACTCAACTCATCATAATTTTCTTTCTATAGGGGTTATTTTATCGATTTTTCCCCTTAATCCATTTTTTTGGTAGTGGCTCTGTGGTACAAACTTGCATTGTGCCATGTCTCTCTTCTATTATCCCTTACAAGGATTCAACCTTCTTCTTCTCTATTTGATTCTCCAAAGCACCAGTATCACCTTCCTTATCTTCAATCACCCCTTCAAAGCCAAGTTTCACCTGCTATGTAGATATTTATATTGTATTGATGGGGGAACTTGGTTCCTTCTCTAGTGTTTTCTATTTTATTAGTCCCACACTTGAAATGACCTTCTTCTCATCTCTTTCCTTTAATGTCTTGGCCTATTCTTCTTGGGTTGATTTTTCCTCCCTTTCTTTTTTCCTAGCCTTCTCTTCCTTAGCCTTTCTTTTTTACTCTTCCTTGTTATCCCTTTCCTTCTCAACCTTCCTTTGCATAGCTTGTGTTGTACATTTATTTTCTCACTCTCTTATCTCCTTGGCCTCTAACTGATTAATTTTAGTTTAGGCCATGACCTTAGCTTTCATTTCCTCATGATTGTGATGCAATATTAGTGCCATGTCAATATGTTCTTGGTCAAGGCCCATGTCCTTCCACTAGTACTATAGTTCTTCTTCCTTTGGTGTACCTGATTAGGTTGCCTCTTTGGGATCCTTTCCCTTTTCTCCTTCCTAGCTTCCTTCTTCCATCAATTCTTGGTGCTCCTCTTTTCTCTATTCTTTAGCTTTCACCATCTCAATTACTTCCTTTATCACCCTTACCTTAGTCATTTATTTTTTTTGCTCTCACAGCTCCTATACCCTCTATATTTTAGCTTTACTAAAGCTAAGTTTCTTCAATCTCCTTCTGTACTTCTCTAGCTTAGTCTAAGGAGGAAGGGAAGGGGTCCCTTCACTTGATGATGATTCCATGTCCTTAGATATGATATACATTACTGTCACACCTTATTCACCTAATAATAAAAGCCACATTAATGCATAAAAAGTGGGTTGAACAAAGGGGCAAGTGGACGACCATCTTTCAATAATTCCACCATGAGCTTCAATCAATGAAAATTATGAGAGGACAAAGGATGAATATAATTGTTGTTGAATTAGATCACCAAAACACTTCTATAATTATACATTTGAAGATGTAACCAATGATGGTCACAAAAATCCAAGCCTTCCCCTTCTTCTTTGTGTTGGGGTAGGTCTTTGGCATAAAGTTGATCCACTTCTTAGAATATATCAAGGAGGATGCCTCCTTTTCTGAGGTGATTTTGAGCTTTAATCACTCCTATATTTCCTCCAAAGTTTCCCCTCTCTTCTTATGAGGAGACTTTTTCTTTTCCATTGGCATAGGGGTTCCTTCCTCTCCAATCTGGATTAGGGTGTCATCTCATAGTAAAGTAAATGGATGAAGCCAATGATAGTCACCTCTTAAATTAGATTGATGCCTATTTGATCTAAGGTATCTTCTTTATCTTATATCACTCTTTCATCCATATGGGGAAACTTACACCTCAACTTCCTTCTTTTTATGACCAATTCCTTAACTAGAATGTCCATTCACTATGAATTTGGGATCCTATGCAATGCATCCCTAAAGTATTATACCAAGAAGGTAAAGGGAAAATTTAGCCATCCTGACCAGTTCCCATCCTTTAGTGCCAAGTGCATGACATATTAGTGTTACATCATGATAAAATTTCCATCTTGATCATACTTTAGGGATTTCCCAAAACAATGCACCACTCTAATCTAAAGGATTTTATGTACTTATTACACCAGTTCATTACACATGTCTTATACTTGGGGATGAAGGTGGTGGGGCATGTTTATTCCTTATAATTTTATGCTAGGGATTCGTGGTATTTTGAGAACACCCATAAATTGTCATCACTTCCATCTAGGATCTTGATCTCCTACATCATGGTCAAGATGAGTATGTATCCCCACCTAAAGGTCCCCTTAGTGTTATGGCATTCTAGTAAATTCATGATCAACTCTTTATAAATGAATTACATGATATGAAATTATATGCCCTGCACCATATGATATGCAACATAAAGGTACACCTTAGACACATTTATCCATCAACTACTTGGGAATAACTTAGAGCTCAAGAGGCATGTTACTACCCTCATGTTGGGGTCTTACACTTTTTAATGGGGAATGAAAAATTCCCCTTCTATAAATTAAGGAGATTCATGATGTTTTCCACCTCTTTAACATCATCCATCATCTTATGGGTGTCTTGTTCAGCATATGGTAGCCTATTATCCTCTTGATTAACTATGGTAAGATCTTCATGTACCATTCCAAAAAATAGAAGCAATCCTCCTAGACACATGAAAGTAGGAATTTGATGAGTTCCTATGGATTTTTGATGTAAGGTAACTCATAGACCTAAGTTGCACCTATAACCTTCAACTTGTCTCAAATCAAGACATCAAACAAGGTGTCACCCTCTGATGTCTTGTGCCTTATGTATACCATCCAATCCTAAACCAATTCCTATAAATGAATTAATGTATAATGGTTGTACTCCTTCAATTAATAGTTGTGTGAAGGAGCACCAAATTTATTTTACATGAACCTCTGGTGTATATTGCATATACTAATAAGATATCTTGGTTAGTACCTCAATATCAATATCCATGATGCTAACTACCTTGATAGGATATACCTTGGTTTTGGTGGCTATCACTTCCTCTATAATTCTAACTCATTTGGGTTCTTATTCACCTCAATGGAGCTTTCATCCTTTTACTTCTTCACCATCCTAAAGTGGCTTGTGTTGAACCTAGGGAGGTGTGGCTTGTTAAATCCTTGAATGATGGTTTTCACTTTTATAGTTATGTGATCTTCAACTATGTTCTCTAATTCAAGCTTTGCTAGCCATTAATGGTGGCATGGGTGACAGATACTCATTTTAACTCTATTTTATACATAATTATTTATTTTCAACCTTTCACAATGGCTTCCCTATGAATGAACTCCTTCTCAATGTGTTTCTTCTCACTCTTAGTGCTTGAATTGGTTGAGTTCTCACTATTATGGAATTCTTTCTCTTTGGATCTCTAGTTTGTGCTTAGGATTGCTCTATGTCTGAGTTAGTGTAAAATTTGTAACCTAAGAAAGTTAGCCACTTGATAATTTATAACCCTCTCTTGTTAACCACCCTTATTAATGTATGTTTAATGGTGTAGGCACCTCAATCTCTTAGAAAATGCAAAAATCTAGAAAATCCTAAAAAATGTCTTATCTTGTATGCATTAAATGTGCATCTTTATGCCATCACCACCTCATTGAATTCTCCTAATGGATCTTTTAGTGAAGTGATGTGTTGTTCAAATGGTCACTTCCCACTCCTTTCTAGATGGATGCTAGCTATCTTAGATGACTTACTTATACACTTGTAAACTTTGATGTGACCTTTTCCTTCCTTGTGGCAACCTAGGCATAACACCTCACATATGCATGATTCAGCTTCCTTCGTTCCACTTCTTCTAGCTATGCTCCTATTTCAAGCATGCTTCTCTATCTTGGTAAATTTTTTGCACATCATCTTTCCTTGGCCTATCCTACCCCATAAAAATACCTTATGATGTCCCTCTAGTGATTTTTCTCCTATCTTGGTTCTCTTTCACACTATTATATTGTGCATCCTCACTTGCTTCCTTGTACTCAATTATGTGAGGTGTATTCACTTCCCACCTTCTAAGTCTCTAACATTGGATCAATTTATGCACCTTCTTACAACTTTAGGATAAAGGTAGTTCTAGGTTTGTTCATTCTTGGGCCTTCAAGTGCCCTATATTACTCATCTGATGCACATGTAGCCTCTATATTACTCATCTGGCTAGTTTGAGATTGTGATTTGGGTTTGGCTACAAATTCAACATACATATCTTAAACTTGGTAATATTCACATGCCTTCCACTTATATGTTTGGCCTCATCCATCAAGAGAGTGTAAGTGATAAAATAACTTGATTATAATTACACATGAAGTACCAACATATAGGTTCTTTTAGTTGTTGTGCACCGTTCACTACCTTTACACACTACACAAGGATAACTAAAAACAAATAAAAGAATGGTTTAGCTTACACTAAATAGTACTTTGGTTAGCTTACTCCCAAATAACTTATGACCAAGAAGTCAGTGTTTCCATGGCATAATTGATATCCTACTACATATATAGATTCAACTAGTTTCTATTGAAATACCCAAGGAACATTTTTTCAGTCAACATGTGCAACTTACATGTGCCTATCTCCAATATGTAGTGGATGATGAAAGGGCCCATCCACCATATTTAAAAATTTTATGTGTGCTTGAAGTACTTATAATCATATATCAGCACCAATTTTCCTTCAATTAACGCTTTGTGATTGATGTGCTTATCATGCCAACACTTTTAGCATGCCTTTTCAACCTACTGACTCCATTTGGTTTGGGCGTGCTTCTCATACAATAACTCTAAGTCTTCCAATATTATGCTTAAATATTCTTGGTATTCTAAGTGACTAATTTATGCAATGTATAAATAAGGCACCATGGATTTTATGGTTGTAATTTATTCAGTACCAAACACCAGTTAAAATGGTGTAGTCTTATTTAGGTAGTTATGAGTTGTGGAATATGCCCAAAGTACCAATAAAACACAATCATCCCAATCCTTGCAACATACATCACATATCTTTATCAGGTGCATTTCTAAAATCTTATTGAAGGCTTAAAATATATCATTGGCCTAGGGATGATATGGGGTGGTCTTGTGGTGTGCTACCATGTATTTGGTTAGAAGGATGAGTACTATTTCATTGATGAAATGAGTGCACTAGTCGTTAGCCAGACTCAATTATCACCCATACCAGATAATGATGTTTTCTCATATAAACAACATGGATATTATGGATATGAAGTCTTTATTTGGTATAAATTTAACCCACTTTGTGATATAGTCAGTGGCCACTAAAATGTATCTTACACCTATGCATCATGCTACAGGGGTAATTGGCCCAATAAACTTAATGGCTTACTTTTTAAATGGCACCTAGGTAAGAATGGGAATGAGAGGAATATCATCTTATTAGTTTAGATTTTTAATGTGATAGCATACATCACATGATTTATCAGACTCCTTTACATCTTAGAATAAGCTTGGCCACAACAATCCTGACTATAATACCTTGCACACTATTGCATCTTTAGTGCAATGTCCTCTTGTGATCCCCTCATGTACTTCTTATAGGATGGAGTCCCATTCATGTTCTAAAACACATCAATGTATAAATTCATCTCTACTTATTTTGTATAAATCCCCCTTAATGATTTGAAAGGGGATGATACAAATCATAAGTTGTTTCTTTTCTTAGTCAACAAGGTCTAGGGTACAAGCCTAGATGTTAGGTAAGTGACAATATCTACCAAGTCTTCAAAGATATGCTAGAATCATTATAATTGTGTGTCTAACATTTCATCCTCAATTAGTGCCACTACATTACTAGAATGGATGTAAAATAAATGGTTTATCCCCAAGTTTTACTTCCCAGGTTTAACTATAATGGAGAATTGGAACTCTTATAAGAGAAAAATCTATCTAAATATGTGCCTATGCAAAATAGGCTTGTTCATGAGGTACTTAAGCTACTCATGATCTATGAAAAATATTGAATGGGGTTATCAATAGGTATTGCCTAATTTGCTTTAAGGAATAGACCATTATTAGTGCCTCACACTTAGTGGTGGTGTAATTCTGCTCTACTTGTGTCAATGTATTGCTTGTTAAGGAGATGGGGTAATCAATATTATCTTTACCTAGTTACACCAATATGACACCAATGGCAGAGCCTAAAGCATTAATGTGTACATGGAAAGGAGTAGTCTAGTCTAGAAATTGTATAATTGGTGTGTTAGCTAGCTTTAGCTTTAGTGTTTCAAAGGCATCCTCTTGTGCCTTGCCCTAGTATAATGGGTCATATTTTTTCAAGAGTTCTTATAAAAGTGTCATGATATTCTCATATCTCTAAATGAACTTATTGTAGTAACCATAATGGCATAGAAAGGTGTGAATGTCCTTCTATATTGAGGGAGTTTGGAGCTAGATTATGATTGTTATCTTTTTTAGATCAACAAGCAAACCATCATTATAGATGATGTGCCTGAGCAATGTCCCAAATGGAGTTATGAAGATGCACTTCTTGAGATTCAAAGAGATCTAGAGCTACCTACACCTATCAAACATGAGGTGTAAATTATCATAGTGGTATTTTATAAGACCATACATAGTCCAGTCATCAACATACACTTAGAGGAACTTATGGATAAAATCATTGAAATTAGTTATTACTACCTTGGAGATTATGACTGGTATATTTTTGAGTTCAAAGGGCATCACATTGTAAGCAAAACAACCATATTAAGTTGTAAAGGTTATTTTGGTCTTATTCTCCTACTCGATCTACACCTAATGGTAGCCCAAAAACACATTAGTGAAATTATAGATTTTGTAACCTATGAATCCATCTCATACTTTATTGGTGAACTTTTTTAGGAATGGAGCATTGATGCAAGTAACATTAAATAGATTGTAGTCAATGCAGATCCATATGCACCCATCCTTTTTGATGTTGATGACCATCGATCTCACCCATTTAGATTTTTATATTGAGTAGATGATGTTAGCCATGTTAGCCACCAACATTCTACTAATCTCTATTTGTACCTTGGCATAGAGATTGGGATTCATCTGGTATGGGTGATTCTTGACTGGCCTCACACCATCAGCTAGCTTGATGCTCATTTTTCTAAGAGAAGGGTGAGTGTCTTTCATGTCCCACTAGTTACATGGGAACAAGTCCTAAAATTCCTTTAGCAAGTCTAAAATTCATGCCATCTCTAATTCTAACCAATAAGTTCCTATAATGGCAATCTTCAACTCACCCTCTACATTGATGTCTAGTTTAGTGGTCTTGAGTGGTACATGATAGGGTTTATTTTTCTCTTGATGAAAATCCTCAACTTTCCTTGTCACCATAGTTATTTCAATTCAAATATGTGTCAGATCATCTTCATCTAGGGTGTTTACATCCATAAGGTGCACAATTTTTTGTCTTCCTATTAGAGCCTTCTAATAGTGCTCTTTTCAAGTCTCATCATCTTCTTTGTTAGAATCATTATTTAGCATCATTTCTTCAAAGAATTTTGGGAGCACTAGTCCTTTCTCTATGAGCGTTTCCATAAGGCTCTATTCTAGGATGGTAGTGTCCTCAAACACTACCCTATGGATGAATTGTAGTGGCTCCAATAGCTCTAAGTTCTACATGGAAAATGAGAAAGTATGAATGAACCTCTTCTTGAGCAATTCCCAATTTCTTATCTTGTGGCACATCTCATTGACAATGTATTATGCTTGTGCCCATTTTTTCAAGGTCTTGTCAAAGGCATGCACCCATAAGCCTTTTGGCACATTATTGTCATAGATAGTCTAGGTTTATTCACACAACCACACATGCATGATTGGGTCTAAATTATTTGAGTAGGAGGGTATGTGTACGTCTTCATTAATTTTTTCAAACCTAGTGCATATGGTTACCTTTACATCCTACCAAGTTGGTAATTGAGGTCTTTGCACTACCCAATAGTGAGTAGCAATGCACTTTAATGTATGCACTAGTTCACCCATTTGATTTACCTCCTTGGGAATGAAAACTTCAATGTCATGGATATATGTTTCTATGGGATGACTCCATTCATACTTTGGGAGCACTGTAAGCTTCCCTTTACTTAGCTAGAACACTCTTTTCTCCACTTTTTGTGTGCAAGGAACCCATTTCTTCTTGAATAACTCAATCCAAACCAACCATATCCTAGTTAGCCTTGGTTTAGCTACACACACTAGGTATCACCTTCATCTAGTGGCCTCAGAGGCCTCTTCGACCCATTGGTCATAAGCTGGATCAATTATATCAGAGGATAATTTCCCATCCTCCCATTAGAGAACACCTTGGTCATTAGGTTTGAGCTTCTTAGCACCTTATTCAGTGATGTTCTAGATGTGGTTGATCTCATCCTCAAGATCAACACTTTATACGTATGGTGGTCCTTGATCCCTTGAAAGAGGGATCACCACTATTTCATTACTATTCTAAAAACTCAATATAGTGCTTATTAAAGTGCATGTTTACATTATTAGAATAGCACCATATCCTTCCCAAGAGTGTTGTTTAGTTTTCCTATTTTTCCAAATAGATGACCTAGAAGTGTTTCTCATGATATCTAGAATGTCACCCTTCAAGATCCCTATAGGCTATACTCAAGTTTTGTTAGACATGAATAACATGTGAGGTAAAGGCCTTAAAGGTGACTATCCCATATTTTCCTAGATGGTTTGGGTTAGAGTGTTTATGTTTATGCTTGTATCAACTAGTACTTCACAAACCAACCATCTATTGATGGTGGCATCTATCAATAACTCTTGGTCATACTTGGCATTTTAATTATGCCTTACTTCATGTGCCTACTCCATATGTATTAAAACAACTTCAATAATTTGAAGAAAAAACTCAAATTCTAGTTTTTTTCCCTACATGATTCAATAATAATTCTTTCAATAGGGGTAACATTCCTTCAATTTATAAGAGGCATAGGATCTTAGTCAACTCTTATACTTTAGCCTCCTAGTGATCTTACTTTTTATATGAAGTGGTGGTATGTGCCTCTAAATATATAACCAACTAAAGATCACCTTGAAAGTTTTATATAATGCTCATGGCTTATTATATGATGTCCTTTTATTGTGTAGGGTTAAGATATGGCATAGCTTTTGGTTTTTTCCATGTTATGCACTCCATGTGGCTTGATTTTCTATATTCCAAGCATAAGTACTGGGTTGGTGTAGTGGGTGGTTGAGTTTTGAATCCACTCCTAGTTTTGGCTTTCACCCTAGGTAGCTCCATGTAGTTTTGTTGTGTCTTAGGGGCCCACCTTCCCTTTTAGACTCACACCTAACCATTATGGTACATCTATTGGTGTCAAGCTCACCTTGAGTTATCTTTTGATACAAGTCTAGGTATTCTTTAACTACATGTGGTCCTCAAAAACACCTACACATTGGGTGCATAGGGTAGTCACATTAATAATTTTTATTTAACCCACACTTGTAGCATGATGATGGTGGGAATCTTCCTATACCACATCCTCCTCCTCACCTGCAGATGACTCATTAGTTATCATAGCCCATATTGTTTAAGCCATAATCTTCATTTCCTTGACCCACTTGATTATTTCCTAATTTTGCTACCTACCTTATGCCTCTATCCATGTTTTGACACATCTCATCAATGAATCTATAGTTTGCTATTGAATGTGTATAAGCATCACACATTTTGTAGTATATGGTGGTATTTACTTGGCTAGCATGCTACAATAGAGAATAGTTTTGAGAGTCATACAACCTATGAAAAACTTCATAGTTGAGAAGGAGGGCATGAAAATTTATTTTTAAACATGTGTTCTTGTTATTCCCCTCCATCTCATAGTTAGAACACTATAACCCACTACAATTGTCAAGCACAGAACTAGTAATTAATGTCTATAGCTGGGATGCCATTGATACGATCTATACCTTCATGAATGGGATGATCCTACTATTGGTGATGCCTACTAACTTGGCCTAGAATGTAACTTCAAGTGATTCATGGGGGTCTATGAAGATCTTCATGGATAGCACTCTTCTAAATGGTACTAATATTCCTCCAACAAACCATTGCACATGATAGGAGGGGTGAATTTCATATTAAAGCTTAGAGAGAAGAATTTTAAACCACATGTCATATAGGTGCATGCTCTTAGATAACCCTTGGTTGATTTCATTGAGTTTTTTTGATTCTCTACTACTCAAATTCAGGGATATCAAATTCTTTCAAGAAGGCTTCCTTTAACACATGTTAGTCAACCATTGCCTAGTTTGAATCAAATTTTTGATACCAATTATGGGCACAATCCAACAAGGTGGGCATGAACTTGGTCACCTTGCACTAGGGTAAATTTATGCCCTGAGTGTATCATTATAACTCACACTTTAGCACATGCTTTGTTGTATTCTCTACAACATGATATTTGTTTGAGTATATTACCATCTCATACTAGACTTGATAATGGGGTGGTGTCAAGTTTTGAGGTGCTTGTCCTCCTTATGTTTGTATTGGAGGTGGCCCTATAATGACTCTAATTATTGGTTGGGGCATTGATATTGACATTGTTAGCTACACTATCAAAATTTTTTTGCAGTACTGTTCACTTGTGTTGTCATGTCACTTTTTACGAGTTATTGTTCTATTGGCATAGTGGACATTATCTACATAAGAATTATTGCACCTATGTTCATTGTTCTTGGATTAGTGCTTGATAATTTTTTCATCCTCACTTTTTTACTCATAGGGAATCACTTTCTCAAATAAAAACTCTTGATCTAAATTTTGGACCCTATCAAATTTTATGTCAATAACATGTTCAGTTACTATTCTTTTACCTTTTATTAGAGAATCCATCATATGAGCTTACACTTTAGGTTAAAATGGGTTAATTTCCTCTAGTGAATTCTCAATCACCACCTCTTATAGGAACCCATTTCATCTTACACCCAACTATTGAGTTCACTCTCCTACTTCTTCCTCTCTCTCTCTCTCTCTCTCTCTCTCTCTCTTCACACTACTATAATTTAAGGGATCCTTTGCCATACCCTTCTCACTTGTTATGGGTCCTCTCAAAACTTCCATGTTCTAAATCCTCAATTATATTAAAAATTTAATTTAATTCATCCTTTAGATCTCTCAGGTGTTAGGTTGTTGTTCTTCCTCCATCACACCTTACCTACACTTCCCCTTCTCACCTTCTACTCTTGCCCATATGTGTAAGGACTTTAGCCTTCCATCCTTATAGTTTCTATACCATAATCCACTAGAAGATTATTTATATTGATAACAAAACCTATTATGAATGTGACCTTTAGTTCATAAAGAAATTTTACTCTAATTCTTTAGGATATGTGAAGGCTAACACTATGAACTCGAATATATAGCAATTTAACATGCCACTCCACCACTTGTCCATAGTGCACATCCAAACTTCATCCAGGATTTTTAGCCTCTCTATATGCTCTATGTTCCACTTAAGGCATTGTATATATCTATTACTTCTATTATTAATGTAGGAAACTAACCACTAGTACACATGCTCAGGTAGCTCACAAAAGAACACCTCATATAAAGCATCATAGGTTAGTTTGTACCTATTTTATTGGCTCATGTTCTTTACACATGGGATGCTTCTACATGAAAATATATTATAATTTATTTGTATATCACTTGATTTTATTGAGTGATAGTCAGAGAATTACTTTGTCACACCATTACATTAAAAAAATTCAACATGGGTCTCGAAAATGAAACCAAAATGTTGTATAAAAGTTCACTATTGTAGCTTTTATGCTTAGTCATGTGCTTAACTATAAAACCAAGTTAGTTCTATACTTGATGGGGATATGAATGAGTGTACTAGGGTTGAAACACAACCTTTAACACACTATGATGCTAGCATAAATTACACATAAGGCACAAGACTTGTTGACTCACCCAAATCATAATAACTAAGGGATTGGGCCTGTATTGGGCTAGTTGTAACATGGCATAACTTGGGGTTCAAAGGGAATTAGTCTTGGGAAATGTATGTTCAGGAAGATTATTAGAACTATCCTATTTATGGGAAATTTGTTAGGTGTAAGACTTATCAAGTGTACAACCCCTAATGTGTAAGTTCATGACTAGCTAGGCCAAGCTTTCAAGGGTGCTAGTCACTAAATAGTAGGTTAGGGGTCATTAAGGTGCCTAGTCAAGTCTTGGGGGTGACTTAGGTTTAATTTCTCATCTTAAAGGTAATGATATAGGTGTGGCTATTGGGCCTTGGTACATTTGGTTCCAATACTTAGTCACTTTATAGGTGAGCCAAGGTCACTATATGGCACAAGGATACCACTAGTCAATTAGGGACAAACTTCCATTTCACAATACATTCAAATAAATAGATAAAATATTACTCAAATTAAACTAACTTATAAACATAGATTTTCATATAATAAATAAATATTCAACACATCATTTATTTAACCACATTCTTCATTGCTTCACAATTCACTATATAGAGTTCAAGTATAAGATAGAGTATATGTTATTTCCTAACATTAATTATGCCAAAAAACTCATAGGTGAGCTTGGGATATACATTCAAATTTATAAACTATCATATATATAATAAGGAATACTAATAGAGGATCTCTATTTCACCAGAGCTTTGGTATACTTAATCACCTCCCCTTGATCTTCAAATGTGAGTCTTCTTTTATAGGTGATTAGGTATCTCATACCAGGTCATATGGGAGTATTCCAATAAATGAGCTATAACAAGTTTGTCAACTCCACTACGCTACCTACGCTAGATGAGTGCACATTATATCGAGCCATCACTTGGGGTTAACTCACTCACCTGCCCCACTCTATGACATATATGCTTCTTAAGTCACCATGCCCAAGTCATGGTAGGGATGTCCCCTAAAATTTTATGCCACATAGTCATCTACTAGCTATCATGGGATCCTCGAAGACTCCTCTAGTTGGTGCTAAAATGTGTAAAAGGGGAGCAACCACTCCAAATGTTGCCTCACATAAAGATAGGTCTTGTTGGCACAGTCTACATAATTACCAAAAAAGGGGGCCCAAAAAATTCCTCAGGTTTTAAAAAATTCTTTGCATCCAAGGACTCAAGATAAGGTGATTAATACTTCCCTAAACATATTATATTCTTTTAAAAGTGCCAAAGCATATATCTCCTTATGATATTTCCATTATATACCTGACCAAAAATAACTATTACAAAAGTCATTGTCCACTATTCCTACTAGTCCTTCACCTTCAAGTTGAATTCATGGTAATGTTTCTCTTAAATATTCCCCTAAAACAATTTTTAAACCATCAACCAAATATAATAATCCTCCACCTTTCTACCTTACTCTCATAGTGGGTGACAAACTAGTCCACAATTACATAGTTGATCATGGTGCTTCTACATTAGCCATGCCCAAAGATGTAGCTAATAATTGAAGTTTAGAATATGAAACTCATAACAAATGAGTTCTTAAAATAAATGGTACACCTACTAAGATAATAATCTTGATAAAAAATTTTAAGGTTTTCTTACATGATTGTCCTAGCTTTCCTATCCTCCAAAACATTATTGTGGTAGACCTTCCTATTCATTTTGCAATCTACCTTTCAAGAGACTTTAAAGATAAAATAGGTGGATATATCATAGTTTATTTGTCCTTATTGTCATTTAAGGTAAGATATGGAGCCAATGTGACCATAATAACTTAGCCTCTTCTCAGGTTTCACTTCGACCCTTATTTTGAAATAAGTTCTAACTTGAATTGTGTGATCAATTAGAAGGAGTCTAATTTAGATGATGGTTCTTCTTCTAATCTTGGAGGCATATCTGACTTATTTATAGATTAATATTTTTTATATGTTTATGAGTATGATATTTAGGCATACATTGACCAAACTAACCTTCGTACTTATATCATCTATGAAGATTCATTTGGAGGAGCAAAGGTAAGTGTCAAACATTCCTTTTCACAAGATGCTAAGAGTAACTATTTGATTCATGTATATGATGATGATGGATTTAATAATATGATTTATCACCATGGAGAGAGTAATTATGTATTTTTTTTATGTTGATGAATCTACCCTTGATGATGAAACTCATGAGGAAGAGGAGGATGACCTATAGCCAAAGTTTAATGCCATTTGTCAATAATTTTATCACCTAAGTAATGTGCCTTTCCCTTCTAAGAAATATATATTTGATGTGGTTTTTAATTATAATAATGAGAATGCTCTTGAGTTTTCTATCAATCATGAAAGTAAAGGCCATATTGTGAAATAATATGGACATAAATATGTTATTAAAAACCTTACAATCCTACAAAGACCTAGTGGATTCAAGGAATAAAGTTTTATTGTGCTTCAATGATAGTCACAAGTTCTATATGATGCTAAACCACATTAATAGTTAGTGCTACATAAAATAACGGAGCTTGATGACTCCATGTTCAAGCACATGCTAACCTAGAAGAACATAAAGTTGAGGAAACTATCATATATTCTAATCTATAGTTTAGAGAAGACATATCAAATATGATAAAGATAAAACAACATGAATATCTAATCAAGTATCTTATAGATCAAGAAATATAATTCATGAAGTCTCATAATTACCCATGTATAGTCATGAGAAGGCATAGATTTGGTAAGCTTATTTACCATACATATATCCAAGTGATTGATGATGAACATACTTCTCATGTTATATTACCTTCATGGAGTGAAAAAGATGCAAGAGGAACCATATTTTAACATAGTTGAAGTTGGTAAGATGTTATTCACCTCAAAATTGAGTTTTTGTAAATAGTAAAGTAGGTGTGTGTGTCTTTCTTTCAGTTGTGTTGTGTTTAATAAGTGTTTTAGTTGAACACATGTTTGTTTCCCTTTTGGTTTATCTTTTTTTTTGTGTCCCTTATTTATTTTTTGGTGTGGTGTCAAAGTTAAATTGTATTTCAACATTTTTTATAGGTGGCTCCATGGCCCAATGGACAAGATTAGGCTACTGGTCTTGGCATAGCAAGCATACCACCTTTGGGAAAATGCTAAGAATGTTAACCATTTTGACTACAAGTCAAAAAAAATCAATCCTCTACAGTAAAAAACTTGATATATAGGTTTATTATAAAATTATATGATGTGTTATCATTCATTTGATGTTATTTAATGTGTTTCTAGACTTGGTCATAGTTCATTTTAGTTTTTATGTCATTTAGTGGTGATATATGGGTTATTAATGAGGGTGTTATAGTTTTTATTGGTTTATAAGTGTTTTAAACTTATTTAAAATGT
The DNA here is from genome assembly GCA_037957365.1 of Torreya grandis. Lineage (NCBI taxonomy): Eukaryota > Viridiplantae > Streptophyta > Pinopsida > Cupressales > Taxaceae > Torreya > Torreya grandis. The sequence goes on along the minus strand of JARHVA010004018.1, from coordinate 1,034,161 downwards.
AAATATTATCAGTCCTTGTTATTTTCCTTGTCAAAAAATTTAGTACTAATACAATCTTATAGGTGTTAACTGAAAATCAAGAAGACAAGTGAAAAAGAGGGAGTTTTAAAGGTTGTATGGCCTATGGGAGAGGGTGGTACATATAAAAATATTATGGAATGGATATTAAACTTTATTGACTAAATTTACGTTATTTAAATTCTTTATAAGTTCCAAAAATGGGCTAAAATCATTCTATCTCTCCATTGCTCCACTAGGCAAGCAAAACTAGTCGACAAGGTTTATTCTTGGTACGGCTAATAGGAAGACTTTCAGGTAAAATTATCTCGATGTTATATATTAAAATTGGTAAAATTAACATTAATTTTTTGATTTAAAGGATTGTATTCCTATTATTTATGAATCATACTTTAGAAGTTTGCTATCTTTTTCTACATATTAATCCCCACACCTTATAGGTTTTACATCAGTTTGAGTATGTTCATAGAATCTATATTAATGAAATGAATTAAAGAGGATTTAAGCTTCATTATAAAATGTTTTACATATTTTTATTAATTTTTATAAGTGTTTTTACAAGTTCAAACCTCTTAGGTTGCAAGTTGAGTATGATAATGAGCTACTAGTTGGATTTCAACACTTATAGAAGGTTTATTTTTATTCAATGATTTAAGATGAGTGTTAAGTGTTTTTTTTAATTCCTTTAATATATTAATAATCCCCTGTAATTTCAATAATAGTTTTAAAATCAATAATAATGGAGTTGTTGTCATAGTTCAAAACCCATAGTCAATTTCTTGCATGATTCCATATACATTCAATTGAGTCATGGTGTGTGATGTTATCAGGAAATTCATGGAGGCATTTTAAGATTAATTTTTTTTTTACATATTAATAAAACATTATTAATAAAAATAAACCTCTTTAAGTGATATTTGATAAATTGTGATAACCAATACTTCTACATACACAGTCATACTCCATTAATATGCACCTACAGGTACCATGGAGAGAGTTAATCATGTTGGAACAAATCAATTGTCTATTTTTTATTATCTTATGGTTAATATTATTTTTTTAAATAGGTTAGAATGTCTAAGATATACCATAAGTTTAGATCCCATATACACTACCCACATCCACAATCACTGCTTCTACAACAAAAATGTCCAACTACATGTGGCCTCACAGAGGCATGAAGGTGTTTTATAGAGAGATTTTACATTATTTTAATCCATAAATAAGTTTTTGTATGTTTAAGGTACTTTTTAAACCATTTTTTAGACATTATACTACCAAGTATACTTGAGAAGTCACTTTAAGAGAAGAGAATTTGAACTCAAGGACAAATTTCCCTAAAAAACCAATTTAAATACCTAGCCCCTTTTGATGAATCCAAGTACATATATCTTCTATCCATATATAATAACCTTAAAAAATGTAATTTATATGTTACTAGAGTAGCATGTAATTTTAAGGCCTTCATTTTTTTATTCACTATAGTTTTTCAATGTGTTATATAGGATTTGAACTTCTAAAGTGGCCTATACACCCTAAGATATCAATGTAAGATCCTATGACCATGATAAGTGGTTATAATAAATTTTAGAGAACATTTTTTATTAAAATTTCATTAATAATGTTTGAAAATTATGGTATGAACCTCCATCAACACCTACACATGTGTCATTACCCTAGAAAAGCTTACCTACAACCTGACTATAGGTGTTCACAAAGCCCATGTTATGAACCTATAGACACTAGGCCTTTAAACACAAAAATATTTAAATGGTAAGTTGATCCATGAAATATAATGGGATCATATACCATGTATCATGGATTTTAAGGTGGATACTCACCTATAGGACCCCTATGATTCCATCAGTGGTCAACTATAGTTGACTATAGTTTGAGAGTAAGATAGAATCATTTTTGTCTTGGTGTTGACATAGCATAAGATTGGTATAAACATATCCAAGTGATTTTTAAAATGGATTGGGGAATTCAATAGGATCTTTTAACATTTCATACAGTATATAAGATTGAATATACACCTAAAGGTAGGAGAAATGCAGAAACAAAGTCATCACCTCTGTCAAGTCAAATACAAGGTATGAGATAAGGGAGTTGGAAAGGAAAAAATAAGTGTTGAAATGTTTTAGATATTATTAAAGGTTTTTTACATCATATGATATTTATATAACAAGATAAAAAATCAAGGTCCTAAGGACAACCCATAGTCTACACACATGTATAAAGTCTACACAGTGAGATTCTCCATGACTCTATCTTAGGTTTTGATATATTTGGAGGTGATAAAGATGAAAATAAGCATTTAAATTCAAAACATAGGGTCCCAAAAACTTTTATAATCCCCTCATATGTTCATTTTTGATGAGATAATAGTCTAAGTTCCCTCTATTTTATCTCAAATAGAGGGCACTCCCTAAGAATGCAAACTTACAGGTTTTGAGAAAAAGAGGATGAAAAGGTGAGATAGGGGTGATAAAACATTTCAATAGGATTTTGAAAGATTTTATAAACATGAAACAACATGAAGAATAATTAACAAGTGTTAGAAACCTATCAGGGTTTCCTAAACCTATAAGCATGTAGATATATTTATTATGTCTAGTTTAGGCCTAAATCCCAATTAGGTGGTCAATATCATTTGAAACACTATATATACATTATAATCCATTGAAAATGTTAATATGGAGATATAAGGTGTGTTACCACTATTGGTATGCAAAGGAAACCACATGGATGCCACTTCTTATCTTAAGACCTTCACAAGGTATGTATAATGGAGAAAAAATCTTGAGAGGGAAACTTTGAGAGCTTGCACCTACTTGGAAACTTTTCATGGGAGTTTTAAGAGTTTTTAAATGTTTGATAAGGTCCATAACTTTAATTTTGTGGAATTGTTTTAGGGTTTGAATGTCATATATTTATGACCAATCATTAGAGGTCAAAACTACTCTAAACCCTCTCAAAACCTTGCCAAAAACTTGATTGGGAAAATAAATGAGGAAAATAAATTATATGGGATATAATGGTTTTGGAAATTTTTGGAATTTATATATGACTTTCTAAGGCTCCTCCCTATCATACTGAGTTGTACCCTACCTGTAAGGATAAGGTGGAAAATATCTTTTCATGACTATTTTTAGTGTTGTGTAGGTATGAAAGGGTTTAAAAGGATGAAATACACTTTGAGATATATATTAGGACTTGAGATAACCATTAATTTCCATTTAATTCATCATAAAATTTCATAAGTTCCTCTATAAGTACCTTCATTTTAGCCAGTCTAAATTGGCATAGTGAACAAGCTAGTGAGAGAGTGAAAACTTCAAGTGGGAGGCCTTTTAAGATATGATTAAGGAATATAAGGCCATGAAGGGTCATAAAATATGTCAAAAACTCCTTTATATTGATCATATTTGAAAAATGAAGACAAAATTTTGTGTCAAGTGTGAAAGGTGAGTGAAAGAGGAGTTATTTGGAATGCAGGCAGTGATAATTCATGTCCATAAGAATCCTAATGATTAGAGATGAAACCAATGCATGTATTATCATGTATATAAACCATAAATCTTATTTAAATAATCAAATCTATCCTTATTCAGATATGGGACGTTATAAGAAGGCTAAATGATGAAGGTAGTTTTTTGAACAAGCAATTGAGGAGTTATATGTCACATTTCAGGAGTTTCATGTTTTGTGGGACATTTATCCAAGTAGAACTTGCATGGTCTTGTCCATATTACTCCCTCATAAATTTTTAACTCTTTTTCTCATCATGACACATGTCCTAGTGACTCTTGGACTTCTTTCTTCTCACCTCTATTTTTGATTCTATAAGTACTAGCCATTTTGGCTCTTGTAGAGTAATACCACACCATGTATGGAAAAATCCTACTAGAATAACATTGTATTTTTCCTTTGAATGATAAATAAATCCTAATTTTGAGTTCATGAACATTTTTATAAGTGTGAAAAGTGATTTATGGTGATGTTAAGTGATAAACTTTTATCCTTGATTCTCCTTATCCTCTCATGTTTATGCAATAGTTCCTATTATAATAGGTTGAATAAATTTTAATTAGTGTGTTAATCTCCTTTAAAGTGTAAAATTTTTCATAGAGTGTAAAATATCCCCTTTAGTTAACTTAAAACCTTGTGTGCTTCTCAGTATTTGGTGAATCCATTAAATGTAAAATTTAGTTTAAGGCCACTGTATTCTCATAAATTTGATCTTATACTTTATGGCCCTTACTAGGTCATCATATAGTAGAGTTTTCAATATTATCAATCCATGTATTACCTGAGCTTCCACTTAAAGTTCAATACCCTCATCTTAATCTACCTTTTGAAGACCAAGAAGATTTTTCTAGCCAAGAAAATGAAGATCTTGAAGAAAACATGGCTAGGAAACATGCCTTTCCTACCTTCAATACTAGAAATCTAATTCACCTTCAGGCCTATGATGGCATTCATCCTAATGATAAAAAGAGTGTGCCTACATTCAGTGGTGAGGGTCATGTCATACCTAGTGGACACATCAAGGATACTCCATTTTTTTTAGTTTCCACAATGTCACTAAAGAGAATATTGCCATTATACTCCTTAAGATGTCCATTAGAGGGAAGACACTTGACTGGTATAGGACTTTTCCTAGTGGATAGATCACATCATGGGATGACTTTAGAGTGTTTTTAAATTTAAATTTTGAAGATGAATGTGACCATCCCTCTCTTATACATCATCTCAATGTGATCAAAAGATCTACCAAGGAAATAATGCATGACTTTAATGAGAGGCTTCAAAATAATCAGTATAAATTACCTCCTCCCATGAGACCAAATGCTATCTTTGTGTTCCCCACATACTTGAGAGCCATTGGTACTAAAATTGCTATCATGCTTTAACTTATGGCTAGTTTCACTCTTCTTGGACAGTATGAACTTGCCCATTAAATTTGAGAGTGACCTAATTAAAGCAGTAAATTTTCCTCATAAAGTGTCTATGCCCTTGATTCCTAATACTATAAATGTGTCATGAGTTCCTAGTGCCAACACCAATCCTAGAGCTATTGTTAAGAAGGAAGATGATGCCATGGATTAATATAAATAAATTCAAATGTTAATATCTCATCTTATTAAATAAGGTGCTCATCAAAAACTAAATCCCTATTAGTGGTAATATGGCCAAAATTATGGGAGAGGAAGAGGTCAAGGACAACATAAACTTAAAGGCCTACTAATGTGTACAATCCCAATTCCACTACCAATGCAAGGGAGATGTTACTAGTGCATATCAACTTGGTGCAAGGAGAAGATTAGTAACAAGGATAATTTATGGATGCCAATAAGGGTGGACAAAAATCTATATTTTCCCAAGGAGTAGTTACTCCTCTCTTATTAGCTGAAGATGAAGTCATGATGCAAGAAAATGAGGATTGGTAGCATCAAGGAGAAATATTCTTGGTGGAAGATAATTTTATGCTCAATCAATGAACCTCTATTATAGATAATACAAGGATAAAGAGTAACACTCTAGGAGGTCACAATATCATGCCTAAAATTTCATCTAATATTCCTCTAAGGATGCAAGGCATGGCTAAAAGTATAGTAGCCCCAAATAGTCCTACACCTCCTTCAAGTCATATAACTAGAAGTTCACTTGAAGTTACTTCAATTACTCAAGTTTCAAAAAATGCTTTGCCTCTAAGGACTCAAGAGATGGTGAGTATTAATTCCCTAAACATATTGGATTCTTTTAAAAGTGACAAAGCATATATCTCCTTATGGGATGCCATTTATAAGTCTAGCCAAAAATAGCTATTACAAAATTAGTTATCCACTAATCATACTAGTCCTTCACCTTCAACTCAAATTAATGGTCATGTTGATCTTAAAAATGACCGTAAAACCATTTGTAACCATCTACCAAATCTAGGAAGCCTCTACCTTTCTACCTCACTCTCATAGTGGCTGATAAATTTGTTCACAATTACATAGTTGGTAATGGTGCTTCTACATCAGTCATGACAAAAGTTTTAGATGATAATTTAGGCCTATAATATGAACCTCATATAAAATGAGTGCTTTAGATATATGGTACACCTACTAAGAAAATAGGGTTGATAAAAATTTGAAGGTTTTATTGCATGATTGTCCTAGATTTCCTATCCTCAAAGACATTGTTATGGTGGATATGTCTCAATTTATTTGTCCTTTTTTTCCTTTGGGAAAATATATGGAGCCAATGTGACCATAAGAACTAAACCTCTTGTAAGGTTTCACTTTAAACCTTATGTTGAAATTAGATCTAACTTGAATTATGTGATCAATGAGAAGGAGGAGTATATTTTGGATAATGGTGATTATTCCAAGCTTGAAGGCATAGTTGAATTATTTCTATATGAATATGGTGCAAATGCTTATGATCATGATCCTTATGCATACTTTGAGCAAACTTATTGCTGACCAAATTTGACTGTACTTGTCAAATTGGGACCCCTATAGCTAAAAATTTCATTTTTAGATGTTTTAATGGGTATAATATTTTTTTATAATGTGTATTATAGGTTATTTCATGGAATTTAATGTCATATTAGCCTTGGTCATTAGTCATTTTAGTCCTTATGTCCTTTTGAGTCATTTTTGGGGTCAAAAAGAGAATTAAATGAGTTATACAACCTCCTTGGGAATTTTTAAGGTTATAAAAGGTGATTTAACAACCCATTTGTCCAAATAATTCTTTATTAACTATTACTAACTAAAAAGTGACAAGTTATTTAGAAGAAAGACTAGTTTTATTTTAAAAGAGAAAAGTTTGGCACTTATACGACACATAAGGGAGTGTGAAACATGGGATAAGGTCATGAGATGGATATTAAACTTCATTATATCCATTTACATGATTTAAGTACTCTATAATTATCAAAATTTAGGTAAAACCATTATACTCCTTCACCCTTCTAGACACACAGAAACAGTCGGTGGGTTTATGCTTGGTACGAATAGTTGGAGAACTTTCGAGTAAAATGCCTTTTGGAGGTAAAATTAAACTTAGAGATATTAATTTTCATAAAAATATATTTAATAATGGTTTATTTTTATTTATTAACCATCATCATGAAGTTGACTTTGTTTTTCTACTTGTTAATTTATGTACCCTATTCTTGTTTTGATGGTTCCATACAATCTAGTTGATAAGATAGTTTTTAAATGATGTTTATTATATCCCCTTAGGTTACCCATTATTTTTTTCATTTTTTTGAGGTGTTTTGATGAGCCAAGTAACTTAAGTTGTAGGAGAAAGCACCATTTTGTGTTTTAGGTAGATTTTCATCATTTATAATATTTTCATGCTTTAGAAGTGATTTTAAGAGGTGAAAATAAGTCCATTATCATGTTTAAAATTCACTCTCAAAATAATTATTCCATAGGATGTAGTCATAAACTACCATATAGTTAGTTTGCTCAAAGACTTTCATATAAAATCAACTAAGTGAATTATGAAAAGATATAAAACACATTTATGGAGAGTTAATTATGGTTTTAAGGTGTCGATAATACTTTTGGAATGTGAAAAAACAAGTGGAACTTCCAAAGAGTGAGTAAAGGACTATGACAGTCAAATAAAATAGTTCCACATAGTTTCTTGCCATTAATATACACCTACAGGTGCTCTCATAGGATTCATCATGTTGAGGAATTTTCTTAGCTGATCAAGGTTTTGATAATGAAATGAGAACATTTGGAAACCTTTATTAATGGATATATTTATTCACAAACACATATACATTTCTCACTACTTTGTATTCCATATATACTATCTATGCATTGGTATGTCCACTTATAGGTGGCACTAATAGAGGTATTTAGGTACCTATATGGAGTAAATTGAACATGCTGAAAACCTTATTGATACCCTAGTATGTTATATAGACTATCAGAGGCCTATTTGAGGGTTAATTTGGTAAATTTAAGTTGGTAACTTCCTCTAAGGATGAGATGACTAAGTTTAGGGCTCTTTCTATCAAAGTGTAAAACAAAGCACCTAGTGGTTTTATAGATGTCATATAAAAAATTATCACAAAGTATTAAGGAATATAATTGACTAAAATTTGTATCTTATAAAAATTAAAATAACTCCAAAAAATTTTAGGGGAATAATATAAATGGAGGTTGTTTTTTTGAAGGCCTAAAGTTTCCTATTTATGCACTAAACTCATTGAGAATCATCTACAAGATTTTGATCCAAAAGAGACCTTTTCATTTAAAAGTTAAAAAACTAGATATGCCTTCATGATATGTAATATTAAATGTTGAAAAGGATACTAATGATGTTAAAAAAAAATCCACATAAGTTATCATGTAGGGTATGATCCCACAACACTACTTATAGGTTCCTTTTCCTCACAAAATGTAACCTATAAGCTAGTTATAGGGTTATTATGAGGACTAGGTTTGATAATCTTGGTAATAGACCTCACTTAAAGCATATAAAGAATGATTGAAGTTATATAATGGTTTTTAGAGATATTAAATTTATTTAAATCCATAAATCAAGTCCTAAATCATATATTTTCACCTACAGGACCCCACACAGTCAACTGTAGTTGACTTTAAGGGGCAAAGAGTAAGAGAGACAAGATTCTTGATGTGGACTTAGTAGAAACATGAATGCACACTTATAATAAATTCTAGGTGATTTTGAATATTTAATAATGATATTTACACATTGTGATAAAATTCAAATTAATCAATTATGCATCTATAAGAGTTACCCTTGAGTAAGGACAACAGGGAATACAGTCAAATCCTATACACAGTCTTGATTGAAAAAAGACTATGAGGAGTATGTAGGAAGTTGGAGTTATAAATGGAGATGAAAAAAAATTAATAATTATCATCATATTATAATTACATAATAATAATGGATTTTGAATAGGGAATATAGAGCTCCAATCAAACAACATATAGTCCATATGGTTAAACCTTGCACAGTCTATCTTCTAAAAGTTTGACATGGAATTTGATGAGGTTTTTAGGTCTAGAGACCTAATAAAGGAGTAAAATATTTCATATATCATCATAAAAAATTTATTAATATTATCTAAAATTCAAATTGTATGATTAAATATGGAAAGTGCCCTTTATTTTGTCTCAGATAGAGGGCACTTCCCTAGGTGCACAAACTGATAGTTTTGGAGAAGGATGATAAAAGGGTCAATAAAGAGATAGGTTAACATTTAAATAAGGTTTGATAAATTCAATTAAATTTATTATATCATATATAAATATTAAATAAAGGGTTACACTCAATAGGTGGTTCAAATCTATGATGTTAAAGCCTAAAGGGCAAGGTTTTGGCCTAAAAGCCAAATGGAGAGTCAATTTAAATTTTAACATGAGGTGAGGATTATGACATATTATATCATGATTTTGGGGTAATTATAGATTTTTATAATACATTTTAATGTACGGTAATCCATGAGAGTCCATTTTTGTGCTTTAGGATAACTCAGGCCTACTAAGCATAATTGGGCCTAGATTTCAAATGATAGGTCACATTAATTTATAACCTTAGGAAAGATTTATAATGGATTGAATAATTATTATGAGGTCATAATAAAAAAATTAAACTTTAATAATATAGAGTAACCCCTAAAAAATTCACTTTTGGCTCAAAGATAATTTAAGCATTCAGGAAATGAGAAAACAAGCTCGATAGGCCAAGTTGAAGTGTGTAGATCTCTTTGAATGATGTGCATGGGAATCTAAGAAGTTTTTAGAAGTTGAAAATGGACTTGAAGATAAAATTTGTGATTTTTCTTAAAAAATCCAATGTCTAGCCTTCATGAACAAAGCTTAAGATTGGAAACTAGCTTAAAACCCTCCTAAACCCTTGCTAGTAACCAATTTGCAGAAATGGAGATGGAAAGTTGCTCTAATGGCATAGTTTGAATAGGATGATGGTTGTATATTGTATATTAATCTATCAATATAATAAAAATTAGGATGATATGTATGGAATTATATATATGGGATACAAAATAGGATATTTATAACTGTTTTGTGCATTGTGTAGGTTCTAGGAGGTTTCAAGAGATAAAAAAACATTTGAAGGAATATTGAGACTTAAAATAACTCCCCATGTCAATTTAATTCCTTGAAAAAACTCCTAGGTATTAAAACAATAGCTCTCATCTTAGCCAATCAGAATTGACATAGTGAACATGGAAGTGAGAAGGGTGAAAAGATCCAAGTAAACTAATTTTAAGGTGTGTCTAATGCCTCTAAGGACATGGAGGGTCATGAAACATTCCATTAAATCACTCCCACATATTTTCATTTAAAACTGAATTAAATTTTTATTCCAAGTGTGATGGGTGACTAAAAGAATAGTTTTCTTAGAGTATAGGTAGTGATAACTCATTTCCAGATGATTACAAATGACCAAGACTACAACCAATTCATAGAGATGCATGTTTTCAACCCTTACCATTAATTCCAATCATTATACCTATCCCTAGTTAGTTATGGTATGTTCAAATAGGGATAAATCATGAAGGTAGTTTTATGAACTAGATTGAGAACTTCTACACCACATTTAAATATTTTCATGACTTAGGATGACACTTGTGATTCTTAAAATTTCATGGTTTATTTTACACACTATTTTCATGCACATGTAACTCATTTTATTAGATTGACAAGTTTCCTTATGAATTTTGGACTTCTCTATTCTCCTCTCTCTCTTAAGTTCTATAATAACTAGCCATTTTGGCCTTTATAAACTATGCTCCAATTGAGTATGGAAAAGGCTTCCTCATTTGCATACCATTTGATCAATAATAGTATTGATTTTTAATTCTTCCATAATTTTTAATAGTGTGTTTACTTGAATGATGAATCTTTCTTAGTGAATACTATGTATTCCTTTGTATGTTGTCTCATTCTCTCACCTATTTATAGATTCTTTTTGTAGATCATGTGAAGTGTTCTATGAAGTTTCAAATATAAGTGAGTTATAATATTCACTAGTGTCATTAAATTCCTCTTGTCTAGTCCTCCTAACCTAAACATTCATCTATAACCTCATAATGAAACATTGATGTGAGAATATCCAAATTTTAAAAGTGTATGTTTGGTTAGTCCTTTGTTCTCATGTGTAACATGTAGCTAGTTCAAAGTAATAAACTTATTTGGTGTATCACCTCCCCTAGGATAGTTATATTTCAATTTTATCTCTTCCTTTTCCCTCATAAAGTTTAGGTGTAGTAGTGATCCAAAGTGGTACATCAAGAGAGCTATCCCTATATAGAGATTTACCTCATTCATAGGCTACCCAAAATCTTAGAGGTGTTTTAATTGTGCCACTTGTATGAGGAGAGCTGAGAAATATCCTCAAAGGGTGTAAATCCAAGTGATAACACTAACCTTGGTACTTAGATCATCCATGAAGAGTCATTTTAAGGAGTAGAGGTAAGTAACAAACATTCTTTTTCACAAGATGATGAGAGTAACTATTTGATTTATGTATATAATTATGATGAATTGAAGGATCTAATTGATCACCATCAAGGGAGGAATGATTTATTTTTTCTTGTTATTGATGAAGCTACCCTTGATGATGAAACTCATTAGGAAGAGGAGGATGACCTATGACAAAAGTTCAATGCCATTTGTAAATAATTTGATCAACTAAGTAATGATCCTTTCCATTCCAAGAAATTTATATCTAATGTTTTTATTGATAATACTAATGAAAAGGCTCTTAAGTGTTCTATCAAACTTGAAATTAAAGGTGATATTGTGAAAGCATATGGATATCAATCTACTATTCAAAAGCTTGTAGTCCTAAAAAGACCTAGTGGATTCAAGATAGAAAGTTCTATTGTGATTCAAGGATATTAAAAAGTTCCATATGATGTTGAGCTACATTAAAAGGTAGTGGAACATAAAATAAGGGAGCATGATGACTCCATCTATCAAGCACATGTTGACTTAGAAGAACACAAAGTTAAGGCAATTATCATACATTCTAATCTATAGTTTAAGGAAGACATAACAAATATAACAAAGATCAAATAGATTGAATCTCAAATAAAGTATCCTAGAGATAAAGAGAGATAATTCATGAGGTCTCTAAATAATGCACTTGTAGGAATGAGAAGGCATAGAGTTGATAATCTTATTGACCCTACATATATCTAAGTGATTGGTGGTGAGCATGATTCTCATGCTAGATTACCTTCATGGAGTGAAAAATATACAAGAGGAACCATATTTGATCTTGGTTGAAGTTTGTAATATGTTTTTCACCTCAAGAGTGATGTTTTGTAGATACTAGAGTAGGTGTGTTTGTCTTTCTTTTAGTTGTGTTGTGTTCCATAAGTGTTCTAGTTGAACACATGTTTATTTCACTTTTGGTGTGTCTTATTTTGTTTGTCCCTTATTTGTTTTTTGGTTTGGTTTTAAAGGAAAATTATATGTCAAACTTGTGTATAGGTGACTCCATGGCCCAATAGATAATAGTAGGCTATATCAAACATACCTTCCTTGGGAAATTACAAAAAATGTTGACCATTTTGACTACAAGTCAAAATGAGTCAATACCCTATACTAAAAAACTTGATATATGGGTCTATCATAAAACTATATGGTGTTTCATGTTTCATTTTATGTGATTTAATGTGTTTCTAGCCTTTATCATAGTTCATTTTAGGTTTTATGTCATTTAGGGGTCATATATGGGTCATTAATGAGGGTGGTATGGTTTTCCTTGGTGTAAAAGTGTTCCAAAATTATTTACAACCTACCTCTTATCATTATTTATTATATTCCTTGTTATTAATGTTATTACTAATATAATATTGTTGGTGTTAATTGAAAATCAAGAAAACAAGTGAAAAAGATGGAGTTTCAAAGGTTGTTTGGTCTATGGGAGAGGGTGGAATGTGGAAAAATATTATATAATGGATATTCAACTTACTTGACTCCATTTACATACTTGAAATGATTTATAAGTGCTAAAAATTGGCTAAAATCATTTTATCTCTTCATCACTCCACTAGGCAAGCAGAACTAGTCAACAACTTTATTCTTGGTATGACTAGTAGAAAGACTTCTAGGTAAAATGATCTTGGTGTTGGACAATAAATTTGCTTAGATTTACATTAATTTTTGGAGTTAAATTATTTTCTTCCTATGATTTATGAACCATCCTTTTAAAGTATATTATCTTTTTCTACATACTAAACCCCACACCCTATAGTTTTTGTCTCTGTTTGAGCATATCTATATAATCTAGATGATGAAATGAATTAAAGAGGATTTTAAAATCCATCTCACATGTTTTCCATATTTGGTTTCATTTTGAAAAGTGTCATGATGAGTTCAAACCTCTCAGGTTACATGTGGAGTATGCTAGTGAATAGATTTCAAAACTTGTAGAAGGTTTATTTACGTGCAATGGTTTTAGATGAGTGTGAATTATTTATTTTCATGCCTCAAATATATTCCATGTACATTCAACTAAGTCATGGTGTGTGAAGTTTTGAGGACATTAATGGATGTATTTGAAGAGTCTAAAATGTTTTTCACATATTATTTCAACATTATCAATCAAATTAAACCTCTCTAAGTGATATATGACAAATTGTGATAACAAAGTCTTCTACATACATAGTCATATTCTACTAATATGCACCTTTAGGTGCCATGGAAAGAGTTAATCATGTTGGAACAAATTAATTGTCTTGTTTTGATTATCTTATGGTTAAAATTATTTATTTGAAATATGTGAGAAGGTCTAGGATAAACCATAATGTCAGATCCCATATACACTACCCATATCCACAGTCACTACTTGTACAAGAAAAAATGTCCACCTCTAAGTGGCCCCACAAAGGCATGAAGGTGTTATATGGAGATATTTGACATGATTTTAAAACTTAATTAAGTTCTTAGATGTTTAAAGTACTTTAAAAACCATGTTTGAGACATTGGAATAGCAATTAGACTTAATAAGTCACCTCAAGAGAAGAGAATTTGAACTTAGGATTAAATTTCCCTAAAAAACCAAAATAGAGACTTAGCCCCTTTTGATGATGTCATATAGTAGTGTTTCAAAGAGTTTTGATGAATCGAAGTACATATATCTTGTATCCATATATAATAGACTTTTAAAATGGAATGGATGTGTCATTAGAGGAACATGGTGTTTGAAGGCCTTCATTTTTTTTTTTATTCACTACAATTTTTTAGTGTATTCTACAGGATTTGAACTTCCAAAGTGACCTCTACACCCTAATATATCAATGTAAGATCCTATCACCATGATAATTGGTTCTAAGAATTTGAAGATAACATTTATGATTCAAAGGTCATCAAGAAGGTTTGAAAAGTAGGGTATGAACCTCCATCAACACCTACAGGTGTATCATTGCCCTAAAAAAGCTTACCTACAACCTAACTATAGGTGTTCACAAAGCCCGTGTTGAAAACCTATAAACACTAGGCCTACAAACACAAAAAAATTTACATGGGAATTTGATCCAATACCTCTATGGGGATAATAGACCATGTAGCATGGATTTCAAGTTGGATACTCACCTAAAGAATCCATGTTATTCCTTTAGTGGTCAACTAAAGTTGACTATAGTTTGATAGTAAGATAGAAGCATTATGGTCTTGGTATTGACATATCCTAGGATTGTTATAAATGGATCCAAGTGAGTTGTAAAATGTCTTATGGAATTAAATAGGATCTTTTAACATTTCATACAATATCTAAGACTGAATATACACCTATAGGGAGGAGAAACATAGAAACATGATCAACACCTCTGTCAATTCAAATGCAAGGTATGTAATAAGGGAGTTAGAAAGGAATAGAAAAGTGTTGTAATGTTTTATATATTATTGACAGTGTTATCTATCATATGATATTACCAAAAAAATATAATAGATCAAGCGAGGTCCCAAGGATAACCCATAGTCCATATACATATATAAAGTCTACATAGTGAGATTATCCATGAGTCTATCTTAGGTTTAGATAGATTTGGAGGTGATAAATATGAAACTCAGCCTTGAAATTAAATTTATATGGTCCCAACCACTTTTATAATCCCATCATATGTTTATTTTTGATGAGATAATAAGGTAAGTTCCCTCTGTTTTGTTTCAGATAGAGGTTACTCCCTAAGAATGCAAACCTATAGGTTTTAAGAAAAAGAGGATGACAAGGTGAGCTAGGGGTTAATGAAACCTTTCAAGAGGATGTGGAATGATGTGATAAACATGTAACATCTTGATAAATAATTAACAAGTCTTAGAAACCTATCACGATGTCCTAAACCTACAAGCATGAAGATTAACTTATTAGGTCTAGTTTTGGCCTAAATCCCAATTATGGGGTTAGTATAATTTTTAACACTATATACATTATAATCCATTGAAACATGTTTTTGGGGAGATATAAGGTGTGTTACAATTGTGGCATTCAAAGGAAACCACAAGAAATCCAATTTTTGGCTTAAGACCTTCATAGGGTATGCATAATAGAGAAGAAATATTAAGAGGGAAACTTTGAGAGCTTTCACCTACTTATACAATTTTCATGGGAGTTTAAGAAGTTGTAAAACGTTGGATAAGGTCCCTAAATTTCATTTGGAGTAATTTTTTTAGGGTTTGAATGTCAAACCTTTATGAACAATCATTAGAGGTAAAAATTGATCTAAACCCTCTCAAACCCTTGCCAAAGACCTGATTGGGAAAATTAAGGAGGAGAAGCATCTAGATGGGATATAATGTCTTTGTAAATGGTTTAAATATATATAATACTCTCCAAGGTTCCTCCTTATATATTGAGTTTTACCTTACCTATAGAGATAAGGTGGAAAATGTATTTTCATGATTGTTTTTTGTGTTGTGTAGGTATGGAAGGGTTTCAAAGGATGAAATAAACTTTGTGAGATATATTAGGACCTCAAATAACCATTCATGTATGTTTCATTCATCATAAAATTTCACAAGTGCCTCTATAAGTACATTCATTCTAGCCAATCTAAATTGGCATAGTGATCAAGCTAGTGAGAGAGTACAAACTTCAAGTGGGAGGCCTTTTAATGTATAATTGAGAAATATAAGGCCATTAGGGGTCCTAAAAGGTGTCATAAAATCCTTTATATGGATCATATTAGAAAACTAAAGACCAAATTTTGTGTCAAGTGTGAAAGGTGAGTGACAGAGGAGTTATTTGGATGGTACATAGTGATAACTCATGTCCAAAAGAATCCTAATGATTAGTAATGAAACTAATTAATGTTTTATCATGTATATAACCATAATTATTATTAAAATCATCACACATATCCATATTTATATATGGGACGTTCCAAAAAGGCTAAATGATGAAGGTAGTTTTCTAAACAAGCAATTGAGGAGTTTTATGCCATATTTTCAGAGTTTCATGTTTTGTGAGACATTTATCCAAGGAAAAATTGCATGGTATAGTCCATATTCCTATCTCTTGCATGTGTAAATCCTTTTCTTATCATGACACATGTCCTAGTGACTCTTGGACTTCTTTCTTCTTGCCTCTCTCTCCAATTCTATAAGTAGTAGCCATTTTGGCTCTTGTAGACTAATACCACACCATGTATGGCAAATCCCTACAAGAATGATATTGTATTTTTTATTTGAAAAATAAATTTAATTATTATTTTGATTTCATTAACATTTTTATAAGTATATAAATTTATGTATGGTGATGTTAAGTGATAACCTTTTATCCTTCCTTCTCCTTATCCTCTCATGTTTATGCAATAGTTCCTACTCTAACAGGTCAGATAGAGTTTAATTAGTGTGTTAGTATCCTTTAACGTGTATTATTATTCTCAGAGTTTAAAATATACCCTTTGGTTCACTTACCTTGTGTTTCCTTATACATATTAGTTCTATGTTGAAACACTTATCTTAGATACCCATATGACTTGGAAGTTAGTTTGTAGGTCTTGTTTCATTGTAATAGAAGTATGTTGGTCCTATGTAAATCATCATGGTTTATCACCCATTTATAATATTTTAATTTCATTTAATATTAAATATCTTTTCTCATAAGTAACTAGTTAAGTAGGTGATAAGAATTTCAAGGTATATTCAGGGAGCTAACCCTTAAGCCTAGAGGTCTACTTATACCTATAGGTAAAAAAACATACCTATAAGTATTCCCATGTTTCCAAAATATGGAGGAAGATTTAATACCCTCATATAGTGTGAAATATTTGATGACAACAATAACTTTTCACTATTATACAAGTGTGCAGTGTACCTTTATTTGCCAAGTGTGCAGTTGTCCTTAAAGGTTAGAGGCTTATAAAATAAGAGTGATAGTAAGTTATAATCTAAATAGGTGTGAATAGGGATAAAATTATAAATTATGGAATCCATTATTGGTAATTTATAAAATTTTAAGGATTTTTTAGAATTTTTAGGTTATCAAAATTACAAATTGGATAAGCAAGGTAAAGGTGTTAAGAATAAGCATTATCAAGAATTTATTGGTTAAATTTTAGTTTATAAATTCCCATCCCCCACATTTATTATATTGGTGCATAAAATTAATAAATTAAAATAAATTTAAAATCAAGTTTTTACCACACTTTTTCTTTGGCATGGAGATGTGCATGCCCCCTTATTGAGGCATGATGAGAAGTGTTGAAAATCTAGAAAATTGAGAGTGATCAAGTCTCAATTTGAAGAATTAGTGAATATTATTTAGTTATAAATATTATATGATCTGACCCTCATATATTACTTTTTTATTTAATATATGATAACCAACAAAGTGGTTTGCTAAGGTGAAACCGAGATGTGGAGCATCCTTAAGCTCAAATCTGGCCAATTTACTAAACTAAAAAGAAGAGGTGCAAACTAGTACATGGATCATTGAAGTTAAACTAATACTTGGACCATCAATAAGCTCAAACTTGGTCTAATTCAAGGTATGAATCATATATATGTAGATAGATCTAGATTCAAACTATATATTCTTGAAACTTTGAAATTTTGAAAAGAGAAATCTGAATTTTGTAAAGTAGTAGTTTGGAAATGAATGCATATCGTGACTCATGTACTATATAGAGTGCTAATTTTATATTTTGAAAATTATTAAAAATATTTTAATTATGTTATAACAAGCATATATGTGCTCGATTAACCACAATATTGGAGTGCATAAGCAAGCCAAATGCCCCCATAATCTAACAAATTTTTTTTATTATTTTAACGTGTCAAATTTGAAATATATTTCTTGTGAATTCTTGGAGATAAAACCATTATGGTTCACCCTTCCAAAATGAGGGAAATTTGCTACAAATAAATTTTCTCAAAATAAAAAGGGAGAGCATTTGTGAAATATATGATCATGTAATAACATTTTTCATGTTTAAATTGTATTAGAATCTTAGATGTGTAACATTGATGCATATGAAGATATTATATATTGTATTACATCATGTAATTTTGATATTGAAGTAGTGCATGAAACATGTAAATAAATTTTAAGTGTCTAATATGTATTATAAACATAATATTTTTAAAATTAAGCATTAAAGAGCATAATTAGTATGTGCATGATATGTATATATATATATATATATATATATATATATATATATATAATAGATACATATTATTGCAGGACAATAATCATGACACATAGTATCCAATATTGAACATGTAATAAAATTCACACAATTATGTCATGTAAGAAGGCCTAAAAATACACAAATAAGGGACATGTAACATGTCACATAGAGTTAAAATTTTTGCATAAATGTCACACATAAGGTCCAAAGGTTGAATATAAGGGGCATGTAAATGTCATAGAAACATAGAAGGCCAAGGGCCAAATAAACACGTCATGGTGATTCCCTAGAAGAAAGAGGGTGTATGTTTAACATAGGAAATGCTAAGGGATACATCAAATAAGAAATCAAGTTAAAGAAAGTCATATAATGAAATAAGCATATGAAAGAAACATTGATAAAATAAAACTATCATATTTTGATCATATATATTTATGTCCATGATATCAATTAGCATATTCATCATGACATATGTAAAGTATGAA
>JARHVA010004018.1:915000-1007500 GCA_037957365.1 Torreya grandis | reverse complement strand
CACCAGTTTCTAAGTAAATGGGAAAGATTATGTATTTCTAAATTAAACATAAAAATAGAAGGTAATGTAAGGTAAAAAAAATTCCTAGTTATTAAAAGATGCTAGTGTTTCAAGGGAGAGTGTGTATGTAGCTATAGTTATGCCATTGTACACCAAGTTTCATGAGGAGTTAAAAATTAACATCACATAGGGAAGGGCTATAAAGATGAAATGAGAATGTTAAATCTACAAAATCTCCACTGAATATAGACACATAAGAGGGACATATAGTAAATCACACATAAGACCTTAAGAGTTATTCTGAAGAATCAATCACACAAAACAATGAGTGTTTCTAAGAAAATGAATAAAGTTCCTAAATAATTAGAATATCAAGGCACATTATAATTACTAAATTCATAATATGTAGTAGAGCATGTTATTTTTTCTTTAAACTTATCATGAATTAAAAAACATAGTAATTAGTGGATAACATATATGTAAATATGAACATTATTGAGAAAAACAGGAAAAGCATTCATTTCAATCAAGTTTTGGCTACATGAAAAAATGTTGACCCTTTAAAAATAAAATAGGGCATATTTTATAGGAGATATGGGGCCCATATTAAAGTATCATAGGTTTCCATTCTAGGCCATCATGGCCTAAAATGGTTACAACTAAATTATACCAGAAAATATTTTGAATCTAAAATTATGTAGAATAGAATCCCGAAGGATCACCATAAAATAATCAAAAGAAAATTTGAGGGGGACCACTCCCTAACTTATAAAGAAGTGACTTCTCAACTACCAATGTGACTACCAATAATTCAAATTATCAATCCAAGTTGGCAAGATTCATGGGATGATTTCTAAATATTACCCCATCTTAGGCTAACAACCATGAATACACTTGGAGTGGGGACTGGAGGGATATTTTTACTTTAGACACTTGGATAATATTTTACATTGATTGGGTTAATATCTATAGAACCAAATTGGCCCCAACCCTATTTTTATTCACCAATTTTCTTTAGATGATCTAGTCAAATTGATTCAAGTGGACTTAAAACTCCCCTCTATTTAGTAAGGTGCCTTCTAGATGGAATATCATAATGATGTTGAGATCCTTGAAATATGTCAACATCCACTCCCTACCCTTTTCTAGTAGTTAAATATTTTTTTGTATTAAGGTTATTCATTCCTTAATTGAAGCTCTCAATTTCCTGACTTAAGTTTGATATGGGTTCAATTTTTTTGTAGGCATGAGATTGAGATCTAGTAATGTGCCCTTATGAAAAACCATAATGAGCCTTTTGCATTTGTTTTCTATTCAAGTAATTCTCTCTAAGTATGTATGTTCATGTTGGAGGTTCTCTTTGATTATGGTTAGTGATTTGATCACTTATCCAAGGGATATGAAGAGTTTCACAAGCTCATCCCTGACTCTACAAACCAATTCTATTGGTAAAGTGCTCTGACCTAAAATTCAAGTACCCATATTTACTCTTGTATATCTTCCATTAGCTTCTCTATGAGCTTGTTGATAGATTTAAGCACTAACATTGGGTATTCAACCACTTTATCTTCTCTGATAGGTGTCCTCATTTTATTGAGGGAGAAGAGATGCTTCTTAGTTCTCTATAACCCAATATTACCTTCCTAAGTGAAGGTCTACATGATCAATCTCTTTATGCTCCTAGAAGTCTTGTCAAATTTCCACTGAACATATGATCTCTATAGTAGACCATCTCTAGTCTTTATGCTCCTAACAACTTGATTGGTCCAACCTAGTTTGGTCTCATAAATGTCCCCAAGGTTTTAGAAGGTAAAATAAGAAGGGTGTAAATAACTGGAGTAGAATGAAGAGGATAATAAAGAGGAGTAAGAGATGAGGTAGAAGGAAGGATAGAGAAAAGGAGTGGAGGCAGAGGTAATAGGGGAGTGAAAAGAGGGAGCATGAATAAGGAAGCACAAGGAACAATTGGGATCACCATTGGTCATGGTTCATATGGATGTGGAGACTAATGGTTCCCAAGAGAGTTGTGTTCAATAAAAATGAGTAAATCATTTAGTTGAAGTTGAATCCTTGGGTCCTTAGAGTGATTAAATTAGAGGGATAGGGAACCATGGGTGGGTGGGGTAAGTTGAGTAGAGGTATGAGAGGGAAAAATCATAAATTAAATAGGGGAATGCTTGGGATCCACCTTTTTCATATTATTTGGCTTCTTGCTTGGATCAATAGGTGTTGAGGCTACAAAGGGATTGTATAAGGAAGAAATTGGATCCTATTTGGTGGGTGTTGTAGTGCCTCATTTGATCTACTTCGGTGTGTAAACTATATTTCAAAATGGTTTTTTATAATCACACATAAATTTGATCAAAAATAAATATTAAACCTAATTTACCCTCACAATTATTATTTTAATTTGAATTCATAATGACACATCCTTAATTGGGGAAATGGTTTGTATCATAATATTAATTTGATCAAATGCATACAATATCAATTCTATTGTTTATAAACATTATGAAAATTCAATTAAATGAATATTTTATGGATAAAATAACATTGTAAAGGTTCCATTCTTCTAATTTTTAATTAATCTATGATTAATTAGCCTAATCTTCCTCTAATAGGAAATTCCATGACTTTTTGGAATTATCATATTTTCCTAAATAAAAAGTGTTTTGTTTCCTCACATAAGTGATTTCATTCAAAAAATTCAATGGGAAAAATTAGGAGTACGAGTAATCTCTTACACACTCTTCCTTGTACACCCCTCTTACACGCTCAAGGAGGTCCACATTGAAATTTACTTCTAACCTTATTTCCATACTATAAGAAGGCCTTAAATGGCATATATTACACACTCCATGTGTGAAATCATGAGTGTGAGGACTCATCCTCTATATTTGATCTTGATCTTGATTCAATGGTCCATAATTATCTTAAAAGTCTCTAAAATCAAGGTTGAATATCGATTATAGAAAAGCTTCTCAAGCCAAACTTACTATGCATAAATTCATAGAGGAAGCTTCAAAATCAATATATTCCATAGACAATTTCTAAGTTGAACAAGGAGAGATGATGCACATGCACCATTGATGAAGATTTATGGTCCATAAGCCAGTCACATTCTAGTTTTAGTCTATCTAAAAAATTAAATAATCAAGGAAGGTGAAATAGTTATTTTTGCCTTCTTATCATATTTTTTTTTCTTTTTATTTGCTCCCCCAGGTATCTAGGCTTATAATGGTAGTCTTCTATGTGTTTTACATTGTTTTTAATTTACTAATGTATATACTAACATCATCCTTGGATTCCTTCATTACATAATGGCACCCTTGATGGGAACTCTTAAAGGATTGGATGCATCCCAAAACTCATTTTTGACCTATAGGATTCTTCTAGTTACCATAATTGGTCCTATAACAAGCTAATTCTCTTACTTTTTATCCAAAAATGTGTTAAAAACATGTTCAAGTGAAAATAGTGAACTCGTGGCTATGTATCATTAATTTAGCACAAACATTAGTGAAATTGTTAAAAAATTTGTTAAGTTGCTCAAGACATTAGTGAAATCATTCCAAAATGGTGAAATAATTTTTACTATTTTATACGTTTTATATTTATATGTCTTAATGGAAAAATCACTCACTTTATTGATGAAATTATTATCTTCAATGGTGAAATCATCCTAACCTTTAATGAAATCATAACAACATTCAACAAAATCATTTTATTTTCACTATATGTTTTTTTCTTACAAGTTATCTTTAGTGAACTCATCATCCTCATCAGTGAAGTCATTGGCTTCAATGGTGAAATCATTGGCTTTAGTGGTGAAATCATCATCCTTATTAGTGAAATCATCGTCTTTAGTAGTGAAATTATCATATTTAGTAGTGGAACCATTTTACTTATTTATAGTTTTCTACCTACATGTTCTCTTTAGATAAATTATATTAAACGAAAAAAACATTATCAATTTCAATAGTGAAATCATCAAATGTATTGGCAAAATCATATTAAACAATAGTAAAATTATTAAGTATAATTTTTTGTTCTCTATGTGAAGACCCTAACAATGAAATTGGAAGACTTATCAATGAAATGAGTCTATGTAAATGTGAAAATGTTTTGTATTGATACTAAGACTTTAAAAATTCATAATTTCAAGCTTTTTTTGGCTCAAAACCAATTATTTGAAACATATAATAAATTTGTGATTGTAGGACCTTGAATAAAGAGTGGTTTTCTGAGTCAAAACATTTCGATTCTATCTCACATTCCAATTTGGGCATCTAAAATGAATTCAATCACACTTCCATTTGGTGCTTAAGAAAAATAACATCACATTGGTTTGGTTCTTATAAGATCACTTATGTTTCATTATATTTTTTTCAATCACTTGTTTATTTCTTTATTATTCATGTGTCTATTAAATAAAATCAGGTATAATTTCTCCTCATTTTTAGTAACTTAGATGACTCAAAAATGACCTTTTCTTCCTTTTTAATTTTTTATTTGGCTTAGTGAGTGAGAGTTCATAACTTTATTATAAGTCCTTTAGGGGTAATTTACCTAGGGTTACATCTCCTAGCATTATACCAACCCCTCTTATATAGTGGGGTATATAAATTGATCATGACATTTAATTAGATAGTGATTAAGTGGTTAACCTAACAATTAAAATGGAACCTCAAAGCATGCATGTTCTAAACATTGCACTTCACTAAGAAATTAATGGATGGAGTGGTTTTAAAAGCAACATGACCCTTCTTTTATTAATTTATATGGTTTGATATCCAATTGATGGATAGTTCTAAAGCACCCACACCAGGACAAACTAGTTTGGCATATAAAACTTAGGGTATAAATCCACTCTTTTTATATATTATCTTACCAATGTTAATTTTATTTGAAATTATAAGTTACATGATAAATAAAATTTATTGATAGATATATGGTGGGTAAATACTTTGCCTTCATGTGATTTTATTTATTACATTAACAATCAATTCCTCTCAAGAATAGGTATATTGGAAGAGTTTGGTGGATATGATGCAACCTTGTGTCAGTTATTAAAATAGGAATATATATTTGTGTGATTATTATTTATTTGTATGCTTAGTCTAAAACCATGTCATGCAATCAAACAAGACCAACATAAAAACACATGATACATAAACATTTTCACCAAGAAGTGTTATGCCACCCATTTTATCAAAACCATTTACCTTAGTCCAAAAGATCAAAATAAATTCATGCCATAGTTTTTTATAGACCTTTTTATGTTTCCCATTTTAGTCTAGATTATTTCTCATTTGGATCCCATTCACAACCAATTCTAAAGTTCCAAAATGTGGAGTCTAATTCAAACCTAGCATTATTACATTATTCTCTTAAATTCATGATCTTTTGCCAAAATTCAAGTGCCTCTTAAACCAAGTTCAAAATATACTTTCAAGTTTCAATCTAAGGATAATTATTTTATGCTTTAGTGTTACCTATAAAATGGGATTGATTTTTTTACTTTTTTGTATCTAGATTTTGTTACTTGGATTGGATTTCAATTCCATCCTTAAACTTAGACCTAGGTTACTTTTAATTTAGTTTAGATCTTTGCCTAGACCAAGTTCAAGATTTTGTTTCACAAATTCAATTTCACTGATACCTAGATTTATATGTATAACTTTTCCAATACCATGTTAAAATTTCCTTTTTAGACCATATTTCATGGACCAAGTGTGATATCATGTTAATTTACACCAATTCCCAATTTCTAGTTTTTAGGTTAAGATTTTTTTAAGCCAAGTTACAAAAATTTGAATCATTAGACCATATTTTCCCAAGACAGATTATTTATTTAACCATGCCTTATTATATTGTATTAGAGCTATGTATAACCCTTGTTATGAGGACATCATCAAAAATGGCCCCTTTGATTATAATCCTTATGTTGATAATATAACATATGAGGTGGATCAATATCCCACGTATACCCCCTAACATAGTGTAGGGGAAATACCAATTCACATAATACCTCAAAAACACACCCTATAATCTAGGGTAAGATCAAGCCCCATTTACATAGTACCTTACTAGCATACCACCTAATATGAAAATAGTCCAACAACAACAACCATACTTTATGACCACACCATCTAGTACTAATTATGATCCATATTTATTTTATTAAAATCTTTTAAAGAATAAATATGAGATTATTGTTAGATAATTTGAAGTAGGTTTTAAATTCCCACCATATTCCCCATAGGAAAATTTACATTATTTGGTTAAAACACCTAGTCACACACCTCACACTAAACCATTTGATTAGGCCTCCTCTAGTCAAACCCAAGCCCCTATACTGATTCCTAACCAATATCTTACTAAATTTACTAAAGAAAAGGGTAATATTACTGACCAATTAGCATAAATGCAATAGGCATATCAAACTTATCTTAATATGGACAAAAAAATTAATGTCATCACCCTTCTAAGTACACTTCTTATAGAGTTAGCTCCATCAAGTGGACTACAAACTAGCTTATTAGGATATTCCAATGAAAGAATAGATGTATTCACTCAAACCTTGACAGTTGAATACATGTTAAATGTTCCTATGATTGAAGAAGAATTAATGGATTCTTTAGGAGACCTTTTCAAAATGTGGCAGACAACACATGGGTGTTACCCACTCCACACCAAGTTAAGTCTAATGTACAAAATAGCATTCCTTTAAATAATTCACAACAAATTATTCCTTTAAATATATTAACTATGTCATAATATTATGGGGGAGGTACATCTATCCCACAAACACAATGTGTAGAAATCGCTCTACAATCATCCACTTCATCAAATATTAGTGAGAAAGAAATTAATCCCAGTCAAATACCCCATTGAAGTAGGTAGTAACCAATGTTTCACCTCAATGGGTGATAACTAATACCCCACCATAGTAGTTAGTCACCAACACTCCACCTCAATAAGTGTAGACAAACATACTAACACAAAAATTGGTAAGTAATCCACCTTAAATTTTGTCAAATTAGCAACATACCCTTGTTGACCAACAATAAATTCCAAAAATATAATAATTAAACAATATGAAATACATTTTAAACAAATAATAAGTTCCCAAAATACAAAAAATAACTAATATGAAATAGTTATCTTATACACATCATGTACTTAACATGCAACAATTTATTCAATAAGATTTTAACAAGCAACATGTTCCTCTCACACAACATGGTCTGAATAATCAACATCATTTTCCCTTCCAAACATAGCACACATAATTCATTCACCAAAACCAAACAACTTTTTCTAGGCCACCATTCCCTCCAATTAATTTTTTTACCATAAATCCAAACCAAAATGTTTACCAATAGTACATACCATACCATAAATATAACCCTAACTAATGTGTATGAATTCCTAGTCAAGTGACCAAACAAATGATCATCCCACCATATTCCATTCCACCATTTTACCTTGTTTAAGGTATTCCACCTTGGACCACCCAACCATAACCATTCATTCTTTTTCATCTTACACCCATATCCCATGAATTACAATAAGTGAAGGATACAATATTGGCTTTTCAAATAGGAAAACAAAGAAAGAAATTCAATTTAAACAAAATATGTTCATACCCATTCAACATGGATTACCTTCAAATACCATTTCCTCTTAGTTTTGAGACACCATATTTTAAAAAATACAAAGGAAAAGGTGACCCAAAATAACATCTAAAATAATTTTATGTTGTTTATTAGTAGTGGCCTTTAATGATATTTATTTGGTTCTCCTTTTTCCTTATAGTTTAGCTGGACAAGCCTTGGAGTGGATTATCCAACTTCCAAATAATTATGTGCTTGATTTTGATGACCTATCATATAATTTTGTGAAATTTTTTTATATAATATTAAACATGATATTACCATGTTTGATTTGGCCCAAGCTCAACAAAGGAGTGGTGAGAGTTTCTCAATCTACTTATAATGATGGAGGGCATTGACTAGTTATTCCACACATAATTTACTAGATAAATAGTTATAAATTCTATTTACTCATAATTTTCAAAGTGACACATCATATCACCTTAAGCTTTAGTGTTCCCACACATTTAAACAAATTATAGACAAAATATAACAAATTGAGAAGGTCCTTATCAATAAAGGGATAATCAAATTATACACTCCTAACTATAACTAGAGCTATAACTAGAATCAAGGTCAAAATCCAATCCAAACCCCCATTTAAATGTAGGTTCTTGTGTCAACCCAAGATAGTACTTATGAGAAGCCTAAATCCTATAATAAAAATAAGAACATTGTTGTTAATGAAATTACACAATCACACCATGTAAAAATAGTGAAAACACCATCTATTCAACCAAATATTGTTATGAAACCAACTCCACTTATACAAACATCCACACCTCCTTATTTTCAAGCACCTCCTCTAAGAAAAAGAACACCTTTAGATAGAATATTTTAGTGATCTTGGATAACCAATTGAATTAGTGTTCTAGAAACTAGCTCCCACCAATCAATATTATTAGTTGTCCCATTCAAAATCCTTTCCATAAGGGTGTTATTTTCCTCACATGGTGTAAAGAGAATGATTTTTTTGAATATCATCTATTCAAATGGAATTACATATGACATTGCATGTAATTAAAGAACCTCATTGTGAATATGTTGGTAAATGGATAAATAGAGTTGCATAATAGGGATGTTATTTCTAATCAAAACCTAGGTATTTATTAGAACCCTTTTCCACAACATAATGCCAATATTCATAATCAATTACACTAAAGGACACCACCATTATAATAAAAAAAAACAATGGTAGAAACAACAGTAGTAAAAACCATAAAATGGTCAGAAATAATGTTAGAATGACCCATCTAACCACATGGCCTATCATGCTATCACACATAACTACAACAAAGTTATAATACATATCATGGGAGGTCATATAGCCACTATCACCATAAATCTTAAATCAACATCCAATCACCCATGACCATTACCTAATATTAATGAACCCCTCCCCTATGTAGGTAATCCTCCTTTGGCCTATGTTAAAAATAAAAATCATCAGTATCCAAAGGTTGCCATCCTAGGCCCTTCTCCTTCTTCTTTTAGTTATGATGGTACATCACTCAATCTATATTATGTAATCACAACTCATCATACTAATGTTACCATTAAAGGCCCACAACCTTCTTCTACTAATGAGCCCATTTAAACCTCCATACAAGAAAAAAACAAACCAATTGTCAATACCAAAGATAAAACATATGATATTATGAAGAAAATATAAAATACACCTGCACAAATCTTTATCTTAGATTTTTTTCATACATATAATATCCATAAGAACATCCTTACCAATATTTTAAACCAATCCCAATTTTTAAATGATATTACACCAGACAATTTACTAGCCTTGGGAGGAAACTTATCTCCTGGCCAATAACTTACCTTCATCCAAATTAACATGTCATACCTAATCCATATATATAATAACCCTTTATATATTGAAATTATCATAACCCAACTTGAATTTAAATGTGTCCTTTTAGACAATGGTTCATGCCTCAACATAGTGTCTCTGAGGTTAGTCAAGCATCTTGGATACATTAGAGCTGACCTTCATATTGAGATAATTACTATCAAGGCTTATGATAAATAAGGAAGAGAGTCACAACTTACAATTTTCTTTCCATTTATCATTTGGACTCTGATCCATGACACACTTTATCATGTTATTAATTTAGAGTTATCATATCACTTGATTTTGGGATGACCATGGATATATGAAACTCATGCAATACCTTATACATTTCACTAGTATATTATGTTTGCCAATTTTGGGATGGAAGTGATTTTTCCTCTATACCTATAGTCATATGAATTCTACAAGCATATATGTTGACATTTTGACCTCACAAGCCAAATGTCAACCCCTTGTATTTGAAAATTTTGGTGACCACTATTCTAGCCTGCTTATTATTTCTTCCAGCATGGTCTTATCTTCTTTATTTTGATGAGAGTCTTGGGATCTTATCAATAAAATCATGATGTGTCACTATTTTATGATTTATTCCTTGATTTCATGAACATATTGAGTTCATTATGATGGTATAATAGGTGTCATAGAATTTTAGGATGAGAGATATCATTGTCAAAAGTTTATGAAGTTGAATGAGTGCTTACCCTTCTTTGAAGGGTACATTATTATTCTGGTAATGTGAATGTGTTGATATAATTTTAGAAACATTAACATAGGGATCATGTTATGTTAAAAATATTTTTCTTATGGTTTATTTTACTAAATCCACTTAACTCGTTTATTATCCTTCCTTGGTCATTAATCACCCACCAAACCCCCTTCATGAGCTTACATAATATTGAAAAACTTAGGAAAAAGGCATAATTTGATTCATTGAGTTGAAAAATGACCTTGACCACATACTATCCACTCCAAATTCCTCCCACATGTAATTCATGACACATAAATTCTTTTTATGAGATACCCACACCTTTTCCACCAATCCAAGTGGGCCCCATGTGGCATTTTATGACTTTACCACTTCCATTCCTAAATTTGTATTTCTTTAAAGGGATTAATAACTAATTATATCCATTATATGATTTTAGAAGGGCATTATAATGTCTTAATTTGAAGAAAATAATGGGAAAACTCATTGTTTTAAGACATTTCTAAACATTGTATGGATTGTACAATATAGCAAGGGACCTGAAGATGAAGGTGGTCTCATGTGTGATATATCTAAAAAGTTTCATGAGGAAATGATTCCATTAAAGCCCAAAACTATTATGCTCATACAAGAGAGAGAGAAAAAGTTAGGTTCTTGCTTGTACCATACAAGAGAGAGAAAGTTAGGGTCCCAACTCTTGAACATGAGAAATAGACTCATCCAGGTTCCCATCATGGGAATTTATCTATATATTTGTCTCCCCAGCTTTATGAACCTTCCTTAATGAGTTAAGGAATGTGTATGCTTCTCACATCTATAGAGGCCATTTTCAAGTGGATGATTTTCATGAAATTTTGAGTGGTTTTATAAATCCAATCATTATTTATATTATATCAAGTCTGAAAGGGATATTAAATGGTAATTTACAATTTTTTATCACGTGTGATATTATATAAGTGGTAAATTTTCATGATTTATCACTATGTGCAACCTATAAGAAGGATTTACTATATTAACCAAGTTTTAGTGTCTTTGTCATGGGATATGAGTTGAATATGAAGAGTTTGAAAAGTTTTCTAATGGTTCTAATGAGTTCTTGCTTAAATTGAATGATTAATGGTCTTGTATCATCTCTAGACACCCCAAGTGAAAAGGACTTATGCATAATTAAATCCACTATCATAGAACTATTGTAGTCTAATGGCACCTAAAAAGTTTGATATCTATCTTAAAATCATTGAAAAGAGTGTTAAATTATGATTAAGGTTCCTCATACCATGGTGAATGAGTTTCTAAACCTCCCTATTAGACTCAAAGACCTAATGACCACCCTTGTTACATCCTAACTCACCTTAATCACCTATTAGAAAATTTTAATGTTTGTTTGAGAAAATTAAGGTATATAGAGTTTTTAAGCTATCATTTTGAGGCTTTATATGATGTGTTCATTCTCAATAAACTTCATGAGTGTTGAGGTATATGTCTAAATTTATATAAAGTATAAATGTTTGGTCTTAGGAGAGCTCTTCCCTTTAACTTCATATCCTCCCCTTATCACTACCACTTCACATCTCCTCACTACCATTTCATTGAGTATTATACCCCTATTTTCATGTTCCAATATCCTTATTACCTCAATTCCATAATCCTTCACCCAAAATCCTCCCTCTTAATCCTAGATCATAATAGATGAACCTATACACCGTTTGATGACATTTGGAGACTTTAAATTCATAGCCATTAGGGTTTTATTGGTCTCATTCCCTATCGAGGATGACAAAACACATCTACAGCCAATGTTTGGATACTATGACAACGCCTTCAAGAAGCATAATTGAAGATCATTCAAAGATAAGTAGATGAGATAATGGAGATTGGTGTTAAGTTATAGGAAAGAGACTCATAATACATGATTATCATAAGTATTCCAAATTAACTTACACTTCATAAGGTGCACCTAGACTGTATCAGTCCATACAACATGGTCTTCCCTCCTTGGTAATTCATAACTTAGAAGATAGTTAGAATATTTGGCCTTAAGTTTAGAATAATAGTGAAACGTCATTCCAAGTAGATAATAAGAGTTTCAAGGTTAGGTTAACTCCCATAAATCTACAATTTCCAATTTAATAGATATTTTAATTTCATGGCATCTTCTACAACCACTTCCCTTGGTTCAAATTTGACAAATAAAGGAAGGTTTAGTAGATGTGGTATTAGATGAGATTGTAGATTCTCTCATGGGGCATCAAAGTACAAATGATGATAAAAAAATCCCAACACCTAAAATCATGATAAACTTTACTATCTAAAGAGATATAATACAATGTTATAGACACCTACAACATCACACAAAGGTAAACCTACAGTCAACAGTTAAGGGCAAATGAGAAAAGTTGTAGAGGACAGAGTTTGAAGTCACCATATACTTGATGTGAGATTGAAAGGAAAGGAAAACTATGAAGGAACATCAAGGAAATTGAATCCACAAGGTAATAGACCTATATAGCCACATAATTTAATTAAAAATATAGAAAACACACTTATAATTAGCCCTCAAGCCATTATAGTAGTGAATCCTAAAAGGTACTATGGTAATTAGCTAGAGGGATGGATAATGGTGATACCATTAAAATTTATGAATTATAGAAGAGATGAGTGAAGGTATTAGGGTGTTATTAAGGTTAGGCATCTGTTGATCACCCTTTTTCATGAAATTACAACACCTATGCCTTACACATAGTTATATTAGGTTGGGTACTCACAGATAGCCACATATTTTGACTAAATGTTCCATGTGAAGAATATAGAGTTAAGATGATTTAACAGTTTAACTAATGGGAAGGAATTAGGGACACCTCTTAGACCAAATTGGATAAGACAAAGACCTTCCTCTCTACACACCATCATCCAAGTCATAGGGAAGGTTGAATATACATAGGGTTTCATACAAAGATCTATTAATTAGCCATAAATGCATATTAATATACATATGGATAAAAAAAATTTAAAGATAAAATTTGAATTAATATTGTAAGACCCAAGAAACAATAAAGCATAGATCTTAGGGTTTCACACTCATGATTATGTCTTAACCCTAAGAGACTATAGGTGTATTATGAAAGATTTACATTGATTAAGGGTTTATCATGGAGAATGTGGACAACCCAAAGATAATTAAAGGGGTTTTTAAGTTACTTCATCACTAATATAAAATGGTAAAAGGATTTTGTAGCCCCACCCTCACCCAAATACATAAACAAGACATGAAACACATGACTTAAAGTACAAGTTAGTTTATTCAAAAGAAACAAAAGATATTGATGCATAGGTTCCAAACATAAATCAACCTCAGTCATAGTAAGTTTGGATAAGGTATATGTATCACTTTAAATTAATAATAATTCAATATATAGACAAGGAAAGGCATATGTAGGGTTTCAAGTGAAACATAGTCAACTAGACCTAAGAGTACCTTCATATGTATTATGAGTATCAAATTGATAGTTGCAAGAAAATATTGAATATGGTAAGGATTATAAAATATTAATATAGATTTACAAAGATAATTTAATGAAATACATGCCCAAGGAATCCACAAAAGGGAGGTTTACAAACCTCTAAGGGTCAGTTTAAGTCTTAATCCCCAAACCCTCCATAGATAAGTTAGGTCCTTAGAAGGACCAACAACCTCCATGTATCCATAGAGTATGATGAATAAATGATTAATTTTAGATATATAAAATATGAATGATGATTTATGATCCATATAAAATGGACCCAAGTATCAAATTCCCCATGTTTAAGTGTAGTTATGCATTTGCAAGCAAAATGAGACTAGTTTGAGCCAAAATGATCATTTAAAGGCCTTAAAAGCATAGTTAAGCCTTTAAATTTAGAATATAAGGCAATAATGAGTGATAAAATGCATGCATACTATTTTCTTGGTTATAAAAATAGTGGGTATACCCTCTATCTTGTCTTATACCAAGACATGTCTAGGCAAATAGTAAAGAGGCTAAATAAATAGAATCAAGTGTTGAGAGGTATGAAATGTAAAATAGAACCCTTAGATGGTGTTGAGTTATTTAATAATGGTTAAAATATCATAAATATTCTTTAAAATGAGTCTATAACTCATAAATAATATCAGATATCATGAAATACAAGCCAAATAAGTAGGCTTTAGGCCTATTTACAGACAACATTGTCACATCAGGGCTCCTTCAAGCCTATACAACTAGTTGAACATTTACTTAGGGGGATATTAAGATGATAGAAACCTGATAGAGGAAATTTTAGTTGTAAAATAGTGAATAAATAGTAGAAAACATCCAAAATATTTCTCAAAACATTTAATCCTACACATAGACATCTCCAATGCCAACTTCAAGCACTCACCCCATCAACCACATGATCTTTCAAGACCAAAGCTCTTAAGATGTGTTAGGTAACATTGTGTACTAATAATCCATGTTATATTGGTTTAAATTGGGAGGATATTTTTTATGAACAAACATTAAGGAGTTAGACACTCAAAAATGGCCTACAAACTACCCTAGGGTCACCTTTTGACACTCATATCTTTGTCCATCCTTTGCATGGGAGTCTTATCCATTAATGTAAGTTAGGTAGGTATATGCCATATATATTAATGTATTTTTTTCTAATATTTGATGTTATAATTTTATAAACCATATTTAAGATTCTTAGATAGTCATAAACCTCCTTAAAACCCTATGCAGACCTAGCCTTAGAAAAGTTAATATTTTGATGTTATAACATCCCAAAATGGTTTAAATAGTTATTGGAACAAGTACACTCAGAAGGGAAGCTACCTTTCATACTTGACCATATGTACATTGTATATAACCCTCAAAAATAGATTATTTTATAGGGTTTGAGCATAATCAAGGGGTTTAAGAGTTCTTAGTGATTCCAATTCTTCGAATAACAAGTTTGAGACTTAATCTAACCTCCCAATACATAACATACACAATATTTCACCTGTAGAGGTCTCTATAAGTACATCCAAACTTACCAGTCTACAAATGCATAAGGAGGATGAGTAAGTCAACTTGGAGATATGAAGTTTCAAGTTCTTAATCCTTTCCTATGCCTATTTCATGGTTGAAGATGTTGTTTTAGGAATAGATCACACTCACACATAGGTTAGAAAGATTTTTTGTAGGTATCTAATGGTTGACAAGTTTTAACACTTAGATAATTTGGCCTAATAGGCCTAATTGGCCTAATTAGTCATCAAAGGAAGTCAATTTGGTGTTGGAACACTAGTGAAATGAGTCAATACAGAGTTGACATGCTTGGTAACTAACTCTTAAAGGACATTCAATATGCATTTCAAAATTGTAATGAATAAATGAAATAGTTTCCTTGACTTTATCAACTTTATCTAAAGGAAGCTAGGTTTCTACGTAGGTGTCATCATCTAATTCATATTGGAACTAACATATGAGGTAATTGTAGACTATTCTAGGCATGGCCAAGCCTTTGACATAGTGTAACTGATGTTGAGTTAGCCTTCCTTACCTAATTTCCAATGCCAAAATCTAATTCAAGGAGCATTCAAAGAGGTTTAACAAATGAGAAGATTGAGGGAGAACTGTATAAATATTATAACTACCTTTCTGAGTGGACTTGGTCATTTATGACCCCCTTCTCTAACCTTTTATGCCATTTTCCCCTTGTCCCTCATCACATTCTTCTATATATTCAAAATTATAAGCCTTGATTTATATCCCTTGGGCTGGTATGAGGACATCCTACCAGAATTTTTACTTATGAACCTCTTCAATGATGAGTAGAGCATATTATAGCTTCTTCATGACTTATAATTTGTGTGTTTATGTTTTTTTAATATGTAACAATGGCATAACATTCCCTTTTTTAGGTCTAGGTCACACCTAAGACTGAATAATCTTCTTGGTAAGTTTTTTAGTATGTTATAAGGTGGATAGCTCAGGTTTGAAGTCCCAATCATATTACAAGTGCCTTGAACTAGGCCTTCTTCTCTTGAGCTTCTCACTTTAGTCATTCTACTAACCTCTAGATGAAATATTGATGCTTAGAAGCCATTAGAGATAGTCTCTGAGCTCTATGCATTATTTTTTAGTGTGTTGAGATTTCAATCTTATGAGTGGATAAAATGATATCAGGTGTGTTGGTTGAATATTTTGTCGATCAACATACTGATAAACAAAATAGGTCTGATTAACCAAAGTAGGAAGATTAGTCATCCAAATGTGTAGGTTTACCACATCATAAGGAGACTGATCTCTTCTCTCATCAAGGGGAGGTTCCCTATAGATAAGCTATATATATATATATATATATATATATATATATATATATATATATATATATATATATATATAGAAAATAATACTCAGGGGTAGGACAAACCATCCATCTCTCTTTTTTTAGAGATGATGCATGCAGATCAAAGGAAAAACTCAAGGGAAATGATAGACAGGACTCCTCTTCTTTCAAAAGTACTATTTAGCAAACCATAAGAATACTCCTGGTAGTAACAACAAAATGTAACAAAGGATGTAATAAATATAAAATCGATATGCAGCACAAAGTCTTCATCTGGATTACTCAAGAGTAAGATACGAAGGACAATGAGGGCACAAAGTCACCCCAAGGTTCTTTACAAAGAAATTAAAAGAAAACATACTAAAGGCAATTATGGGGGCACAAAGTCTCTCCACAATTGACTCTTTAGGACATCTTCTTAACTATTGTCACTAATTATACTTATTGAATTAAAGGAACAAAAGATATATTGAAGAAAAAGACATAAGAATAGTTTCCTCTACAATAAAGATATTACAGCACAAAGTCTGAAAAACCACTTGCTTTCTTATTCCAATAACAAAATATGATCAGAAATCTGAGCTCAAAGTCTTAGTAATGCCTTACAATTTGGGTAGAGATTCATTCTAGTTATCAAAAAAGAGATCCATATTACAATAAAAGAGAGTCCCTTATATAGCCTCTTCAAGGACTTAGGAACAATAATACATCATTTTGTATTGGAATCTATTAAGAAGACATGTTGGAACTTAGGGGCATTTTACCCATTTGATTTTATCAATGCAAAGAAATAAGTCATGTTTATTGAAAGTTTGCAACTTTCAATGTCCACCTAGCGATCTAATCTTATCTTCATCATTCCTCCTTTTCTAGTTAATTGAATCGGGTCTTAGATTTAGTTTGTTGTTCTGTTCCTTCCTCAATTTTTGCTAGTCTTGGCCTTGAAATATATGAATGTATTCTGGTCTTTATGTTTAAAGTATCAATGGCTAATTCACTATGTTGAATTTGATGTTTTTGGGTGCATCATTCCTTTGTCCTCTTTCAGCTTTTCTATTTGGCACTTTTTCATATTGAATTTGCCCTTTCAGGCCATGACTTTGAAAAGATCCCTGAATGGCCTTTGGGATTCTTATTTTACATCCTTCCTGAAGGGAAGGTGACCCTTTAGCTTCAAGAAGTGCCCTTTAAGTTGGCAGTTGAGAGTCCCCTGCAAGGGCCCCTGCCCTTTGGGGTCCTTCAGCAGCCCTTCATAAATTCCCTTAGGCTTTTCCCTGTAGACAATTCTTAGTCTTTTTGAATTCTAAAAGAATTACCTTTGCAAATGACCCTTTCAAAGGGTAATTTCATTGATCAAGTGTCCTCTACAAGGACACTTGTCCTTCAAGAGACTTTTTCCTTTTGCATTAAACTGCCCCTTTAAACTTTGGTGATGAACCAACTGTTGAACCGAGTTTTGGTTCAATGGTTCAAACAAAGCCTTGAACCGACTGACGAACCATTTGATTGAACCAAATAATGAATCAAAGCATTGAAACAAAGTGGATGAACCAAATGTTGAAACAAAGCATTGAACTGCTTGATTGAACTTGCCTTTTAACCATTTAACGTTGAACCAAAGGATGAACAAAATGTTGAACCTATTGTTGATGCTTGCTGATGGAGATTTCTATTTGAACCAAGGTGATGAACCAATTCCAAAAATGACCAATTTTTAGAAACCAATTCTTTTGATTGAACCCACCTGTAGAAGCCATGAAGCCCATTGAACTTGTATAAATGAGCCTACTTGTCGAGTCCGTAGAAACCAAGTCCATAGTTTTCTCTAACCTTGAAAGAGTCTGTAGATTTCTAAAAAGCTTGAAAAATGAGGAATTTGAATGCCCAAGACAAATTTTGGAAAGGGAAGAGATAATTTTGGTCTGTAAGACCAAAATAGTTCAAATGTTGTCCCAAAAATGAGTGATATTTTTGGGGGGACAACAGCTGGCTCCAGTTGGGGAACTTCTATCAATTTCAAAAAGAATTGAAAGGAGTAGAATCCAGAATCTCCAATGTCTTCAAGTATGCCATTGGGTTATGGATTCATGATACCAAGAAATGAAAGGCATCAAAAATGGAAACAAATAAAACAAAATAGAATTAAAAATTGTACAAATATACATATATACATATGCAATGATCTGATACTTCAAGAATTGAAGTATTTCAGATGTTGCTTCTTGAGAGGTAGTGAAAATAGTGTGCCATCTTAGTAAACTAGAGAAAAGACATTTTTGTCCCTAGAAATGGTGACAGGAGAATGGAGCTCTCCACTAGGAAACCAATTTTTTGCATCTTCCTCTTGGTCTTTCCTTCTTTTTGCTCTATGGCAGGATGTGGTCTTCAAACTAAAAACCATAACTCCTTGCTCTCCCTGTGAAGGGTTCCTTTACTTGATTTTGATTTGTAGTAGCATGGTCCATTACCATAATTGGTTGTTCTTTTGGTTCAGTCTAGCATATTATTTGATTATCCATATCAAACTCCTAACAAACTATCAGATTAACATCTCCTTTGATGTGAAGGAGTTTGACTTCTTCATCTTGAGCATTCTTCAATTTAAGCAATAGAGATTCACATCTAGTTGTTTTGTTGGTGTTGCTAACTTGAAAATTGCATGAAGGAAGAATATCTCC
The DNA here is from genome assembly GCA_037957365.1 of Torreya grandis. Taxonomy (NCBI): domain Eukaryota; kingdom Viridiplantae; phylum Streptophyta; class Pinopsida; order Cupressales; family Taxaceae; genus Torreya; species Torreya grandis. Next base: position 988,252 of record JARHVA010004018.1, on the reverse strand, counting down.
TTGAGGAGATATCAACACAGTTCTAACTTCATCATTAGTGGAAGAATTGATCTCATCATCAGAAGTTGATCTCCTATCATATTTCTCTTCATTAGAGATGGAAGATCCTTCCTTGTTTATATTGCATCCTACTAATTCTCCTGAAGTCTTGTTTGGATCAATTCATGGATTGTCAGCTAGAGGAATTTCATCTATAGAAACATGAACATCTTCTATGGTAAGGAAATAATTACCCTTACCTGAAGACTCAGATAGAATTTGTGCTACAAGGGTTGATGTTTGGGTGACCACATATTTTTTCTCAAACAAGTCCACATCTAGTTCTCCATTAATGTCTAATCACTCAGGATTGACTTGCAGGGATTCAAACTTAGTCATTTGAATTTTGGATTCCTTGACATGATCAATCATGTCAAATGACTGGAATGGATTTGGAAGAGAGGATGGGAGTTCATCCTTTTTATTTTTAGGAGGGGAAGGACTGGTTTGTAAAGCTAAAGTAGAAGGTACAGAGATGTTTGATGTACTTACTTCTTTGGTAATCACTGAGTCCTTTGATTAAAGAGGAAGAGGGTTTCTCTTCTCAGTAATTGAAATTGTTGGTTGGGGTCACTCCTCTATTTTCTCTTTGTCAGCTTATTAGGCCAACTGATTCTGGGACTGGGTGAATACTGCGTATGATCCTTTGATTGATTGACCTTCACTTCTAGATTCATCTTAGTAATTTAGGAAACCAATGTGGGAGTTGCCAGCTAATTCTTATAAATCCTCCCTAAAGAGATCAGTGCCATTTTCTTGCTCTAACTCAGGTTGGAAATAGGAAACATGCTCTGTTTCTAGATATCCAACTATCGAGTTTGTTGGAGGTGCTTCAAAGGTAGGATTCCTCTATGGAGGAAGAAGATGATTTTATTACCCTTCACTTCTGGCAGCATTGCCTTGATATGGCTGATTAGGGAATGTCCTCCTTGATATATCTTTATATAGAGGAGTAGAAGACATACTTTGTGCCATTTGCCTTTTCAAGGCTAGCAATTCATTTGCCAGCTTTTGTACCATTGGATCAGTGGTGCCTGTAGATGTATATTCAAAAAAAGATAAAATCTATTTCTGTTTGGATCTCTTCTTATCTTCCCTGCTAAGATGAGATCATCTTCTACTTCAGTGGCCAAAATTTGTGCTACAACAAGATCTATTTGACCAGCACGTCTTAAGAGAAAACTGACTTTAGGTAGCTAAGAATTAATGAAAAAGCATTTGAGATTCTCAGTTGTATGTCGAGTAATTACAGGGATTCTATTTCTTAGTTTTTCAAATTTGGCTATGAAGTCTCTCATAGGCTCATGAGGCTCTTTCTTCATCTATGTAAGTTGAGCCAGAAGTGTATATGCATCTTTTGCAGGTTTGAATTTGGCTTCAAACTTAGTTGTAAGAGTATTATAATTAGTCATTGACCAAGCCTATAGATGATAAAACCAAACTACAGTAGCACCTTGTAATGTCTCTACAAAAATCCTAACTACTACATCTTCAAATTATAATCTGATTACTCCACAAGCTATGTTGAAAGCTACAATGTGCTCATTAGGATGAACTTTCCCATCACCATAGAACTTGGGGAAGTTTTTCCTTGAACTACATGGAAGCTCATGTAGAGGTGGAGTAAGATTGAGAGGACCAAAATCATTACCCCAAAGACCTTGAACTACCATTATAGGATTCTAAAAATGAGGAATAACAAATCTCAGAGGGGTAATTATAGGTACATCTTTATCAACAACAGAAGTAGATACTTCGTCTGGCAATGGAGATCTAGTTTTATTAGGAGGAAAACTCTTGGTTTGTTGAAGATGAGATGGTGAAGGAAACAGATCAAAATCACTTTGCTATAACAACTTGAATATAGAGTCAATGATACCTTTATCCCGTTGGCTTTGTGTATACATTGAATCTGCCAGATTGTGAAACAAAAGTGGAAAAGAATTGACCTTGCTTCAGTTAAAGCTTGAGGCTTTAAATGATGCATTCTTTCCCATTTAGTGTGGAGGTGAATGGATATATTTTAAATGGATAATGGATATGATATCCCCAGTGGAGTCACCAAAAATTGTTGGTTGAATATTTTGTCGATCAACGTACTGATAAACAAAATAGGTCTAATCAGCCAAAGTAGGAAGATCAGTAATCCAAATGTGTAGGTTTACCACATCAGAAGGGGACTGATCTCTCCTCTCATCAAGGGGAGGTTCCCTATATATATATATATATATATATATATATATATATATATATATATATATATATATATATATATATATATATATATATATATATATATATATATATATATATATATATATATATATAGAAAATAATACTCAGGGGTAGGACAAACCATCCATCTCTCTTTTTTCAGAGATGATGCGTGTGGATCAAAGGAAAAACTCAAGGGAAATGATAGATAGGACTCCTCTTCTTTCATAAGTAATATTTAGTAAACCACAAGAATACTCCTGGTAGTAATAACAAAATGTAACAAAGGATGTAATAACCAATAAATTGAGATGCAGCATAAAGTCTTCACCTGGATTGCTCAAGAGTAAGATACGAAGGACAATGAGGGCACAAAGTCACCCCAAGGTCCTTTACACAAAAATGAAAATAAAACACACTAAAGGCAATTATGGTGGCATAAATTCTCTCCATAGTTGACTCTTTAGGACATATTCTTAACTATTGTCAGTAATTTTGCTTATTGAATTAAAGGAATAGAAGATATATTGAAGAAAAGGACATAAGAATAGTTTCCTCAACAACAAAGATATTATAGCACAAAGTCTGAAAAACCACTTGCTTTCTTATTCCAATAAAAAAATATGATCAGCAATCTGAGCTCAAAGTCTCAATAATGCCTTACAATTTGGGCAAAGTTTCATTCTAATTATCAAAAAAGAGATCCATATTACAATAGAAGAGAGTCCCTTATATAGCCTCTTCAAAAAGGACTCAAGAATAGTAATACATCATTTTGCATTAGAATATGTTAAGAAGACATGCTGGAACTTAGGGGAATTTTACCCATTTGATTTTATCAATGCAGGGAAACAAGTCATGCTTATTGAAAGTTTTCAACTTTCAATGTCCACCTGGCAATCTGATCTTATCTTCATCATTCCTCCTTTTCTGGTTAATTGAATCGGGTCTTGGATTTAGTTTTTTGTTCTGTTCCTTCCCCACTTTCTCTGCTCTTGGCCTTGAAATTTTTGAATGTATTCTAGTATATATGTTTAAAGGATCAATGGCTAATTCACTATTTGAATTTGACATTTTTGGGTGCGTCATTCCTTTACCCTCTTTTAGCTTTTCTATTTGGCACTTTTCCTGAATAAACTTGCCCTTTCGGGCCATAGCTTTGAAAAGATCCCTGAATGGCCTTCAGGCTTCTTGTTTTACATCCTTCCCAAAGGGAAGATAACCCTTCGGCTTCAAGAAGTGCCCTTTAAGTTAGCAGCCGAGAGTCCCCCGCAAGGGCACCTGCCCTTTGGGGTCCTTTGGCGGCCCTTCGTAAATTCCCCCAAGCTTTTCCCTGGGCTTTTCCCTATAGAAAATTCTTAGTCTTTTTGAATTATGAAAGAATTACCTTTGAAAATGACCCTTTCGAAGGGTACTTTCATTAATCAAGTGTCCTCTGCAAGGACACTTGTCCTTTGAGAGACTTTTTCCTTTTGCATTGAACTGCCCCTTTGAACTTTGGTGATGAACCAAATGTTGAACCGAGTTTTGGTTCAATGGTTCAAACAAAGCCTTGAACCGACTAACAAACCATTTGATTGAACCAAAGAATGAATCAAAGTATTGAAACAAAGCGAATGAACCAAATGTTGAAACAAAGCATTGAACCACTTGATTGAACCTGCCTTTGAATCATTTGACGTTGAACCAAAGGATGAATCAAATGTTGAACCTGTTGATGATGCTTGCCAATGGAGATTTATGTTTGAACCAAGGTGATGAACCAATTCTGAAAATGACCAATTGTTAGAAATTGATTCTTTTAATTAAACCCACCTATAAAAGTTGTGAATCCTGTTGAACTTGTAGAAATGAGCATGTTTGTAGTGTGCATAAAAACCAAGTCCATAGTTTTCTCTAACCTTGAAAGAGTCTGTAGATTTCTAAAAAACTTGAAAAATGAGGAATTTGAATGCCCAAGACAAATTTTGGAAAGGGAAGAGATAATTTTGGTCTGTAAGACCAAAATAGTTCAAATGTTGTCCCAAAAATGAGTGATATTTTTGGGGGGACAACAAGGTGTATCACCACATGTTAGCTACATTTTCATTAAGAATTTTCTTTACCCTTTACATCCCAATTGTTTAGGTCTTACAAAGAACATTGGAATGAGCAAATTAGGGGAGCTATCCCCTTAAAAAATTTAGAGGTTTGGACCAACATTAGATAACCCATAGCCTAGTTTAATTTCCATGTTATCCTAGGTTAGGTAAAATTTTAGTGGTGAATATTCATTAATTCATAAATATTCCAATTTTATAAATCTACATTTGGCAATTTTTTGGGTATTGAAGATCCTAAAATTACCTAAATTTATTGGATACAAGTTAATTTTTAGGGTTAGATCACCATTTGATTAAAATAATTTCATTCATATAATTTTTTTTGGTACCTCAAAAGGAAATCTATTTACATTCACCTCACATCATACATGTATATGATCATCTACATATGTTGGTGGCTATCTCCATATGATTGTGGCCATATACATAGTTAAATATGTTGATAGCCATCTACATATGTCAAAAAATATCTACATATACTGATGTACATCTACATATTTGTATATGTGTATGGCCATTTATATATGCTAACACTATCTGCATATGTTGATGATCATCTACATATTTGCATATGTCAATGGCCATCTACATTTAACGATGGCCATTTGCATTTGTTGATAGACCTATATAACCTAAAATGTCTTTAAAAAAATTAAAAAGATAAATATTATTACATATTTTGATTCCTCTCAAAAAATTATGAAATTTTAAAATATAAATCATCATAATTTGAGTTTGTATACAAAATTTATGACCTCCAAAAGTTGGCTAGTTGATAATACACTTGTCAATAGACATCTGTATGATGCTAAAAACCATCTAAATTGTGTTGATGGATTTTTTCATCATGGGGATGGCCATCGGTAGGTGTCAATGCCTATAAGCATCATGTTGATACCCATAGACATCATGTAGATGTATGTTAGCAAGTACACTATCAACTAGCTAGCTTCTCAAGGCTGTAACTTTTGCATATGAACTCAAATTGTGATGGTTTTTTTAATTACATAGTTTTTTAAGAGGAATAAAAATATGTAATAATATTTACATTTAGTAAAAATTTTAATTCATAAAATCTTGATTTTCTTGCTTTATCACTTGATTTGCCTACATAATTAATCACCTTCCAAACTGATTCCCCACCATTACAAATCCAAATCGCCTAGGAACATCCAAGGATTTTTTAATATATCCCACTAAAATTAAACTTGGTCTAGGTTTAGAGATTAGGACATGAACACTCCTATCCTTAGCAAGGGTGTAACCTAAAGTCTCTAATAGGTATGTCACACCCAATGGGATAGCTTTTAAGTGACTTGAAGCATGATATGAAGACATTAGAGGACATTTAGAAGCTATGAACATCAATGACATCATATATAGTCACCTTGATCATATTCAAGCATATTTTGGATGTTTTTAATCAAATTCAAGCTCATATGTATCATGGTTTAAATTTTTATAGAGGTAAGAAGGTTTTTGGTCATGGTTTTGATCTAATGCATATGTTACATGAGGATTTATTATATCCTATGACATAGCTTTATACCCTATACCCCCATGTCCACCATATCATAACTCATAGGAGAATTATATTAATCCTTATCATCCATACAATGCACATCCTACATGCTATTAAGACCATCCACAATACTTTGAGCCTCATCTACCTCCATGACAAGATCTTTATCCTCATGATCAATCCCTTTATCAACCTCCTACCCCTTACAATAAACTTGCACCAAACTATAACCATCTACACTTATAAATTGAGGAATTAAGAAAATAAAGTAATAAGTTATAGGAATATCTTAAACAATAGAAAAGGGGTAAATTCTAAACCATTATTCCTCATCAAAACATCCTTGCAAACCAAACATCGTCAACTAAATTGATCACTCCATCTCCCTTTTTTGCCTCTCTAATCATAGGATATTTATCAATCCATAATTATATGTTCAATGATAAGTAAAATCTTTCAATTATCTCTAAATTGGTGGTAAATAACTTGAACCTATTGTATGAAACTATTTTTGACCTTGGATTGAAATGGAATGGGTCTCCCAAGAAGATTTTTGGTCTTGTTAAGAATCTACAACTCACCTTCCATGCCTACCTAAAATTTCAGTTGTGTAAGACCATATTATAGTAGATTCATTGCCTCATTTTGACTTATGTTTAGATAATGACTTTATACCTAAGATTATGGGGTACGTGTTTAAATCCTTATCTCATATGGTGTGCAAAATTGAGCATAGTGTGGAAGTAAAAATCAAGTTTGATTCACTCTCTAAATTCCACATTCAACCTTACACTCCAACCACCCCAAAGGTAGATTATCTTCACCTTCATTCTCCAAAGTAATCCATTTGTATTCAAGATCTTATGCCTACTAAAGAGCCTAAAATGATCACAATATGGAAGATTTCTTGGGCCAAGGACCCAAACTTCATCATGCCTACCCTTGAAAGGAAAATTTAAAAGGAAGAAAAATAATATATGAGGTTTATATTAGGGGTCCTATCAAGTTCTCCTAACACATCCTCAATCCTCCATACTATAGTATCTCAAGATCAGCCAATCATATTAGAAAATGATGACATACATTAAGACTCCAACAAGAAGGGTGTGTTCTCCAAGTCTGGTACTCCTAATATCCTATGTTGGAGAAATACCCTTACATCTATCAATTAGACTAAGTAAATATACTTCCCACACACCCTCTCCTCTCTACAAGAGAAATCAAGTGATTCAAAATAAGAATATAACCATCCAAGTATGGTGGATAAATTAACACATGAAGGGGTAGCTATTCAAGAGATTGATAGTATTGTAGTTTTAGTCTAATCTCAATATCATTTTGGAGAAGACACTTCTAGTGTCTATGAATAAGAAATTTAGATCGGGACTCCTTTTTATCCTAGCAAGTTAGGTTGGGAACATAAGAATAAGTTGGAGGCTGACTGGAAACTACCATGCCATGATGATGGATTGAATAGGAACATAATTCATGCCAACCCTCCTATGAAATAAAATTGAAAAAAAAACCTTCATGAGCTTATTGTGGAGGTCAAGATCATCTTTGATGAAATATAAGATCGGTGGCAAAAATTGTGCTTGGAATTCTTGAGTGAAATGGAGTAATTTAGCAAGGCATATTTGAGTGATATGACAAGAAAGCAAGTTACAGTCCTAATTAGAGAATATAATGTAAGTCAATAAGTGATAAAGAAATATGAATTGTGTCTATGTTCAGTTGAAGAGTTACCTTTCTTCATTGAGGATGAAGAGGAACAAACCTCAGCAGACCAAGAACCTTATGATGACCTTGTCCCAAAGAAGGAAATGAGTAATCAACATGATGACTTGAAGATAGATGTCAAAAGTAGAAATGAACCTTATGATTTATCAAGTGACCATGATGAGATGTCCTTTTGGGAGGACTTATAAAATTTTTATTGAGTCTAGATACCCCACCTCTACATCAATGAAATATTGAGGAGAAAGTACTTTTAAAGGATGCTTTGGTAGTTGATCACTTGAAATCTTATGATAAGAATCAGTTATAACACCTGATTGATTAGGAAATGAAACTTATGATGAAAAATATAAAGGTATGAGAAGACTATGATTGGGTTTTTGACCATCACAATCAACCCATGCACCTAGGAATGAATCCAAATGGTCCATTCACTCTCCCAAGTGACCATGAGAGTGAGAAATATAAGTGGAGGTTGTCACACATTGGTCAAAGTCTAATTTCAAACAAATCATCAAGGGACCACTCCACATCATGGTACCACAATGATTATAGAACATTCTCATTTGATCATGGGAGAATGAAGTCAATTTCAAGTCAATTTTCTAGTCCTTAATTATTTTTCCAAATAAGTGATTTGCATAAATATTTTAGTGTCTTGTTATCTAGTTTCTTTTCCCTATTTATCCTTAGTTATTAGCTATGTTGCTTAGTGTTAGCCATTTTATTCCCTTTTTTTTGTTTGTCTTATTTATTTTGCAAGTCTTAAAGGTGTCAAGAGTACTATTTAATCCAAGGATTCATGATCTTATGCTTTTTTGTTAAGTAAACTTATCAAAAAAAAGTGTCTAAGTTCCCTTTCCTAACAAGCTAGTCACTCATTATATTCACCAAAAATGTTGACATTTTGGCCTCACGGGCCAAATGTCAACCTCTATATTTGAAACTTTTGGTGACTATTATTATAAATTACTTATGATTTCTCCCAATATGGTCATGTCTTCCTTGTTCTAATGAGAGTTTTGTAATCTTATCAAGAACATCATGATGTGTCATGGTTTTATGCTTTATTCCTTGATGTCATGATTGTTCTGAGGTCATTATGATGGGATAACATGTGTCATAGCATCTTACGATGAGATATATCATTGTCAAAAGGTCATGAAGTTAATTGAGTGTTTAGCCTTTTTTGAAGGTTATATTAGTATTATAGTAATGTGAAGGTATTATTATAATGTTTTAAACCTTAACATAGGGATTATGGTGTGTTTAAAATATTTTTCATATGTTTTATTCACCTATATCCACTTGACCCCTTCATTATCCTTCCTAATTCATTAATCAACCCTCAAACCCCCTTCATGAGCTTAAATTGACTTTAAAAACTTAGAAAAAATGAATAATTTGATTAATTGAGTTGAAAAAGGACCTTGACCACATCCTATCCACTTTAAATTCCTCCCACATGCAACTCATGCCACATAAAGTCTTTTTATAATCCACCCACACCCTTTCCACAAAGACAAGTAGGCCCGATGTGGCACACTTTCCCTCATAAATTTTCATTTATTTAAATGGATTCCTAACTCATGATATTAATTATTTGAGCTTAAAATGAAATTGGAATGTTAGAATTTGAAGAAAATAATGGGAAAACTCATTATTTTAAGACATTTCTACACATTGTACGTATTGTAAAAACTATACCATATAACAAGGGACCAAAAGATCAAGTTGGTGTCATGTGTGATATCTTTCCAAATTTTCATGAGGAAAGGATTCCATTTAATCCCAAAATATTCATACTCATATTCATCCCTCTTTAGCAAGCTTAGCTAACACCTAAAGTTCTTACTTGTACCATATAGGAGAGAAAAAATTAAGATCCCAACTCTTGGCCATGAGAAATAGCCTCATCTAGATTTCCACCATGTTAATTTATATAAAGATTTGTTTCCAAAGCTTTATGAACCTTCCTTAAGAATTTATGGAATGTGTATGCTTCTCACATCTGCATGGGCCATTTTCAAGAGGATGGTTTTCATGAAATTTTGAGTGGTTTGCTCAATCCAATCATTATTTCTATTGTCTTACATCTTAAAGAGAGATTATATGTAAATTTAAAAGTTTATCTCACATGTTTGAGCTTATATAAGTGGGAAATTTTCATGTTTATCACTATGTGCAGCCTGTAGGAAGGATTTATTGTATTAACCAAGTCTTGGTGTCTTTGTCTTGGGATAGAGCTAAATATGAAGATTTTTCAAAAAATTTTGATGGTTCCAATGATTTTTTGCTCAAATTAAATGCTTAATGGTCTTATATCATCTTAGGAGACACTAAATAAAAAGGAATTATGCATAAGTAGATCCACTATCACAACACTTATGTAGTCTAATGGCACCTATAGAGTTTGATGTCTATCTCAAAAGCATTGAAAAGATTGTTAGATTTTAATGAAGTTTCCTCATACCATGGTGAATGAGTTTTTAGACCTCCTTATTAGACTCAAAGACCTAAAGACCACACCTTTTTCCTCATAACTCACCTTAGCCACTTATTAGAAAAGTTTAAGGTTTGTTTGACAAAATTAAGGTATTCTAACTTTTTAAGGTGTCATTTTGAGGCCTTGCATGATGTGTTTATGCTCCAAAAACTTCATGAATGTTTAGGTATAGGTCTAAATTTATCCAAAATACAAATTATTGGTCTTAGGAGAGATCCTCCCTTTCATTTAATATCCTCCCCTTATCACTACCACTTCACATCACCTCACTACCATATTATTAAGTATTTTACCCTTATTTTCATGTTCCAATAGCCTTATCACCTCACTTTCATACTTCTTCACCCACCCATCCTCCTTCTTAATCATAGATCATAATAAATGAACCTATACACCCTTTGATGACACATGGAGATTTTAAAGTCACAGCCATTAGGGTTGTACTAGTCTCATTCCCTATTGAAGATGACAAAACACATCTATATCTAGTGTTTGGATACTATGATAGGGAATTCAAGAATCATAATTGAAGATCATTCAAAGACAAGTAGATGAGAGAATATATATTGGTGTTAAGTTATAAGCAACTTACACTTTAGGCCTTAAGTTTGGATGAATAGTTAAACATCATTCCAAGTAGACATTAAGAGTTTCAAATTTAGGTCAAATCCCATCCATCTAAAACTTCCAATTCAATAGATATTTTAATTTTAGAGCATCTTCTATAGCCACTTCCCTTGGTTAAAATTTGACAAATAAAAGAAGGTTTATTAGACGTGGTATTGGATGAGATTGTGGAGTCTCTCATGGGGGATCAAAGTAAAAATGATGATAAAAAATACCAACACATAAAAGCATGATAAAATTACTATATAAGGAGGTATAATACAATGTTATATACACTTACAATAGCACATAAAGGAAAACCTATAGTCAATAATCAAGGGCAAATAAGGAAAGTTATAGAGGATAGATTTTGAAGCCACCATATACTTGAGGTGAGATTGAAATAAAAGGACCAATATGAAGGAACATCAAGGATATTTAATCAATAAGGTAATAGACCTATATAGCCACATAAGTTAATTAAAAATATATAAAGCACACTTACAGTCAACCCTCATGCCATTATAGCAGGGAATCTTAAAAGGTTTTATGGAAACTAGTTAGAGGCATGGAAATTGGTGATATCATGAAAATTTATGCATTAAATAAGAGATGAGTCAAGATATTAGGGTGTCATTAAGGTCAAGAAACTATTGATCACTCTCTTTCATGCAAGCGTAGAACCTATACCCTACACATAATTAGATTAGGTGATCAGCTACAACCACCTAATTATCCTAAATGTTCCATGTAAAAAAGATAGAGTTAAGAGGATTTGATAATTGAACTGATTGGAAGGAACAAGGGACTCCTCTTGGACCAAAATTAAAAAGACAAAGGCCTTCCTCTATACACACCATCAGCTAAGTCACAGGGAAGATTGAATATACATAGGGTTTCATACAAAGCTCTATAAATTAGCCATAAATGAAGATTAATATATACATATGGAAAAAACAAAATTACTGAAAAAGGTGAATTAAGATGGTAAGACCTAGAAAACACTAAAGTATAGCTCCTAGGGTTTCACACTCATGATTATGTCTTAACCTTAGGAGACTATAGGTGTAGTATTCACTATTTAAATTGATTAATGGTTTAGCATGGATAATATGGACAACCCCAAGATCATTAAAGGGTTTTTGAATTTCCTTCATCACTACACTAAAAGGATAAAAAGGTTATGTAGCACCACCCTCACCCAAATACATAGACAAGACAAGAAACACATGACTTCAAGTGAAAGTTAGTTTATTCAAAGGAAACAAAAGATCCTAAAGCATAAGTTCTAACCCTAAATCAAACTCAATCATAGGAACTTGGGATAATTTTTGTACATCACTTTAATTTTATTATAAGTAAAGCTATATATAAGGAAATGCATATGCAAGGTTTCAAGTGAAACACAATTAATTAGCCCTAAGAGTACTTCCATATGTATTATGAGTATAAAATGGATAGTTGTAAGAAAAGATTGAATATGGTAAGGATTAGAAAATATTGATAAAGGTATAAAAATAAAATTAAATGAAATATATGCTCAAGTAATCCAAAAAAAGGAGGTTTACAAACCTCTAAGGGCTATTTTAAGCCTCAATCCCCAAACCCTGCATAGATAAGTTAGGTGCTTAGAAAGAATAACCACCTATGGATAGCCACAAATTATGATGGAAGTATGAAGGTTAGATATAGGAGAGAGTAATGATGATGTTTTCTCCATCTTCAATGGCCTCAATTATTAAATTCCCCATGTTTAAGCACAATCATGTAGTTGCAAGCAAAATTAGACTAGTTTGATCTAAAATGGTGATTTCAAGGCCTTAGAAGCATATTTAAGCCTTAAAATTTGGAATATAAGGCCGTATTGAGTTATAAAATACATACATACTCTTTTATTTTTCATAAAAATGGTAGGTATACCCACTATTTTGTCTCAGACCAAGACATGTTTGGGCAAATAATAAAGAGTCTAAACAAATAGAATTAAGTGTTGAGAGGTATGAAAGATAAAATAGAAACATTAGATGGTGTTTATTAAATGAATAATCTTGGAATGATCCTAAATATTCCTTAAAATTAGTATATTACTCATAAATACTATCAGATATCATGAAAGACAAGCCAAACAAGCAGGCTTTAAGCTTATTTGTAGACCACACTATCACATCAAGGATCTTTCAGGCCTATATAGCTTGTTGCACATTAATTTAGGGGGATATGAAGATTATAGAGATATGATAGAGGAAATTTAAGGTGGAAAATATTAAATAAAGATTAAAAAAACTATAGAATCTTGGTCAAAATAATCAATCCTACATATAGACAACTCAAGTGCCAACTTCAAGCACTCATCCCATCCTTCACATGAGCTCTTAGGACCAAATATATTAGGATGTTTTAGGTACCCTTGTACACTAATAATCTATTTGATATTGGTTTAAATAAGGAGGATAGTTTTTATGAATGAATGTTAAGGAGTTAGGCACTCAAAAAATGGCCTACAAACTACCCTAGGGTCACCTTTTAGCACTCATATCTTTGTCCATCCTTTGCATGGGAATCCTAACCATTCATAGAAGTTAGGTAGGTCTATGCCTTATATATTAAATACTTTTGTTATAATATTGGATGTCACCATTCTATAAACCATCATTAAGACCATTAGATAGTTATAAACCTCCCCAAAACCCTATGCAAAACTTGTCTTAGAAAAGTTGATATTTTCATGTTATAACATCTGAAAATGGTTTGAATAGTTATTCAAATAATAAGTATACTCAGAATGAAATCTACCTATGGTACTTGACCATATGGATATTATATATAACCCTCAAAAATATTTTATTTTATAAGGTTTTGAGAATAATCAAGGTGATTTGAGAGTTCTTAGTGATTTCAATTCTTAGAATAGTAAGTTTGAGACTTAATCCAGCCTCCCAATGCATGACACACTCAATATTTCACCTATGGAGGTCTTTCCAAGTGCATCCAAAGTTTCCAGTCTATAAATACATGAGGAACATGTGTAAGTCAACTTGGAGAGATGAAGTTTCAAGTTCTTAATTCTTTCCTAAGCCTATTTCATGGTTGAAGAAGTTGTTTCAGGAATAAATCACTCACACATAGTTTGGAAAGATTTTTTTAGGTCTCCAATGGTTGACAAGTTTCAACACTTAGGCAATAAGGCCTAATAGGCCTAATTGGTCATCAAAGGAAGTCAAATTAGATTTGGAACACTAGTGAAATGAGTTAATTTAGAGGTGAAATGATTGGTAACTAACTCTTAAAGGACATTTAATATGCATTTCATCACTATAATGAAGAAATGAGATATTTTCCTTGACTTTGACAACTTTCTCTAAAGGAATGGGGGTTTTTATGTATCTATCTAGCTTAATTCATCTTATAACTACCATATGGAGTAATTTTAGACTATTCTAGGCATGGTCAAGCCTTTGATGTAGTGTAAGTAATGTTGACTTAGCCTCCCTTACCAAATTTCCAATGCTAAAATATAATTCAAGGAACATTCAAAGAGGTTTAACACATGAGAGGATTGAGGGAGAATTTTATAACTATTATAATTGCCTTTTTTAGTTGAGTTAGTCATTTATGACCCCCTTGTCTACCCTTATACACCATTTTACCCTTTTCTCATCACATTCTTCTATATATTTAGGCTTCTAATCCTTGATTTGTATCCCTCGGAATGGTATGAGGACACTTTGCCATAATTTGTACTTATGTACCTCTTGAATGATGAATATATCTCCTTATAGCTTCATGACTTATAATTTGTGTGTTTATGCTTATCTAATATCAAATAATGGCATAACATTACCTTTTATAGGTCTAGGTCACAAATAAGTCTTAAAAATCTTCTTGGCAAGTTGTCTAGTGTGTTATAAGGTGGATAGCTTAGGTTTAAAGTGTCAATCAGATTCCAAGTGCCTTGAGTCATGCCTTCTTCTCTTGAATTTATCATTTCAATCATTTTACTAACGTTTAGATGAAATATTGATGCTCAAAAGCCATTGGAGATAGTCTCTTAGCTCCATGCATTATTCTTTAGTGTGTTTAGAGTTCAAGCTTATGAGTGGATAAAATGATATCAAGTGCATCACCACATGTTAACTAGGTTTTAATTATGTATTTTATTTAACCTTTACATCCCAAATATTTAGGTATTATAAAGAGCATTGAAATAAGAAAATTAGGGGATCTATCCCCTTAAAAAATCTATAGGTTTGGCCCAACATTAAGTAACCCATAGCCTAAGGTCATTCCCATATTAGCCTAGGTTTGGATATTAGGACATGAACACTCCTATCCTCAGCAAGGGTGCAACCTAGAGTCTCTAATAATATAGATACTAAATATGGATCTACAACTACCACTTTGTCATAGACCCTACACTTAAAAAATATAAAGATTCACTCATTGAATTGAAATAATTAAACTACATAGACCTAAATATACTTACTTCCACTACATTTGAGCCTCCTTGTGAGATAGCCAATCACTTTTTCATTTTTGATAGAGGACCAAGTAAATATCTCATGTGTAATAAATATTACATAGATAAACTTCCATAGGCCCATAAATCATGTGGAAGACTTAAGGCAAAAGTCATTCATATGTAATGGGATGAGAATGAAAAATTTAATGCCTCAAAGACCTATTATTTTCACACTGGCCACTAGCTAAGAACAAGATCCACTTATTGAGGATGATTCTTGGCTCTATAATGATTATATAGTTGATTTCTACCAAATAAAAAGGTATCTAATCCCTAATTAGATCATGGGTAGTCAAGCTTATGAGGATAGAGGCCTAGGGTCAAACCAACAAAGCACTCTTGATTCTATATCCATAAATAGATATAAAGGAACTCATGGTATCATATTTAAACCACCTAGGGATGACCCTACATATCTTATCCATATTCCTACACTAATGGCTGTAATGATGATGTTGATAATGATATAGAGTCTAATTATATTGTATATGAGGACTTATCCAATACCAATCTATTTGACCCTAATATCATATGTATCATTACGCATATTATTCATCATTTTCCACTTTTCCTCCATCATCCTTAGTTCATAGATTGGGACTAGTAAGGATCCATAATATCAATAAATGAGTTTGAAAATAATGAAGCCATTAACAAGTTCTTAGGCCTAAGGGATAATATTCATATATGAAATCATAAATAGGGGTTCTCTATCACACTAGATCCTAATACCTGTTTCAAAGAGTAGGTAAATTTATCTAAAAACAAAAACAAAATAAAACATTAAGGTTCCAAAGTGAAAACTTCTTTGAATCACTTTTGGACCAGGGTAAGAGTAAATAAAAAGGTTATTCTCTTGGTGAAAACTTGGCTTAGGTGCCATTAGATGGGGATGTTCAACTTTATTCAAATGAAGCTCAAGATGATACTAATCCAAATACCATATTTGAGTCTAATATTAGCGCAGAAGAGAAATGAACCTTTAAGAAAATTATCCAAGAATGTCTAAAGGTATTTGGCATATGGCCCTTGTTACTATTAAATGATTTTGGTTCATCTTATATGGGTGAATTTAATGAATAAATCAGGCCAAAGGACTATGATATTTATAAATAGTTTACATCCTTTATGACTCTCCTTGAACATGGTTCTACACTTCTTATGGAGGAAACTTTAGAAGTCAATTTTGTAACACCAACCAATCCAAAGCAGATGAAACTAGGTGTGTCCCTTACTAAAGAGGAATGTGAAGTCATTAGTACTCTCCTTAGGTAATTTATTAATACTTTCCATGGGCCTATTTTGATATGACAAGTTTAGATACCTCCTTGGTTATAGATCATATTGCAGTACATCTTGATGCCAAACTAATTAAGCAAAATTTGAGGAAGATGCATCCTCTTATTGTCATTTCGGTCAAGAAAGAATTAGAAAAACTCCTTGAGGAGGGATGCATTCATCCCATTAACTATTCTAAATGGATATCAAACATCATTCAGGTTATCAAAAATCCATAAGGCATTAGGGTATGTATCAATTTTTATGACATCAACAAGGCTAGCCCAAAAGATGAATTTCCTCTACCTAATATTGACATGATTTTTGACTCCTTAAATAGATATGAAATTCCTTATTTTATAGATGGATTTTTAGGGTATAATTAGATTAAGATCATGCTACAAGACCAACACAAGATAATGTTCACCACTCCATGAAGAACATTTTATTATTAAGTAATGTCATTTGGTCTCAAAAATGTTAGGCCACCATACCAGCAAGACATGATAGTTATTTTTCATGATATTATTTATGACTATGTTAATGATATCTTGGGTAAATTTAAGACCCATGTGGACCATCCAATAATACTCCAAAGAATTTTTGAAAGAATTCACAAGTAGAAAGTCAAGCTTAACCCTAAAAAGTGCATCTCTGGCTTCACTTTAGGAAAATTACTAGGCTTCATTGTCTCTCTTAGGGGGATTGAAGTTGTTCCAACCAAGGTTAAGGCCATTATTGATATGTCACCTCTATCTAGTTTGAAGCATCTCCACTATTTACAGGGAAAGATATAGTTCATCAGATGCTTCATTTCATAACGAGATGACAAATTCCATCCATTTACCCACTTTTTGAAAATGGGCACCACATTTTCATGGAATGTCAATTTTAAAAGGCCTTTTAACTCTTGAAGGAGTATTTTTCCAATCCACCTATTTTATTAATGCCCACACCATAGAATTAATTACTACATTATTTATGTATAACTTAACATGCCTTGGGGGTAATTTTGGCCTAGCTGAGTAGGAAAAACATGTAATATACTATTTCAGCCACACATTAGTTACATATGATCACAACTATATGCCAATAGAGAAAGCCTATTTATCCATTGTCTTTACACCCTAAAATTTGTGTCACTATATGCTTAACAATAAGACCATTTTCATCACCAAGGTAGATCTTCACAAGTATCTACTATAAAAAATAGATTTACAAGGCCATATGGCTAAGTGGATAATTATTTCATGTGAATTTGATATTGAATATGTTAATTAGATGGCCATCTAGGGATAGGTATTTATAGACTATTTTTTCAAAGATCCCCTTTCAGATACTTAGCCACTCACTTTATGGCTTCTAAATGAGTCTATCATGACTATAGTAGAAGCATTTCCTGAATCACATTAGTGGATACTTTATTTTGATGGTTCCTTTACATCTCATGGATTAGCAGAAGTAATTATGTTCATAACACCATAAGTGGATCTCATTCCCAAGTCTTTTTGTATCAATTTTCCTTGTACCAATAACATGATTAAATATGAAGCACTCATTTCAATACTTTGAATAGAAATACAATGGAATGTCCAACACTTATTGGTTCATGGAGATTATTATTTTATTACCAATTAGGTCACAGACCAATTTCATACTAATGATGAGAATTTTTTGCCTTATAAATCCATGTTAGATACCTTCAAAAAATAAATTACCCATATTCAATTTGAGTGGATACCTCAAGCCATTAAAAAAATAATGGATGCCATGAATATGATTATTTTTATGATTTAGATCATAGATAAGGATAGAAATTAGTAGTTCCTTATTGAAGATATTTTAGTGCCTACTCATAAACCTTCGGCTATCAAAATAATTTGTGATATTATTGGTCTTATTTTTTCTTGGAATTATAGACTATATGATTACCTTAATAACTAAATCATACCACCTAAAATTTCTTGGAAAAAACAAAAATCCTTCATACATCAAAGCCTCTCGTTACATATTACTTGGACCCACACTTTATCATAAAGATATGATTAAACTTTGCTTCATTGTTTAACTTTGGTAGAATCTAGATTAATGTTGAGGGAGGATCACAAAGTGGTTTATGGGGCCCATAAAAATGGAGTATTCCTTGTATAAAAATTAATATGTACTGGTTACTATTTGCCAACTATGGAAGCTGATTCTTCCATGTATGTTATAAAGTGTGTATAATGCCATAATCATGTTAATTTGATACATGATCTAGATAAAACACTCAAACCAATGACCACACCATGGTTTTTTTCAACATGAGGACTCGACCTCATAGGAAATATTAACCTTACATCCTCATATGACCATAAATATATCCTTACTACCACTAAATATTTCACTATGTGGGTGCAACCCATTCCCATAACTTACATCACTAGTAAACAAATATCTAAGTTCATTTTTAATCACCTCATCTAATGATATGGAATTCCCTTAGATCTTATATCTGATAATGGTAGTTCTTTAAAAAATAAGGATGTCAAATCCCTTTGTGCTTAGTACCAAATTACCCAACATTTTTACACTCCATAATTTCTATAAGGTAACGACCAATAAGATGCATCTAATAATACCATTGTAAATATCATCAATGATGTTTTATATAATTATCACTTACAAATTTTTTGTGCCTTCTATACTTACCGTATAAATTTATGCACTCCAACATGATCCATGACTTATTCTCTAGTCTATAGAAATGAGTCCATTATTCCTATCAAGGTCAAGTTTACTTCTCTATGCATTTCACTAAAACATATCCTTGATGATGAATATTATACAGTATTTTATTTGTAAAAGTTACAATTACTAGATGAAAAATGAATGGCAACCTTGAATAGACTTCAAGCATAACAAAACTAATTGTGTGGTAAATATAACAAGCATTTTAGGCATAGAGAATTTGAGCTTGTTGATATTTTAATTGAATAAAATCATAAAAACCAAATTCTAAATGCCTAAAAAATAGAAAATTTAAATCTAACTAGTTAGGACACTATGTTATTATCACTAACTATGGTTTTGGGACATAAAGGTTGGCTATGCAATAAGGAGAAGAACTTAATGAATTAATGAACATAATAAATCTCAAGCAATTTTTAACTTGAGTGACATGATATATTATCTATGATGATAAATTAATTATTTTCATGCCATACCCTTATTGTTAGGAATAAATCAAAAATTAATGCAGAACAATTTCACAGAATTGCAATAATAATAGATATGAATAGATACATAAAGAAAAAAATAAAAATGCATAACAAGAAAAAATTTAATGAAATTCACCCAATGTGGGATAAATCCACCAAAAAACACTTGATTATATTTTATTACAATCCACAAGAGTACAATTCACTCTCAAATCATTCTTCTCACAATTAAAATGCACATATATTGTTTGGAGTTGTGCTCTATAAACTCTATCAAATTATCACACTCTATTCTTCCTTCTCAAACATAGTTATACATATAATTTAATACCTAATACATAAATAATTTATCACATATTGGTTTTAAAAAAAAGGGTACCAAAACCATGGGCCAAGTTAACCTAAAATGGTTCCCCATTAAGGGGATCCAGAAAATTTTTCAGAGGCTACCACCCCTGAATCCCTGATGTGAATACATAAAGAGTGTATACTAAATTTTAAATGTATAGTATTTGAAATACATTTTAATCTATAAAAATCCTCCACAACATAACACTTATTTATACCATGGCATGTTCTTTTTGTGTCATGCCTTTCCTATTTATCTTGGTTTATTTCTCTTCTCCCATTACCCCTTTTGATCTTGGTTCTAGTCCATTGGTACTTTAGACAACATTATTGGTTGGATTAAGATGTAATTTCAAAATATGATTCAAACTTAGGAATATTAAATTCATTATTCAAATGGTAGTTTCTTTGGTTATTATGGAAACGAACCTATAAATTGCATCCTTCACTTTTTCCAAGCTTTGTATCATTATACCTTATCATAATATTATACTTGTGCCTTTTGCCTATTCAAAAAATTATTTTTACATGGTAAAATTCCTCATTATATACTAAAATACAGTGGCTTAAGGTCCATTTTGACTATGTAGGAAATGCCCAATATTTTATAAGGTCAGCTCAACCACCCTTATTCCAATTCTCTCACCATTTTATGAGAAACCTAAGACAACACTCTCTCCATTTTGTGAGCATCATAAGCCAATTATCTCACCATTTTTTGAGAAACCTAAGCCAATGTTCTAGTCATTTTATGAGAAACCTAAGCCAATGCTCTCACCATTTTATGAGTAACCTAATTAAGCACTCTTTTCATTTTTTTATAAACTTAATCCAACACTCCATTTTATGAACACCCTTAATCCAATGTTTTCACTTTTTTGTGATCAACTTAAGAAACACTCTCACCATTTTACGGGTTAACCCATTCTATATCTCATGATTCTCTATTGAGTTGAGATGCAAAAAATCCTAAAAATTTAAAAATCCCACAAACAATATAAAAATTTAAAAAAACATATAAAAAGGATTCAAAATTGTAGGAGATATACTAAGCCAAAAAAATTTATGCTTCCTTTATCATCATGTTTGCCAGTGGATTTATCTCTATTCTAAGTGGCATGATTTACCACATTTATAAGGTAGGATTTTCTTATCCAACCATGACCATTTCCATTTGCCTTTTCCATTTATTGATTTTATTCCCTCCAATTTTCTTATAAGAAATACATCAGCCTGAGGTCCACATAGACTATGTGGGAAACACGCTCGAATGCATGGGGCATCATGGGTCAACTCGGCTAGTTTCATTGAATGATCTCATTTACTAATTTTATTAACCATTCTTTGTTATTAATTTGTCTCAAAATGTTCTCATTTTTTATAATCTTACCCATCCTATTTTTCCTTTATAATCACTTTATTACTTGTTATCATTTTTATTCTCTTCCCAAATATTAGGAGAACTACATTTATCCTAAAGTCCATGTTGGACTTGGAATCCATGGGATTATGTTGGCATCACCCACTTGCCTAAATTAATTTGGAGTTAGATCAGGCACCCCTTCTTTATTCTTTTATTCCAAATTTTTTTTCCTTTACCATCATACTAGTGTTTTTATATCCTATAGCCTATGGGAAACCTTTTGCAAAGCATAACAATTCTATTGAACATGCATGAAAAAAATTCATTAAATAGTTTTAGTTCATGGTTTTTCTACATTATATTATTTATTACATTTTCATTAGATTAGTTTGTTTGTTGCATTCTCCTTAGATTAGTTTGTTTATTGAATTTGTGCCATATGTAATTTATTTATTTTGTTTCCCTTTAGTTAAGTATTCTATGTTTGTTTGTTTTGAATGTTATGTGTTTAAAGATAATTAGTTTATGCTTGAGTCTGGCTAATACTTGTGCTTCAGTTTATTATTTTCTTATTTAGATTATGTTGGTAACTAACTTATTTTCTTGTGCCTCCCTTCTCCTTAGTTGATGTAGGTTTATTATATTATTTTTACACTTAAGTCTTGATTTTTTATATCTTGTACTTGAGTTTTGAGCATTTTTATTTACTCCTACACTTAGTTTATGGATTTTTACTTACACTTAGGATTTGATTGATCAAATTTTATGCCTAAGGTTTTTATACTTAAATTTAAATTAAATTTTTACATGATTATGACATACATTATTCTTATGGTTTACTTATAATTATGATGCATAATGTCCCACGCTATAAAAAATTTGAGCCAAAGATCTATCAAATAGTGGTGCCAAAAATATTTCTCCTTGTTCACAACAGGCATACCCACACAATCTAAATTGATGATAACCAAATTTAAAATTAATCACATTATAGTTAGGAGGCGCATCTCCATACTATCAGGTACCCTAGACTCACACAATTTTTTTGTGCTAGCTCATTAATAATATGTGTTATGGGTTATTTATTTGATCTCCCTTTGCTAATCGTTTGTACTAGGGAAAATTGTTTTAGCCAATCAATTTTCTCAAATGATCAATCCAACCTACTGGGGAAAATCACTATGACAATAATTAAAACTACCTTATTGGGTAAAATCATTATTTAAACCTCATTTCTATTAGACCATGTCATTTTCCTCTTTTCAAGAGCCCACTCGATGGCACTATTTGTCACCTGCTCCCTCAAGGGGACATCCAGGGCTCATCAACTATTATTTGGGGAATAAAGCTATGCATGTTGTCTCATAATAACCTCTGGTTGTCAAAACATCATTTTTTAATCATTAAATTTTTCTTATTAATGACTTTTTCATTATTTGAAAAGATTTTATTATCCTTGGTACCTTGTAAGAACCTTCTTTGTCAACACATTATTTTTCAATCATTAAAATATTCTTTAAAAAAAATTCATTCTTTAAAAAGACATTAATGTGTTTGTGTCTTACAACGCCTTATCAAATACATGAAAAATGTAGACACATCATTTTAACCACTTCAGAGTCTAAACTAAATTTTAGGATGATTTTCCATAATCACACATAAATTTTATTAGAAATTAGTATTAAACCTAATTTATCTACACAACTACCATTTTAACCTGACATCACAATGAAACATCCCTAATTATGGTAATGGATTGTATCACAATATTAATCTAATTAAATGCATCTAATATCAATTCAAATATTTGAAAATGGTATCACAAGTCAATTAAATGAATATTTGATGGATAAAATAACATTATAAAGGTCCCATTATTCTAATATCTAATTAATATTTAATAAATTAGCATAATCTTCCTCTAATAATAAATTTCATGACTTTTTGGAATTATCCTATTTTCCTAAATCAAAAGTGATTTAATAACTCACCTAGGTGATGTCATTCAACAAAGTCAATGGGAAAGGGTAGGAGTGTAAGCAATATCTTACACTTATCTTACACACTCTTCCTCTTGCACCCTTCTTACACACTCTAAGAGTTCCTCATTACACTTTCCTTCCAACCTTCTTTCCACACTCCAAAAAGGCCTTAAATGGCATATCTTACACATTCCATGTCTGAAATCATGAGTGTGAGGACTCATCCTCCACCATTGATCTTGATATTGATTTAGTGGTCTATAATTATCATAAAACTATATAAAATAAAGTATTAATGAACATTTTAGACAATATTATCAAGCCAAAATTACTATGCATAAATCTATAGAGGAATCTTCAAAATCAACACATGCCATATCTAATTTCCAAGATGAACAAGGAGATATGATAAAAACATAACATTGATGAAGACTCATTATCCACAAGATAAAAACATTCCACTCTTAATCCAAATAGAAACTTGAATTATCAAGGAAGGTGAAAGAGTTTATTTTTACTTCTTATTGTCTTTTGTTTGTTTTTTATTTACTCCCCCAAGTATCTAGGCTTGGAATGCTAGTATTTTATGTGTTTTCCATTATGTTTACTCTAATAAAGCATAAATTAACATCATAATTGGATTATTTTATTATATGTGCCATAAAATTTTCCCTTTTCAAACATTTAGGTATTACACAGAGCTAACTTGAATTATAGTTATAGAAGGGGTTTAAGTGGTGATTATTGCTATAGTAAACTAGGGAACTATTGACCAAATTTTGAAATCATTTCAAAATTTTCCAGCCCCTATAGATTGAAACTTCATATAGGTGTATAATGTTTTTAAATTCTTTTCATGGTCCTAAGTGGTCTCAGATAGTCCTAAATGGTTATATATGTCCTTGTCTAACATTATCTAAGTTCTAGTCTTAGGTTCACTTGTCTAGTCCTAGGTCAATCATAGGGTCTTGGAATGGTAAAACATATTTAAATGTCTATTATAGTCTAAGTTAATTATAAAAGGTTATTTGGATGTCATTTATACCATAATATCATGATCTAACCTTTATTTGACTCTTATATGCAAAAAATCACATTTTGGCCTCCTTTTGCCCCATGTAGAAGAGTTAGACATCCCAACTCAAGGATAAAAGATTTAAAAAAGATTATAAATGTCCTTGGTGTCAAAAATAGGTCATATAAGGTTTATGAATAGTCAAAGTTTGATAGAATCTACATTTCAATGTCTAATCTTGGCAAAAGGACACTTTACAAGCACTTGTATAGCCTTGTAAGATCATTTTTTAGTTTAAAATAGTTTGGAAGTGTATATTGGGATTCCTAAGATAATTTTCCATCTTTGGACAACGTTTCAAGTCAAACTGACACTCCAGTCACGTTTTCTCCTCCATCACTTCCTTCACAATCTCAAGAAGACAAATTTGAACTGAATGGTATGGCAAGGAGAGAAAGAGTTAGGAGTTGATACTTTGGTCATTGGTAGAGTTCATATTAATAATGATATTAGTGTAATTTGTTTTCAAATTGATATATTATTTATGAATAATTTCTAAGAGTGATATCAGATCACTAGGGCCTATCAATCTGAGAGGGGTTTATTCTTGTACTTGTTTTTATAGATTATAAATCGATGGAGAGTAATTATTTTGAGGTGATTTTTAGAGTTTAAATATCTCCCTTTCATGTTGGTTTCATCACCCAACTCATCCCTATGAGGTGATTTTATTTTTAAGAAGAATTTCTTGGTATATAGGGTCTTTTAGACAATCCTACTAAAAGATATTATTTCATTTTCATGATGGTCATTCTCAGAGGTTTATTGTGCTTGTTATTTTATGGGATCTCATTCAATTTCATGAAATACATTTTTCATATCTAATATTTGTCTTTTGTCTATCTTCTTCAAGTGTATTTTTTTTGAGACATTGTCAAGGTTTGAATAGTCCAATGTATGTTTGATTGTCAATATGGGATTAAATTTTTAGTGAGACACCATGGTGTAGGTTCTTGAGAACATATTTTGATATTTTAATCATGATAAAATCAATATAATAACCCATATGCACAGTTTTAGATGAATATCAAAAGCGTCCCTTCAATATACATGTTTGTATAGGTTGTAAAGTGTTTGGAAAATTCCCATTGCCCATGGAAGGAACTAAAACACCTATCCATGCACTCACATGGTATTAAATACCTCATTTCATCTTAAAATTTCTCAAACTAACTATATTCTCCATTCCTTACACATAGAACATGTATACATATATTGGTTATAGGTAGTTCATACATATCATTTGAGTAGCTTGAAGGTGATTTGAAGCTAATATAAGGTATTAATCATTGTCATTAGAATTTTTGGATAATTTAATAAGTAGCAAGGATTTTTTTTAGTGGTTTGACAATGAAATGTCTAATAACTCAAAAAATGGTTTTGTCTATCCCTAATAAAGTCAAGTAGAGACCTACAGGCCTTAAGCATGTAGGTCCTCATTTTGGACCAAGACCATCATCAAATCCATACAAGACAATTATCAAGAATTATTGAAACTGTAAAATTTATTTTAGATAGACAAGTTTCACATCCCTTGAAGATATATTGAGCTACTTGGATAATGAAGGTCAAGGACTGAGTTGATAGTCTATAGCAACCTATAGTACCCTATACAAAAATGAACAAGGACAAGTGGCTTGAAAATGACAAAAATGGTGTTGACAGAGGTGTATAATATATATGTGAAACATAATTTACATCTCAAACAAGTTCAAGTTTATTAAGGGATTGATGGTATGAAGAGAGGTTCAAAAGCTCTTATATACAATCAATACCCCAAAAAACCACCTATAGGCTTATTTAAAAGACTAATTAGTTTCAAAATTTAGGAATTAGAGTATGAATATAGGTTATTTGAATCTATTTTTTAACATCAAAAAAGTTTAAATAATATTGGAGACTAGTGGTGATAATGATGAGACCTAAAGCACAAAGAACATAGTCAAAAGGGAACATCTACAGGTTACTCTAAGTGCCAACTAATCTTAAGTCTAGTGAAATATAGGCATAGAGTAGTATTTAAAGGTGTTTTAACCCATTAAATAATTAAACAAGTTCATGTACATTTTGGAGGTGTGTATCATGAAAGTGAGTTGCTAGAATCATAAGGTATGTAGTCAAGTGTTTTGATAAGGCACCTACAAGCCTACTTAAAGGGTTAGTCCATTCTAAAACTTGAAGAGATAGAAAAGCATGTTGAGAAATTATATAAACATATGTTTTAACTTAAAATAAATTAAATTTCAATAAATAAATGTTATTCATGTGAATAGTGAGGTTCTAGGCACAAAACATAGTCAAGATTACTCTAAACATCACCTACATATTAAATGACACAAACTAATCTTAGGCCTAAAAAGTGAAGAAAAGAGGTGTAAATGGAGTTTTTAGGTCTATTAAAATATTGAAAAAATAGTCATAAGGTTGTGTTTAGACCAAAATTAAACATAAATATTGACCAAACTAATTTTGACTCCATACATAGTTAGAGATAAGTTACAAGCCTATCTCAGGTGAGATTTTGCTTAGATAGGAGAGTGAAGACTATGAATAGGTCTGAAAGGGAGAAAGGGAATTTGGAAAAGGTATAAATTTTCGTGGATATCCTAAATAATCCTATACCTAATGGAAATATTATAAAATGACCAAAATTCTATCTAAACCTAATGCTAGGGTGCACACATGCCTATAGTTTAGTCTTGGAGGAGTTTGGTGTTTTAAGGTTTCTATAGGCATAATCATGATTTGAAAATTGGTAAAAAAAAAAAACATTTTCATGAGTGTATTAATACATTAATGGTCCCCTAAAGGTCACATAGTTAGTGGATATACACAATGTTTTATCTTAGAACTGTTCTGCTCCTTTGGCAAGGGGAAACCATGAGACTAAGGAGTATTTTTGAGTTAAAAATCATAAACCAAAGATTATATACTTAATTTAAGTCCATTTATGTATTAAAAATTCATATAAAATATCTCCATACATTTTTAGTGTGCACAAAAACTTCAATTTTCATTCCAAGTCCCTTGAGGGCTTGCAAAGAAAAGATAGGCCTAAACCCCAATCACCCTGACTAGTAGACCATGAGCATACACAGGGGATAAAAATTACTATCATAGCATGGGAAATATTTTTTTTGGTTCTATGAAAGGTGTATGAACTATTCCCTTCAATGGAATTGATTTTTAAGACCCAAAATTGAAAGTAGAACTCTCTCAAATCTCAAGAACACTAAGCATGCCACCTGAGGAGCAACATTAGATGCTCATACCATATCCCACACTTTGAATGGGAAGATTATATATTTGTTATAGCTGATTAGTGTTGGCATATGTTTTTAATTTATGTCAAAAACGTGTATTGATGTCAAAGGAGTGATCATGAGAGAATGAAGGCATCAGTGTCATTGACGACATGAAGATGTTCAAAGAGTAAAAGAGGAGCATGAGTTCTGCATGAGGTCATGAGAGTAGGTTTTCATTCTTAATATATATTTTAATTCATGATGAAAATAATGGGTACATGGACAAAGAGGTCAAGTGGATGTTTTATGAGTGTATGGTATAGTATAGGTTTGGAGGGCATGGAGGATAATGTGAGGCATCCCTAGATACATTGAGGAGGTTCTAAAATCTCAATGTGTCCTTTGGAGAGATAAAAAGTTAAATAGAGTAGCCTAGATAATATAAAACATCTTAGGACATCATGGAGGAAAGTTCAGACCAATATGTTGGAGCATTTATTATAGATACCTAGAAAGTCAACTATGGTCAAAGGAGGTTATGGGAGTGAGGTCATATGTGCCATGAAATAGTTTTGAAATTTTGGTGTGTTGAGCTGTTGTATTTATAAACTTATAAATCTCAAAAGTTTCTCTTATTAAGTATTATTTTCCAAAGACAATCAATATTAAGCCTCGATAAATAGTTGTAATTTAAAAAATATAGATGTTGGGATTTCAATTCAAATTACGTGTTGTAGACCATTGATAAAATAATGAATTGTAAAATACATGGAAGGTGTCAAATAAATATGGATTAAAAAGGAAATTTATATCAAACTCCATGATGAATATTTTAAAATTGACGGTTTGTCCCAAAAGTCTTTACAAATGCATTTATGACATGTGAGAGTTGACTATTGGTTGATTGGTTTATTTTAGTGAAACTGAGAGCAAATAAAAGGTTGTATAAGTCAAAATATTGGTCAAAACTTGTTGGTGTAAAAAAATGAATTATACTCCATGTATATAATCCTAAAAGTTATTTTCAATTTTGACTATCTATACAGGTGTAGTTATTGTAGGTCAAAGTTGACTTTTGTTATCTATATTTTTTCTGAGTAAACATGTGTGAAAAGAAGTGCTTGTAGAAGGAACAATATGATAAAATAAATATTATATAAAAATTCAAAAAATATATCACATCATGAATAATATTGTCTAGGTGGTATTTTGCCTTAAACATTTGTACAAGTACATATATTGCAAGATAAAATTGACTGTGTTAAGGTGTTTGACAATGGTAGAATAAGTGTTTCTTGAATAGTTTTTTAGTGTCTTTTAGAGATTAAGTGGATATTTACTAGTGCATATAATAATTAATTATGAATTTTTTTACATTTTAAAGTGATTTTGGTAGTTTTATATTCAAGTTTTAATGTTGAAATTCTTGAGCCAAAGTAGCTTGTCTAAGGGAATGAAGATTGTGAAAGAGTAAGGTTCAAGGATTAGCCTATATGTTCTATATTTTCCATAGTAAATATATGTATTAGTTTTTTAATATGTGATAATTGTTTTCAAGGAAATTTTTAATTTATTTTATGATCAAATAAGTGATCATACAAGTATGATAAGTCATGATTCATGTTGATTATGTTTTGAGCCTAAGTGACTGTTTCAACAATGGTAAGATAAGTGATGTGTTTGAGATAATTTGAAATAATTTGATGCATATAATGATAATTTATTTTATTTTATTACCTAAATGAAATATAAAATCTTTATGGAAGGTTTATATACTAAATAAGGTTTTGTAATGAGAATGCCAAAATGGCTTGTCCACCTGTGTTAAGAGAGTGAGATAGAGACCTAAGATATTGGTCTATTAGACCAATGGATGGTGCCTAAATAAATCCTATCTTGGAGAAGATAGATCATACTTACACTACTAATTTGGGATAAATTAGATAATAAAAAACATGACCAATATGTGGATCCACTAGATCTAATTATGGGATCTCTTATCACAATAATAATACTAGGTAGGGTTCCAAAGCCTTAAATCAAGAAAAATCATGCAATAACCCTAACTAAGCCCTATGTTTTCATATTCACTATACTAATAACAAGTAAAGTAAATAAATCTAATCTAGTTCTCATTAAATCTTGTGACATAATATGGGGTTTAGTAAATAAATGAAGATAAACATATATAAGAGAATCCTAATTAAGCTTTGTATAATTAAGACCCTAAAACATTATTCAAATGCCAATACTTGTGTTACTTCTATCTAATAAAGAGAGGACAAAATTTAGAGAATACTTACCCAAAATATGAACCCATTGAGACTCAATCTCTCCCTTAGACAAAGGGACTTCACAAGAGGTTGTTGTGGTTTGTAAGGATAACTAAGAAAGGTCAAATCATCCAATACTTATCCATAAGACTAGATTCTCAAAATAGAAATTCTAAGTTACGACTCCTCAAGTAGAATGGTGGAAGATCAGAATTTTTGTAGAAAAGTTCACTAGATTAGCTTATATGCTTAGTCATGTGCTTAGCCATCTAACCAAGTCAGTTTTAGACTTAATCTATCTAGGCATGAGCATAGTAGGATCTATCACACAACATTTAACACACTATTACACTAGCATTAATTTCACACAAGGTTCAAGGCTTGTGTGCTCACCTAAAACACAATAGTGAATGGATTGGGCCTATGTTGGGCTAGTTAATACATGACACAACTTGGGTTTCAATGGAGTGTAGTCACTAGCAGGATGGGTTTAGGTAGCCTACTGGTGCTAGTCTATTATGGGTAATTTCAATAGGTGTGAGAATTTTCAAGGGCACATGTCATATCAAATACATTCATATATGTTAGACATATCTCTTAATGGTGCAAGCTATGGGGATGGTGAGTAAGGCTCATTTAGCTATTTAGATGAGTCATGGGAATGGCTTGGGATCAAGCTTTCATTCTTAGTGTATCTATATAGGCATGGGTATTACAACCTCAATGTATTCATGTCCCAACACTTAGTCTAATTTATAGGTAGGTCAAAGTCACTATATGGAACATGGATGCCATTAGTGGCCAGGGATGAACCTTTATAGAACAATACATTCAAAGTAAGAAACTATAACATTGTACATATAAAACTAAGTCACAAACATATTATAGTGTAGACTATAATGAAATAATCAACACTCCATAATTTTAATATCACTCCTCTTTCATTCATCGTTTAAAATATAGAGTTTGAGACATAAAAGTAGAGCATATGCTCATCCTTAACACTACTTATGCCTAGCATCTCATAGGTGATCTTAGGCTATACATTTAGAATACCTAATCTATTTCATGTAGATTACAAAACACTAATTTTAGCTCTCCATTTCAGTAGAGCTTCACTACATTAGTTTCCTTCCCCTCTTCTTCATATGTAAGCCTCTTGTTATAGGCAAGGAGTCATCTTCTCACCAAGTCAGATGGGCACGTTCCAAGTGATGAGTTATTGTTGGGTGTCACTATCCCATTAGTTCCACTACACTACCCAAGTTAGATGAGTGCATGTTAGACACTGAGCTATTATTGGGGGTTGTTATCCCTACCTACTCTAAAACCTTTGCTTCTTAAGCTACCATGTACAAGTCTATGTAAGGATTTCCTTTGAATATCATCTCCATGCAATTTCATTCTAGCTAGTATGGGATCTTCAGGGATTCCTCAAACTAGCACCAAAAGTACAAAAGGGAGTAATCATTATACAAAATTGCCTCATACCAAGATAGGTCTAGTTGGCATGGTCCACATAGTTGGTATAAAAGGGGACTCAACATTACCCAATATAAAATTGTTATTCTACTATAGACTAGTCTTTTAGTGCCTTTTGTATGAAAAACTCAAGAGCACCCTACTCTAATTCTACCTTGAATTTATCAAAACCTTGTATAGTGCCCTTGATTTCTTCAATGGTGCCATCTACTTTAGTTGAGGCTGCCTTGAGGGCAAGCACATCCATACTTTTTAGTTATTTCTTTAAGGCCTCAAGCCTTTCTCTAACTCACTATACCCTACCATCTAGGATATCCCCTACTCACTAGCCTTAGTTTGGAAAGCATAGAGGAGAGCCTCTAGGTCTTGCTCCTAGGTCTTCAATTGGGTTATAAGAATGTTAACCTATACCATTACTTAGATACACTTAGTTATGCTTACTAAGAAGGAGTTTTGGAGCAAAGAATCTTTCTCCTCCTTTTTCTTTTAAAGGCATTCATCAATGACTACTATCTAGGTGGAAAAGTTGAAAAATATAGCATCTACTTCCTCTACACCTTGTTATAGTTTTGTGAAGAGGTCTTCTACCACATCCAACTTTTTGTTCAATTATTTCCTTATGGCCTCACAGGGCTCTTTTTGTTCCTCTAGCATAAGCCTCATTATAGGGAGCATTTTTTCAACAAGCGCATGAATGTTTTTTAATTATTTCATCTATAAGGTATCCACACAATCCATAAGGGATGGATCCACCTCTTCTATGTGATCAACTAGTTTTCTAAGCTTGAGCATTATTGCCTCAATCTCCTTAGTCTATTTCATTATCTTATTTTGGTTATTTATATGAATATCATTGATGATGTTATTACATGATATTAATGAGGCCATCTTGATCAGGGCATTAGTTTAATGCATAGTTTTCATGTCTCAAAGATTCATTAGTTTTTAGTCGTGCCCTTCCTCTAGCTTCTTGGCACTCTAAATTACTTTTGTCAGAACCTCAAACTCGGGCTCATCCATGTAGAAATCCAGTACTTAAGAAACCTAGTGGCACATCAATATCATGATAGTATTTGGTGGCATGCACTCCATCATATAGAATTCCTCATCCTCTTTAAACTCTTGTAACACTCTTTTCCTATTACCTAGATTATATTCCTCTCCCTCACTCAACTCTTCATTTTCACTGGCACTAATGCTTGTGCTAGTGCCTTCTTTTTCTCCTTCTTCTTGCGATTATTTACTAGACTTCTCCCTTAGATCCACTCCTTTTTATTTGTCACTAAACATGTCATCCCATTCTTCCTCTTATGAGGGTTATTTAGTGGATGTTTCCCCCTTATCCATTTCCTTCTCTGGTTATTTTTCCAAGGTGCTAGTATCACCTTATTCATCTTCAAGCACTCCTTTTAGACTTGAGCACACCGACTATGTATATTTATCCATCATTATGGTGGAGGTACTAGGCACCTTTTTTGGTACCTCCTACCTTCTAGGTTATACACTAATATCAAACTTATTCTCCTCTCTCTCTCTCTTTTACCATACTGGCCCTTTCCTTTTGGGCCACCTTTTCTTCCTTTTCCCTTTTCCTAGCTTTCTCCTCTTCAGCATTTTTATCTACCTTTTCTCTCTTAGATTTCTCCTTTTCATCCTTCATTTGCATCATTTTCACCCTACATTTATTTTTTTTGGCCTCTATCTCCTTGGCTTCTATTTGATTAATCTCTACTTTGGACATGCCTTTGGCCCTCATGGACTCTTACTTCCAGTCTAACTTTAGCACTAAATTGATGTGCTCTTAGTCCATACCCATGTCCACACATTTTAACTTCAACTCCTCTTCTATTTTCACTCTTGAATGTGTCGCTTATTTAAACTCTTCTCTAGTTCTTCCTTCCTTACATCTTCCTTCTTTCCCTTCATCTTATGTACCTTGTGTTCCTCCTCTCCTCTCGTTTTCTCCTTGGCCTCAACCATCTCAATGAACTCTTTTGGCATCTTAGCCTTTGTCATCTCTTCCTTTTTATCCTTTAGTTCATACACCCTCTATATTTTAGCTTCACTGAAGTTGAGTTTCCACCATCTCCACCTTCTCTTCTTTAACTAAATCTAAAGTGGCATAGAGGGGGTTATTTCACTTGACAAGGAGGTTTCTTCCTTGGGCATGATATATATACCCCTCCTAACTATCTCTTCCTTCATCTCTTCTTCCTCCCCTTCCTCATCTATGTCAAAGAGAACTATCTTGGGTACTAAAATATAGGCCTTCCATTTCTTCTTCATGTTGAGGTAAGTCTTTGGAACAAATTTAATGCATTTATTAGAAGAGATCAAGGGGGATACCTCTTATTCTAAGGAAATTTTGAGCTTCAGGTGATCCTATATTTCTTTCAAAGTTTCCCCCTATTATTCTATGGAGATTTTCTCTTTTATGGTGGCACTGGGGTCCCATCATCACTAATCTAGGTAGGAGGATCAATGTTTTATGTCATACTTTCTTCCTAGGCTACCTTCTTCCTTAGATTTATCTCATATTAAATATTATGGATGAATCTTTCAATGGTAACCTTTAGGAGGGGATTTATGTTAGTGAAATTTGACTCATCTTCCTCATATTTGGTGGCCCTCCCATTGGCATGGATGAACTGGTACCTTAATTGGTACCTTTCCATATCTAGTTCCTTGACTAGGATATCTAGTTGATATTCATTTGGGATCCATTATATCACCTCTATAAATTATTTTTTCAGAGAAGGCATAGGGTAGATTTAACCACCCTAACTTGTTTCCATCTACTAGTTCAGGTGTACTAAATAAAAATGTTTCTTCATGGCAAAAGTTATCATTCCAAAAAACACTATGGGAGCCCCTAAGGGATGTGCCGTTATACCCTGAAGGCCTTTATATAATTCTTACACCATAAAAACATTCACATTTTTTATTTGGTTTTAAAAGAGGTGGGGTAGGTGAAATTTCTATACTTTTACACAAGGCAATCATGATGTTTTGGGAAAACCCAGAGATTATCCTTGTTCTCATTCAAGATCCTGATCTCCTCCATGACAATCAATATAAGGATTAACCCTCATATAAATTTTCCATTAATGTTATGAAATTATAACATTATTTTCATCACCTCCATGGTGATGAAATTTTCAATATTGAATTACATTCCTTGCACCATGTGGTGTGTTATGAATGGGTATACTTTTTACACATCAATCCATCACGTACCTAGGCATAATTTGGAACTTACAAGGCACATCAACACCTTGATACCAAGGTCCTTCCATTTTTTGATGAGGAATGTGAACCCCACTTAAATTAATTAAGGAAATGTATGATGCTCTCTACCTCTTCATCGTCATCTATCAATTGATGGATGTCTTTTTTGGCATTTGGGAGCTTGATTATCCTCTTGATCAACTGTGCTGAGATCTTCATGTGCCTACCTAAAAATTACATGTGATCCTTATATAATCATGAGAGTAGGAAATATATGAGTTACTTCAACTTATTAAAGTAGGTAAATTCATAGAGTTGAGTTATTCTATAATTTTTTAGCTTGTATCGAATTGAGACATCGAAGAGGATATCATCCTACACCGACTTGCACCTTATGTCCACCATCCAATCTTGCATCAAGTCTTAAAAGTGACTTGACATCAAATTTTTATATTATTTTAGTTGGTAATTATGTGTACATGAGCACCAATATTCCCCTACCACAACTTTTGGAGGAAATTGCATGTACTAGTATGGCATCTTAGTTAGTTCTTTGGCATTAACATCCATGATGCTAACTACCTCGATTGGTTGTACCTTGGCTTTAGAGACCATCATATATTTTATAATCCTAACCTATCTAGGTTCCTATTACACCTCTATAGATATTGATTACTTATATTTATTCACCATCCTAAATATACTTATGTTGAAACTTTTCAAGTACATCTTGTTGAAGCCTTGAATGATCATTGTTGCTTCTACAATCAAGGGACTAATTATTATTCCTTTAGCTCTCAAGCTTTGTTGGTTGATAATGGTATCCTAGGAAACAAATTCTTGCTTTGAATATATATTTTCAAATGAATCTCACTCCCTAACCCTTAAATTTGGGCTTATTGGGAACATAATCTATCTCAGTATGTTGTTTTCTCTCGGTGTTTTTAAGGTGTTTGAATTTGTACTTGGTATAGGATTTTCTCCTTCAACTCTCTAGTTATTTCTTAGGTTTTCTCTAAGTCTGAATTAGTTTAAAATTTGTAACCTAAACAAGTTTATTTCTTACTAGTTTATACCCTTCATTCTCATCTACCATCATTAATATGGGCTTTATGGCGTAGGCACCCAATTTCTTAGAAAATACAAAAATATGTGAAATCTTCAAGAATTTTTTGTCCTTTACACATCAATTGAATATATTTGTGTTGTCAACACCACCTAATTAAATTCTCCTAATGGATTTTTTGATGATGTGACAAGTGGTTTAAATGGTCATTTCCCACTCTTTTTTATGTGGATGTTAGTTGTCTTAGATGCTCTCCTTTTGTGCATGTGTAATTGGCATGAATTTCACCTTCCTTATGGTAACCCAAGTGTAGTGCCTCACATGTACATGATTTAACCTCCTTAGTTCCACTTTTTATCCTAGCTTCACTCCTATTTCAAGCATGCTTCTTTGTCTTGATTAATTTTTTTCACACTATCTTGCCTTGGCCTATCCTACCCCATATAAATCCTTTATGTTGGCCCTCCATTGCTTTGTTTCTTTTTTGATTCTATTGCACATTGTTAGATGGTGCATATTCACTTTTGTCTTTGTGCTCAACCATGTTGAGAATCTTCACTTGCCTCTTAGGTATTTGGTACAGGAGCAATTGATGTGCCTTATTTTAAATTCGATGCAAAGGTAATGCTAGGTAGTTCATTCTTAGGTATTCAAGTGCCCTACACCATTCATATTACATAATTTTTCTTGTGTGTTTTATACTTGTGCCTAAAAAACTTCATGCACCCATCACTTATATTATACCTAGGGGTGTAAGTGCTTAACTCACTTGATTAGAATTATACATGAAGTTATAACAGATAGTTCTTATGGCCATTTCACATTGCTTATCACCTCTATAAATTATACAAGGAACAACAAAAGGAAAAATAATAGTTTGGCTTGCACCAAACCAAAATTTAGTTAGATCAATTTTAAACTAACTATTTGACCAAGAATTCAAAGTTTTCATATCATAAGCACCATCCTACTACCTATATGGCTTCAGTCGGTTGACATTGAAATGCCTAGGGATCATGTCACTAGACAATGTGCACAACTTGCATGCACTTATTTCCAATATGTGCTAGATGATGTAGGGACCCATCCACCATATTTGTAATTTTCTTGGGTACTTAAAGTACTTGGAATCATAGAGAAACACCAATGCTCCTTTAGTCATCTCCTTGTACTTGATATGCTTGTCATGCTAGCACTTCTAGCATGCCTTCTTGATCTATTAACTCAATATTACTTGGGTGCACTTCTCATCCAAGTGCTTCAAATCTTCTGACCTTGTGCTTATAAATTCTTGGTCATCTAAGTGACCAATCTATGCAATATGTATAGAGGACACCATGAATTCCATGAGGAGAACTACTCTAATGCCAAACACTAGTTGAAATGGTGTAGCCTTGTTCATGTGCTTATATGTCATGTGATATGCCTATAATACCGTTGAAACATGATCACCCCAATCCTTGTTACCAACATCACATATTTGTGTCAAGAAAATTTCTAGGATATTATTGAATGCTTTAGTTATGCCATTATCCTATAGATAATAGGGATGGTCTTATGGCATGCCATTATGTATTTAGTCAAAAGGACACACATCATCTCATTGATAAAATGAGTTCCCCTATTGCTAGTTAGACTTAATAGGCACCCATACCAACTTATTATGTTCTCCCATATGAATCACATAGCTATTGAAGTTGTACAATCTTTTATCAATGTGGCTTTGGCCCACTTTTTTAAATAGTTAGTGGAAAATAAAATATATCTTGCACCTATGTGTCATGATATGGGAGTAATTTTCCCAATAAAGTTAATGGCCTATTTATTGAATGGTGCCTAGGCAAGAATGGGAATGAGAGGCATCTCATCCTGATGGTTGGACTTTCTGATGTGATAGCATATGTCACATGCCTTATCATAATCCTTTGTGTCTTAGAAGAGGCTTGGTCACTATAAGCCTAATTTTAATACCTTATGCACCATTGCATCTCTAGTGTAATGGCCTCCTACAATTTTCTCATGTGTTTCCTATAATATGGAGTCCCTTTCATGTTCTAGAACACACTAGCACAAGACTTCATCTCTACTTAGTTTTTATATCTCCCCCTTAAAGAGCTAAAAGGGTTCAACATGAACTACAAGTTTCTTCTTGTCCTTAGTTGACAAGGTCTAGAGTGAAAATCTAGATGTTAGGAAAGTGGTAATTTATACTAAATATTCAAGGACATGATAGAATCTATATATATTCATTTCATCCTCAATTGGCACTACCACATTTCTAACATTGATGTAGGACAAATGGTTTAGCCCCAAGTTATAATTTATATGTTTAACAATAATGGAGAATTGGAATTCCTAGAATAAAACAATCCATATACATATGTACTCATGTAAAAAAATATTATTCACAAGGCACTTAAGAGCCTCATGATTAGTAAATAAGATGAATGGGGTTACCAGTAGGTAGTGCCTAATTTTTTTAAAGGTTTAGACCATTACCATTACCTCACACTCAATGATTGTGTAATTATACTCTACCTACATCAATTTCCTACTTGCAAAGGAGATAGAGTGGTCCATCTTTCCCTTGCCTAGTTGTACCAATATGGGGTCAATAATAAAGATAGAAGCATCAACATATACATGGAAAGGAGTAGTCTATTCTAGAAATTATAGAATTAGAAAGTGAGCTAGTTTCAACTTTAGTGTTTCAAAAGCCTCCTATTATGCCTTGCCCTAGTAGAATGGGCCATCCTTGTGTAAGAGATCTTATAGAGGCACTACGATCTTTGCATATATCTAGCTAAACTTCTTGTAATATTCATAATGGCCTAGAAAGGTATGAATGTCTTTTTGTGTTGAAGGAGTTTAGAACTAAATTATGATGGCTATCTTTATAAGATCAATAAGCAAACCATCCTTATAGATGATGTACCTGAGCAATGTCCCAAAGGGGGTTTTAAAGATTTAATTCTTTAGATTTAAAGATATATTAAGCTACCTACATCTCTCAAAAATGAGGCATATATTGTTGTAGTGGTCTATTACAAGGATAAACATAGTCTAGTCATCAAGATAAACTTGGATGAATTTATGG
This sequence comes from Torreya grandis, assembly GCA_037957365.1. Classification (NCBI taxonomy): domain Eukaryota; kingdom Viridiplantae; phylum Streptophyta; class Pinopsida; order Cupressales; family Taxaceae; genus Torreya; species Torreya grandis. Next base: position 949,370 of record JARHVA010004018.1, on the reverse strand, counting down.
ATAAAGTCCTTAAAGGTAATGATCACTACCCTAGAGAATATGACCATTATATTATTGAGTCTAAAGGTCATAAAATTGTAAGTGAAACAAACCCATTCATTCATAAAGGTTATTTTTATATTATCCTCCTCCTCGATCTATACCTGATGATAGCCTAAGAAGCCATTAGTGAAAGTATATACTTTTTATCTTGTGACTCCATCCAAGACCTTGTCATTAAATGAGGTTGGGAATACATCATTGACACAGGTGGCAATAAAAATATTATAATCAATACAGATCTATATGAACCCATCTTTCTTGATGCTAATGACCATTGGGATCACCCATTCAGATTATTGTACAAGGTAGATGATGCCTATGTAAAGTATTCCATCAATATCCATTTTCACATTGGTGTAGAGATTGGGATTCATTCAATATATGCACTTCTTGATCATCCTTGTGCCATCCAACAACTTGATGATCATTTTCCCAAGAGAAGGTTGGGTTCCCTTCATGTCTTGATAGCTGCATGGGAACAATTCCTAAATTTTTTGTAGGAGGTCTATGATTCGTACCATCTCCACCTTAGACTAAAAAGAACCTATAATGGCAATCTTCAACTCACCTTTTATACTAATGTCCAATTTAGTGTTCTTGAGTGTCATGTGGTAGGGATCATTATTCTCCTAATGAGAGTATTCAAATTGCCTTGTCCCTTTAGTTATTTCAATTTGAAGATGCATCAAATCTTCTCTATTTGGGGTATTATCATCCATAAGGTGAACAAGTTTTTTTCTTCCTGTTAGATCTTACCAATTTTGATTTTTCCACATCTCATCATGTTCCTCACTAAAGTCACTATTAAGCACCCACTCTTGAAATAATATTGGGAATGATAGTCCTTCTTCCCTAAACATTTCACTAAGGTGCTCTTCTAGATGTTAGTGTCCTCAAGCACTACCCTATAAATGACTGTTAGTGGCTCTAGTAGCTCTAAGTTATATAAAGAAAAAGAAAAGGTGTGCATGAACCTATCCTTGAGTATTTCCTAGTTCCCTGTCTCATGGTGTCTCTAACTTATAATGTATCATTCTCATGCCCATGTTTTCAAAGTCTTGTAGAAGGTGTACACCCATAGCCCTTTTGGCACCTTCTCATTATGGATAGTCCAGGTTTCTTCACATAACTACACATGCATGATTAGGTTATAATTGCTAGAGTAAGTGGGTATGTCCAATTTCACATTACTCTTACCAAACCTAGTACATATTAATACCTTTACATCTTACCATGTTGGCAAGTTAGGTCTCTGCACTGCCTATTGGTGAGAAGTAGTGTACTTTAAGGTATGAACTAGTGAATCCATTCTATAGATTTCCGTAGGGACACAAACATCAATGTCATATACATACCTCTCTATAGGATGGATCCCTTCATACTTTGGGAGAACTGCAAACTTCTCTTTACTTATTCATGTTGGAAATATTGTCATTGATGTCAAAGGTCTAGCGTTATTGGTGATTAAGGCCCCATTACATTTAATGGTGTTTTTAATATTCATATCTTAGCTAATGTGTGTTAATATTTATTTAATATTAATGAATATATTTTTGGTTGCATATAAGTCAAAAGAGTGCCCATGGAGAAGTCAAATAGTCACGGGGTAAAAGATGAAAGAGGAATGGGATGCATTTTCTCATGAAGAGTCACCTTGAGGAATTCCAAGAGTCACCATGTGAAGAAAAAAGAGGTATGGCACATTTTTCAATGAAGGGACACTTTGAGGAATATGAAAAGTCACCAAGATAAAGACAAAAGAGGAAATGATGCTTTTGATTATGAAGGGTCACCATATGACTTTTCAAATGCAAGGATATGAAGGTCATGCAAGTTTGGCACTATTTTCCATGGGGATTGAAGGGTCACAAAGGGTGAATACCAAAGGTCATTTGGAAAGCTATAAATAAAGGCTTGAGAATCCATTTGTGAAATGCAAGAGAGTGCATGTTTTGTATTTGTTTTCAAAGAGATAAAATTAGGAGATATTCTAGAGTTATATCATTTTTTAAGTAAGCAACATTGAGAGATAGTTGTGTTTTATACACAAGAGGGATTGGTGCTTCTGTGGGTTGGTGCTCCTATAGGTTGGTGCACACAAATATTTGTTGTGTTGGTGCTCAATAAGGGTTTATTTCTCTTACAATTTGGTGCTTGTGAACTTTTTATTTTGAGTTGGTGCTCATTTATATACTTGAGATTGTTCTCTATGGTTTTTCCCACTTTGGATTTCCATGTAAAAATCTAGTCTCTCCCTCTCTCTTGTGTAAATAGAAAGAGAAGGATAAAATTCAAGAATCAAGTGATAATTATAGCAATGATGAAGATGACAATGGAGCTTTATTCATTCACAAGCCGAAAAAGGGCACAGGTAAATATCAAGGAAAATTGCCTTTTAAATGTTTTAACTATGGAAAAATTGGACATTTTGTAGCTAAATACCCAAATAAAGGTAAGGATGACAATGAAGAAGGAAAGTATACATACAAGAAGAATTTCAAAGTCAAATTCATGAAGGGATTTGAGAAGAAGAGTTTTTATTCTAAATATCCTAGCTCAGCCAAAGATTATGGAGTTAGTGACTCAGAAGAAGAAGAGATTCTATTCATGGCCAAACATTAAGATGCCTTTGCAAGCAAAAGCATAAATGATCAAGAAGAAGAATAAGATGAAGCTGAAGTGAATCTAGAAGGAGAACTCATTTGTTCTTTAGAAGAGTTAAAAGCTCTTGAAAATAAGAATCAAAGATTGAAGTTCTAGATCAAGAAAAATGAAAAGGAGTCAAAGGAAATAATTGAAGATCTACAAGCTCACTTTGAAGAAGCCAAGAAAAATGAAGATCTAATGACACAGTTGAAAATAGTAAGTAAATAATGTGAAAGGTATGTTATTAAAATTGATTCTTTAAAAGTAGATCTTGAGAAAAAAATAAAGAAATCAATGATAGAGCAACCAATGATTCAAAATTTGAGAATAGCACTTATATGTTGAATAAGATATTAGAAAATCAAAGATCAATGTTAGATAAGATAGGTATTGGATTTTAAAAAGAGAAAGAAGAGGTCATTACTTTCATAGGCAAGGAAAAATGAAAGAGCTATGTTGAAGCTCTTACAAAAGAAGAAATAAAAAGAGAAGAAGATAAGAATATAGAGGATATCTCAAACAAAGAAGGCTAGAGGGAACAGAGCTACAAAAGGAAATCAGGTTAGAGATACACAAACAGATCCAATTTTTATGTTTATTATTTTTATTATAATGGATATGGTCATAATAAATTAGAATGTTAAAAAAAGAGATAACAGTTTCAAAAATAAGGAGAAAGAAAGTCATGCAGAGTCAAGAAGAAGCCACAACTCTTTTTCTCCTCTCTCAGGCTTTAATGAAGATGCCATAATATGTTACAAATGAAACAACTTTAGACACATATATTGGTACTGTAGAAGTGTGTTTGAGTCAGTCAAGAAGGATCTAAGTTTCAAGGATCCATTCATCAAAAAGAAAGTTTAGACATGTTCATGACAAAAGAAACAACCTGGATAATCTATATTGGTGCAGATAGATTTACACATAAGAAATGAAGAAAAGCCATGGTTTATTGATAGTGGATGTTTGAGTCACATGATAGGAGATAAGAGCAAGTTCATAACATTGAATAAGATCAATGGTGGCACAGTGAAATTTTGAGATAATACTACTGCCAGAATTGTTAGAAAAGGTACACTAAGTTTGGATAATGGTATAACTAAAACTGAAAATGCTTTATATATAGAAGGTCTTAAGCATAATATTTTGAGTGTAAGTCAAATATGTGATCAAGGACACATACTAAATTTTTATGCAGAAGGTTATGAAATTAGAAGAAAAGATTTAGATATGTTGGTTGAAGATGCTCAAAGAATAGGCAATAATTTATATATGTTATCAAACATCAAAGGTCAAAGATGTTATTTGAATCAGATTAAATAAAGTTATCTATGGCATAGGAGAATGGGCACATAAATTTTGATAATATTATCAACACAAGTAAGAATCAAGCAGTCAAAAATATTCCAAAGATTACAAATCCATTTGACACGCTTTGTGAACCTTGTCAGTATGGGAAGCAGGCTAGAAGGAAGTTCAAAACAAAAGATTACTTGACTACTTAGATGCTAGAGCTTGTTCACACTAATCTATGTGGACCTATGAGAATTCAAATTACTCAAGGTGAGAAGTATTTCATGTTGCTTATTGATGATTTTTCATGTATGACTTGGGTAATGTTTTTAAAGAAAAAATTAGAAGCTTTCAAACATTTTAAAGCATTCAAAGCATTAGTTGAGAATGAAACCAATTTGAAGATTAAGTGTCTAAGATCAAATCGAGGAGGAGAATTCATGTCAGATCAATTTATTGAATTTTTTAAATACCATAGAATAAAGAGACATTATTCAGCAGCTAGAACTCCATAGCAAAATGGAGTAGTTAAACAAAAAAAAACAATAGTTTAGGAGATGGTGAGGATAATGCTAAATGAATCCAAGATAGTAGATAATTATTAGAGAGACTTAGTTACTATAGTAGTGCATATTTAGAATAGATCCTTATTAAGAGTCAATAGTGACAAGACTCCTTATGAGCTATGGAAAGATAAATTAGTAATAGTTGATTATTTTAGAGTTTTTGGCAGTAGATGCTTCATAAAGAGAACAGATGAAAAACTTGTTAAGTTTGAATCTAGAGCAGATGAAGGTATATTTCTTGGTTATTATTGAAAAATTAAATCTTATAAATGTTATAACAAAAGAACCAAGAAAATTATTGAAAGTGTAAGTGTCAAGATAGAAGAAGATGGAACACAAAGAATCAGTGATCGAGTAGACATTCCTGAAATCATTGAAGAGGAAGGATTTGAAGAATTAGATGAAGATGAGAAGAAGGAGAAAAAGGGCACCAAAAATCCATCCAAATATTTTCATAGAAATCATAATGAAAGTGACATTATCATGGACATAAATGAACAAATTCACACCAGAAGAATGATGGTAAGTGAATTTGAGCAAGTTAATTTTTCTTTGTTATCCAAAATTTAGCTTAGAAATTTTTCAAAATCTAGACATGATAAGCATTGGGTTAAGGCTATGGATGAATAATTAAATTAGATAGAAAAGAATGATACTTGGGAATTAGTGCCTAGACCAAAAGATCATAATGTGATAGGAACAAAATGGGTTTATAGAATAACTTGAATGAAAATGGAGAAATGACTAGAAAAAAATAAAGATTAGTATGTAAAGGATATGCTTAGATTGAGGGAATAGATTTTGAAGAAACGTTTGCACCAATGGCAAGGTTATAAGCCATTATAATGTTTCTTGCATATGTAGTGTTTAAAATTTTCAAAGTGTTTCAGATGGATGTCAAATATACCTTCCTAAATGAAAATCTAGAAGAAGAGGTCTACATTGAGTAGCTTGAGGGATTTGTTCTCTCAAATATTAGCAATCATGTATGCAGATTGAATAAAGCATTGTATGGATTGAAACAAGCCCCTAGAGCTTGGTATGCAAGGCTTGATAAGTACTTGCAGGATCAAGGTTTCAAGAGAGGATTTGCTGATAGTAATCTTTACATCAAAATATAAGGTGAGCATCAATTGATTGTTGTGGTATATGTTGATGATATCATTTTTGGAGGAAATATTGAAAAGATGATAAAAGAATTTTTTGATAAAATGCAAAAATAATTTGAGATGTATATTCTTGGAGAATTGTCATTTTTCTTAGGATTTCAAATATTTCAGTCAGGTAAAGGAATTTTCATATCTCAAAGTAAATATGCCAAGGAAATGTTGAAGAAATTTGGTTTTGAGGATTGTGCACCATTTGGCACACCAATGTGTATAGGAAATAAGGTGAGCAAGGATGAATATTCACCTATTATAGATCAATCTTTGTATAGATCTATGATTGGTAGTCTTTTATATTTAACATCATCAAGGCCAGACATCATGCATGCAGTAGGTATGGTTACAAGATATCATTCATATCGAAAAGATAGTCATGTTTAATTAGTGAAGAGAATATTTAGATATATCAAGGGAACATTAGATTATAGATTCTTGTATCCCATAGGTAGAGATTTCACTTTGGTTTCTTATATAGATTTAGATTTGGCAAGGTGCTTGGATGATAGAAAGAGTACAAGTGGAGGATATTTCTTCATTGGTGATAGCTTAGTATCATGGCTAAGTAAGAAGTAGGATTTATTATCACTTTCTACTGCTGAGCTAGAATATATTGCAGCAGTATTGTGTTGTACTCAAGTGCTTTAGATGAAGAAAACTTTGGAAGATATTAAGGTAAAGTATGATGAACCTATTTCTATTTTTTGTGATAATACAAGTGCTATAAATATTTTGAAGAATCTAGTGATGCATTCAAGAACAAAACATGTTCCCATTAGATATCACTTCTTAAGAGAGTAGGTTCTAGATTAATAGGTTAAGATGGAGTATATTAGTACTATATAAATTGCAAATATTTTCACAAAGGCACTACCAAAAGACACATTTGAGTATCTATGAGAGAAGTTGGGAGTAATTTATTTTACTTCCTCCCATTGAAGTTTAACATCAGTTAAGAGGGAGCTAAGTGTTAACTCCAGGTAGGCCCTTTTCTATTGATGGTGAAGGGGGAGAATAATAGGTATAGGTACAAATACAAGGAAAAATTATAATTTGAGATAGTAATGGGGAGTTACTATATGTTTTTCAGATGGTAGTATGTGCAGGTTTTAGGATGTGGTAGTTTCAATTTGAGGTTGCCATCAATGACAAAGGGGGATATTGTTGGAAATATTGTCATTGATGTCAAAGGTCTAGAATTATTGGTGATAAAGGCACCATTACATTTAATGGTGTTTTTAATATTCATATCTTAGCTAATGTGTGTTAATATTTATTTAATATTAATGAATATATTTTTTGTTGCATATAAGTCAAAAGAGGTCCCATGGAGAAGTCAAAGAGTCATGGGATAAAAGATGAAAGAGGAATGGGATACATTTTCTCATGAAGAGTCACCTTGAGGAATTACAAGAGTCACCATTTGAAGACAAAAGAGGTATGGCACATTTTTCCATGAAAGGAAACTTTGAGGATTATAAAAAGTCACCAAGATAAATACAAAAGAGGAAAGGATGCTTTTGCTTATGAAGGGTCACTATATGAATTTTTAAATGTAAGTATATGAAGGGTCATGAAAGTTTGGTGCCATTTTCCATGAGGATTGAAGGGTCACAAAGGGTGAATGCTAAAGGTCATTTGGAAATCTATAAATAAAGGCAAGAGATATTGTAGATTTCTATCATTCGGTTTGTATTTGTTTTCAAAGAGAGAAAAGAAGGAGATATTTTAGAGTTCTATCATTTTTTTAGTAAGAAAAATTGAGAGATATTTATGTTTTATACACAAGAGGGGTTGGTGCTATTGTGGGTTGGTGCTCACAAATAGTTTCTATGTTGGTGCTCAATAAAGGGGTTGGTGTTCTTACAAGTTGGTGATTGTGAAATTTGTATTTTGATTTGGTGCTCATTCATATACTTGAGATTGTTCTCCATGGTTTTTCCCACTTTGGGTTTCCAAGTAAAAATCTAGTTTCTTTATCTCTCTCTCTCTTGTGTGGTGAAAATTATTATTTTATTTTTATTGCATATCTTGAATGTATGATTAAGTGGTTAAAGAAAAGAAATCAAATTAAGAAAAAGATATATAATATATTAATTCACCCCCCCCTCTTAGTACATTTCATGATTTATGAGTCAAAACACCCTTTTTCTATCCTTTCTAGCATGAGGAACCCATCTCTTCTAATTGTGTTCAATCCAAACTAGTCCCATTCTGGCTAGCCTTGGCTCAGTTGTGCACACTAGGTGGCACCTTTAGCTAGTGACCTCATAAGACTCTTATACCCATCATTCATAGGATATGTTAGTTTTTATCAAAGGTAGATTGTCCATCCTCCCATTTTAGTATGCCTTAGTCATTAGGATTGAGCTTCTCTGCACCCTACACTGTAATGTTGTAAATGTGATTGATCTCATCCTTGAGATTAACACTTTCTACATATGGGGGCCCTTGATCACTTGATAGAGGGATCGCCACCCTATCTTTTCCATTTTTTAAACTCATTTAACACTTCTTAAATCACATGTTGGTGTTATTTTCATATCATTATGGCCTACCTAAGAGTACTAGATAGTTGTCTTTCTCTACCAACTCGATGACCTCAAAGTCAGCTTAGAACTTAGTGCCCATGATATCTACAATGGTGCCTTTTAAGATCTTGATAGGTTACACTCATATTTTGTTATCTATGAACAACATGTGAGGTGAGGGCCTCAAGGGTGACCATCCCTTCTTCTCCCAAGTGGTTTTGGGTAGAATATTAACCTTGGTTCCCATGTCTACAAGTAATTCACAAACTGACCATCCATTGACGGTGGCATCTATTAATAATTCTTGGTCATACTCTACATTATAAGTATGCCTTACTTCATGAACTTACTCTATATGTAGTGCAACAAAACCTCTTCTTTTGGTTTCTTCCCTATGTGATTCAATAACAAATATTTTATTAGGGACAGCATCCCTTCAATTTGTAAGAGGTGTAGGATCTTGGTCAACTCTTATACTTCAGCCTCATAGTTATCTTGTCTTCTATGTAAAGAGGTGACCTATGCCTCTATATCTCTAGCTAGCTGGAGTTCACACTTTAAATTTTATATCATGCTCATGACTTATTGTAGGACATCCTTCTATGATGCACGGTTAAGATAGGGCACAACTTTTGTCTCATGTCACGTTAATGTGCTAAGTGTGGCTTGATTCACCATACTTCAATCATAGTTCTTGGGTTGATGTAGTCGATGATTAAATGGTGAACCCACTCTAGTTTGTGGCTTGCACTTTAGGTGACTCCTTGTGAGTCTATTGTGGCTTGATAACCCACCTTTATTCTTTATATTCACACCTAACCATTTTGGCACCCTTATATATGTTAGGCTAACATTGAATTAGCTTTTTGTAAAAGTTTGGGCATTCCTTGACTATCTGTGGTCCTCGACAATACCTATAAATTGGATGAGTGGGGAATTCACACTAATACTAATCAATTGATCCACACTTATAACATGATTATGGTGGTAATCTTCCTTCACCACATCGTGTTCCTCACCTATGCACACCTTACTAGTTCATATAACCCATATTTTGCTATCCATAGCCTTCATTTCCTTGACCCACTTGACCATTAGTTGATGTTTTTACATGACACACACCTCTTTCCATGTTTCATCACATCTAATCAATGACCTAATAGTCTACTATGGAGTGCATATAGGCATCACACATCTTATAGTAAATGGTAGTGTTTATTTGACTAGTTCATTGCAATAAAAGATAGTTTTGAGTCATGAAACCCATGAAAAAATTTATAGTTGAGGAGGGTGAAAATATTTCTTCTCAATAAACTATTCTTGTTATCCCCTCCATCTCATAGTCAATTCACCATAACCCATTGCAAGTATCATGTGTCCAACCAATAGTCAACTTCTATAGCTGGGAGGCCTTTGATGTGATATGTGCCTCTATGAATAAGCTAATCTTAATATGAGTTCTTCCTATTACCTCAGCCCAGAGTGCAACTTCAAGTGCTTTGTGGGGGTCTATGAAGGTCTTTATGGATAACACTCATCCTAAGGGTACTAACATGCCTCAAATAAACCATTACATGTGTTGGGAGGGGTGGATGTCATATGAAATCTTAGAGAAAAGAGTTTTGAACCTTGCATCATATAGGATCACACTTTCAAATAGCCCTTGGTTGATTTATTTGAGAATTATGATACTTTACTATTTGAATTTAGGGATATCAAACTCTTTCAAGAAGGCTTCCTTTAGCATATTGTAGTCAATTATAATCTAGTTTGGATCAAATTTTTGATACCAAGTATGGGAATAATCCAATAATGTGGTCATGAATTGAGTCACCTTACACTCAAACTAAGTGAATCCCCAAGAATTCCATTGTATCTCACATTTAAGCACATTTTCTATGATATTCTCTACACCAAGATACTCAGACAAGTGCATCACATCTTGTAGTAGACTTGCTGAGGGGGAAGTGCAAAATTATGAGGAACTTATCCCTTTTGAATCTATGTTGGAGGTGGCCCTATATCACCTCTAATTTTAGGGTGGAATATTGACCCCATGATTATTGGTTGTGTTGTTGAACTTGTCATCATAATACCACTTATTTATGGCACCATGCCACTTCTTATGGGATGTTACCTAGTTGACATAGCTGACATCCTCTACATAAAAATCCTTACACCCATGTTTAGGGTTATTAGTTTGGTGTTTTCTTTCCATTTCCTCACTTAGTTACTCATAGGGAATCGCTTAATCACAAAGTCTTGATTTAAATATTGAATACTATCAAAGTCAACATTGATAATAGGGTCAATTACCATTATTATATCTTTTGATGGAGAATCTAATGTATGAGCTTGCACTTTAGGTTTAAAGGGGATATTTTATTTTGGCATGTCCTCAATCACCACATCTTGTAGTAACCCACTACATCCTACACCCAATTAATGATCCCAGTCTCTTGCTTCTTCCCCTCTCTCTTCATGCTACTAAATTTGAAGGGATCCTTCCCTATGCTCTTCCCACTCATTATGGGTCCTCTTAACACTTCTAGGTTCTAGATCCTACATCATTATGTGCCTTTTCTTACTATAGTTCAACCTCTAGAGCTCTCAAGTGTCAAGTTACTTATCCTCTACCATCACACCTTACCTACACTTCCCCTTCTCACCTTTTGTGCTTGATCATACATGTAAGGACTTTAGCCTTCCATTATGATGGTTTCTATGTTGTAATCCACCGAAAGCTTCTTTAGTTTGGTGTTGAGTCATCATATGAACATGCCCCTTAGTTCATGAATAAACTTTTACTATACTTATTTTGGGTATGATAAGGTCAACACTATGAAATCTAATGCATAGTTGTTCAATGCATTTCTCCACCACTAGTCTATAACACACATCTAAAATTCATCTAAGCTCTCAAGCTTCTCTATGCACTCTATTATCCACTCGATGCACTAGCCATATATTTGCATTATAGAGGTAGTATAAGAAATTGACCACCAGTAGACATGCTCAAGTATCTCGTAAAATAATGTCTCATATAGAGCATCATATAGGTTAGCTTTCACCAATTTTCTTAGCTCCTATCCCTTGTATGTAGGATGATTTTGTGCAAAACTATCTTCCACTTTCTCTAGCTAGTGCTTAATGTTCTCAAGTGATAGTCATAAAATCACTCTATTGTATAATTGTAACAACAAAATTCAACATGAGTTTTGGAAATATAACTAAAATGTTGTTAAAAAGTTCACTAGATTAGCTTTTGTGCATAGTCATGTGCTTAGCCATCAATCCAGGCCAGTTTTAGACTTGATGTAGCTAGGTGTGAGTATAGTAGGGTCTAGAAAACAACATTTAACACAATATTATGTTGTAATTAATTTAACATAAGGTACAAGCCTTGTGTGCTCACCCAAAGTGGAATAGCGAAGGGATCGACCCCACATTGGGCTAGTTAATACATGGCATAATTTAGGTTTCAATGGGGTTTAGTCATTGGTAAGATGAGTTTAGGTAGCCTACCAGTGCTAGGATATTCTAGGGAAGTTCAATAGGCATAAGCCTTTTCAAGGTCACAATTTCTATAGAATAAATTCATATATGCTAAACATAGCTCTTAATGATGTAAGTTATGGGGTTGGTGAGTAATTCTCATTCAACCACTTAGATGAGTCATGGGAATGGCTTGGGTTTAAGCACTCATTATTAAGGCATCATTTTAGGCATGGTTCTTATAACCTTATCACATTTAGGTCCCAACACTTAGTCTAATTTATATGTAGGTCAAAGTCACTATATGACACATGGATACCAATAGAGACTAGGGATAAACCTTTATAGAACAATACATTCAAAGTAAGAAACTATAGCATTGCACATATAAAGCTAAGTCACAAACATATTATAGTGTAGACTATAATGAAAGAATCCACACTTCATCATTTAAATAACACTCCTCATTCATTCATAGTTTAACATATAAAGTTTAAGACATAAAATCATAGTATATGCCCATCCTTAACACTATTCATGCCAAGTGGCTCAAAAGTGAGCTTAAGTTATACATTTTAAATACCTAATCTATTTCATACAAATTACAAAAAATTAATGTTGGCTTTCCATTTCAGTAGAGCTTCATTACATTAGTTTCCTTCCCCTCTTCCTTAGATGTAAGCCTCCTTTTATAGATAAAGGGACATCTTCTCACTAGGTTATATGGGTGAATGCCAAGTGATGAGCTATCAATAAAGGTCACTATCCCACTAGCTCCATTATGTTTCCCAAATTAGATGAGTGTACACTAGACACTGAGCTATTACTTGGGGTCACTATCCCTACCTATTCCACCACTCTGATACCTTTGCTTCTTGAGCCACCATGTACATTTTTTTGTAGGTATGTCCTTTCAAGGTCAGCTCCATGCAATTGCATACTAGCTGACATAGGAACCTTAAGGATTCTTCCATTTGGTACCAAAAGTACAAAAATGATAAATCATTGTATAAAATCACCTTGTATTGAGATAGGTCTAGTTGGCATGGTCCACATAGTTGTTACTAAAGTGGGCCTAAAAATATTCTAAAGAATCACTAATGAATATTAACTCTTGATGTTTCTTTAATAATGGAAAAATGATCTTATATATATAGGTAGATTTAACCCTAAGCCCTTCTAAAAGTTTTAGCCTATACGGTCAACCCAATAGGCCTAGTATTATTGTTGATAAAAACTAACTAGGTCATGGGCTAGGTCATCCAAAGGTTGACCCAGACCCTAAATGATTTTAACCAATAAGAGTACAAAGTCGACCTAGTCAACCTAGTACTGTAAACTATCAAAATGAGTTTTAGTTTAGTAAAATGGGGTATAAAAGCTGGTAAAATATTAGAGGAGTGTGAAAAAGAGGAGTAATATATTAGGGGAATGTTTTAGGAATTGGTTGGATTGGTAATAAGTGAGAATAAGAGATAACAATCCCTTAAAGCACCAATGGTCTACCCACCCCTTTCTCGATGCACCCACTAGATTATGCACTCAAAGAGATTGAGACTCAATAGGTTCGTAAAAGATAGAAATCATCAGTAGTTGATAAATTTTGAAAATATTATGTGTATACATATGCCCTACTTGGAGCTCATCATGTGTCACTTAGGTGCAACAAGGGATGATGCTTCGAGAAAGAACATAGTACTACACAACATTGAGGCTAAAAGTAAAGTTGTATTATTTTAAAGCAAAAATAACTAAAATTAAATGACACAAAGGGAAATAAATGAAAAGTAAATGTATGTGTACCTTGACTTACCTTTATTGTTGGATGGTTGTTTGATATGTTTGTATTTTTGATTATGTAGGGTGTAGAGACTACTTTTTGATAGGACCGAAACTCCCCAAAGTTCTGACACAACTTGTCAGATTTAAGAGCACACATGATTACCAATGTATAAGCAACTTAAACATGCAGAAATACCAGAAGAACAAATAACTATCAATGAGATATAACACAAAAATTGAGAGGCAACACACAATTGTATTCAACTCATTACAAAGGAAATTACAATAAAGAGATCACACTCTTCTTCCACCTCTGTGAGGCTTCCTCCTCAAGGGCTCCAAGTAATCTTCCCACCTGAGTAATCTTCTCTCATAGGTCACAACACATAGCTAACACAAGCTGTTGTTCACCTCATTGCACATCTGTACAATCGAGTACACAACTATACTCCAAGTAGATCTCTCCATGATCCTGCTGATGTATTGCTGTCACCTTGGATCTAGCTCCCCCGCCGATCTCCTTTTTGACCCTCGCATACACACATCCCTACATATCAAACCTGATCTTACTTATACATACATGGGGAATCCTACTTGATTCCACCATGGGAAGAACTCTCCAAGCTTCACATAGCTCTTCTCCAAATTCTCCACTTAATAATACAGCCCATGAGTCTATTATATAGATCTCATGCATACACAAATTAGACTTGTTGCTCAAGGCTTCAAACAAGCCTTTAACATGCAAACTCCACATTCACTTAACTGACTGCTCATCAATAGCAGTTCAGACCACCACAGGTGACTGACGTCGGTCCCTGCCCTCCTGGAGGTGACCGACGCTGGCCGATCTTCTGCCGATGCCAGTTTCCCTTATGCGTCCCCTGACCGACATTGGTGTGGCCTGCCGATGATAGCGACTGCATACATTATAAACCCTCCTATTTTCCTTAAGGTGTAGCTTTTAGCTCCACACCCTAACAATCTCCCACTTGGAGATAAAGAGCTGCACCTGTACCCAAAACTAGTACTCTATCCAATCTGCATCCTAGCTTGTATTCCTCTTCAAGCTCCCACTTGAAGACAACCCACCACACTCCTTGTGGTGTTAAATATGTGCCTAATTTTCTCCATTATTCTGCCTTGCTATACTCCCACTCAATCAGAAAACCCTATGAATGACCTATAATGAAAAACAATAACCTGCTTCCTGTAAACCGTAGCTCTGATACCAATTGATAGGACTGAAACTCCCCAAAGTTATGACACAACTTGTCAGATTTAAGAGCACACATGATTACCAATGTATAAGCAACTTAAACATGCAGAAATACCAAAAGAACAAATAACTATCAATGAGAAATAACACAGAAACTGAGAGGCAACACACAATTGTATTCAACTCATTACAAAGAAAATTACAATAAAGAGATCACACTCTTCTTCCACCTCTGTGAGGCTTCCTCCTCAAGGGCTCCAAGTAATCTTCCCACTTGAGTAATCTTCTCTCATAGGTCACAACACACAGCTAACACAAGCTGTTGTTCACCTCATTGCACATCTGTACAATCGAGTACACAACCGTACTCCAAGTAGATCTCTCCATGATCCTGCTGATGTATTGTTGTCACCTTAGATCTAGCTCCCCCGCCGATCTCCTTTCTGACCCTCGCATACACACATCCCTGCATATCAAACCTGATCTTACTTATACATACATGGGGAATCCTACTTGATTCCACCATGGGAAGAACTCTCCAAGCTTCACATAGCTCTTCTCCAAATTCTCCACTTAACAATATAGCCAATGAGTCTATTATATAGATCTCATGCATACACAAATTAGACTTGCCGCTCAAGGATTCAAACAAGCCTTTAACATGCAAACTCTGCATTCACTTAATTGACTATTCGTCAACATCAGTTTAGACCACCACAGGTGACCGACGTCGGTCCCTGCCCTCCTGGAGGTGACCGACACTAGCCGATCTTTTACCGATGTCAGTTTCCCTTCTGCATCCCCTGACCGATGTCGGTGTGGCCTGCTGACGCCGGTGACTATATACGCTAGAAACCCTCCTGTTTGCCTTAAGGTGTAGCTTTTAGCTCCACACCCTAACACTTTTGACAAACCCAAGAATACAAAATTAAAGAGCAAAAATAAATAAACATAGGAAATCCAAGATAACTGTGGTGATGTAGATGGGATGTACCTAGAAATTTGGCAAGATGGGGTGATGGGTGTTATGTTAGACTTAATGACCAAGTTGAAATTTAGAGTAAATCAAGTAACCAAAAATCCAAGGCTACTAAAGACCAAAAAAATCAAACAAGTAAACCTTAAGTAAGAAAGGAAACTCACCAAGTCAGACCAGAGATACATGTCAAAAATAAAGGTAATCAAACATCAATGTAAAATTAGTAACAATCCTTAAACAAATATGGGCAAGCAAAAATGGTAAAACAAAATTGATGAGTGAGAAGTAATAATCCTTACTCAATCATTAATCAAAAAAGGTGGATAAAAGGGAAAACAACATTAGTACATGAGAAGTAAAAATCCAACCTCACTCAATAATGAAAAAATATATGAAATTAAAATGGGCATATGTGTCTACAAAAAGGGTCGTACAAAAATGACAAATGATAAAATAAATTGAAGCACATCTATAAATGTAGAGTCATGGTGTAAAGAAATAAATCCATGGTTACTCAAGTATATTATTTTATTCTAAGGATGGATAAAACTAAAACAAAGTAGTGCTAGCACATTTTTAAGATGTGAAGAAGAAAGAAATAAATAAAAGGGAAAAGAGATTTAGAATCAAAATTTTCCTATCAAGGAGGAAATGAAATGGGTGGAGGGGAAAATGAAGGAAAATCCAAGTCAGAGGAACTCTTTATCAAAGTCAAGACACTCAAATTAGGTTTTTCAAAACAAGAGGACTTTTGACCTTAAGGAATTTGAAGAACTTATCTTAGCCACACAATTCTTAGGGCAAAAAATGAAGTATGTAAATCATCGCTTGAAGGCTATATGCATGAAAAGTAAAATAGACCTACCTTCCAACAATATGTTTCCCATTCCTCAAGAAACCATAAAAATTCATTGATCTACTATAAATATTGGGTACTTGCATGAGTTTTTATGTAGCACCATAGATTTCTTTTGAATTCTCCTCTTCAAAGCTACTAGCTTACCACGCCCTAATGGCCCTCGACTCTATTTTGAGGCCAACTATGGAATTTGAGATTTGATTAGAGATAGGAGATGTGCTTGTAATCACATATTTTGATGTGATTTTTACTTTTGAGATTTATATGTTTCCTATTGAATATCATTGCCTTTTGTCTTGAATGATTTTTATTTTAAGTTTCTTTATAGATTTTTCTATTCCGCCTCTATACAGATTTGGAAAATTAGACATGGGGGCTAAAGATGGGTTTCATTTGAATACTTAGGACTTGGTTGCTAAGAGAGAGAACTTAAAGATCATGGTGTCCAAGAGTCTCGTATATCTAGGTAAAATAAAAGTGTTATCTTGACTTTGACCTTATTTTATCCAATATGGAGTGAAAAGAAAGGAAACAAAGAAGAATGAACATGAAATAATTTGAATTACTTAAAATCACAAATAAATGTGATAAAGGGTGAAAAAGGGATATAATGATAGTCAAGTGTGATTCTTTATCATAATAATAAGGGAAATGTAGGAAAACATGCTAACACAGGTTGTTATGCAAATTTTATCTAAAAAAGAAAAAAGATAATTTTGAGAATAAAGACCAAGAGCTTTGTAACCATTAAAAAAACATTCTATAAAATAAATTATAAGATGGAGATTTTATGAGGAATGCTAGGTCATATCCATGGTCTTACAATATAATTCATAAAAGAGAAACCCATGAGGGTGTCAAATAGTATTTAACTAGTAAATTAGATAAGAAAAATATGGTATTTGTGAGGAAGGCCAAGTCCTATCCATGGTCTTACACTTAAAATCATAAAGAGTAACCTAAGGGGTACCAAAAAGTGGTAGAAATAAAGAAGATAAAAGTACATCAGGAGGAAGACCGAGTCCTATCCATAGTGTTATAATGCAACTCATGGGAAAAGGGGAAACCAAAAGACCAAAAAGGAGGGACTAAGGTTTGTGAAAAGAGATGGCAACTGTAGAGGGTGATACCCATGTAATTAAACTAAAAAAAATTATTATATAGATATAATATACAAAATCATGAAAAGAAGGTAAGGATTTAGGCAAAATACATTTTGAGGAATTGTAAATTGGTGGGTTCTTTAAACACATGGCCTTCATTAGTCTGAAGGTGATAGGTACTTTGAATAATAATATATTTAACAAAATAGGGGCCCCATAATTTTTGGGTATATTTACATTCTTTTTCATGAGTTTAGTCTAGTTTAAGGACAATATCACCAACATTAAACATGATAACGTTAACACATTTTTTATGTTATTTTGCAATACAAGCCTTGTATTGAAAATTTTGTTGCAATGAAGAAAGATGGTGTTCATCAAGGATATCAAGATCATGAAGATAAGATTCATGTAATTATTAATTATGTACGATACCATTAAGATATATATGGAGAGATGGAATGTCAACTTCTAATGGAAGAACTAATTTAGAACCATAGACTAGAAAAAATGGCATTACCCTAGTGGCAGTATGTATGCTAGTTTGGTAGGCCCATAAAGCAGGATAAGGCTGAAGGTGCTAATCAATATGGGTTTCATAAATTTTATTTTGAATAATTTTATTAGCCATTACATTGTGGATGATATGGTGTTGATAATTTGTGATTTATTTTAAATTTAGTATAGAGATGTTTGACATCTTTATTTTTGAAATTATCACCATTGTCTGAAATTATAGTATAAGGGACACTAAAGTAACAAATAATTTTATAGAGAATGAGTCTGGATATGGTAGTACCAGTGACATTAACAAGGCTCATATCCTCAACCCACTTGGTAAAATATTATATGGTTGTGATTATAAAAACATGCCCATCTTGAGATCGAGGTAGTTTGCCTATGAGATCTAATCCCCACGTGGAAAATGGCCAAGGAGATTCAATATTTTGAAGATAAATTAGAGGTGGATGAATTATATAATCATGAATTTTTCAAGTAGTACACATTTTATCAAATTCAATGGTATCCTTTTCAAGAGTGGGATAAAAGTATCCCACAAAAAGGATTTTGTGGGATATAGCATGTCCACTATGGTGGCAACCATAAATTCCCCCATGTGATTGTGTAAGAAGATGAGGAACCTCATATTATATAGCACAATGTAGTAAATTACCTTCTTCATTTTGATAATAAAGGATTTTATAGATAAATACATATTTAAAACCTTGTTTGTGAATATGAGTCTTTTCATGAGAATCTAGGTTGGGAGGATAAGTTCGATGTTCCAAAAAATTGAACGATGTCTTTATATCATAGGATTTATCAAATGGTGATGGCCTCAATGTTGTAGATGAGTGAATCATGTGGTTGAATATAGGATGGATATTTTTTTATTTGGATAAGAAAAGTGGGATTAGAAAGAACTTGGTGTGAATGAAAAAGAGATGCTAAAGAAGCAAGGGATTCAACAATATAATTTTGATCTCAATGGATAGGATTGATGGTGAAATAAATGAAATATTTGGTGAGTTGTTTCAATTTGTTGATAAGTAATGAGATTCTCACTTTTGCATCGGTAATCACCATTAACATGGTAGAAGATGAGTTGATAATCACCAAAATCATGTAGGTATTAGATATCTAAATCAAGAGTAGCTTTCATGCCTAAGATTAGATCTTCATACTCAATAATATTATTAGTGATGTCAAATGTTGATAAAAATCTAAAGGGAGGACTTTGATGAGAGGACTGGTAAGAATGTAACCTACCCTAGGTTCTTGAAGGCATTTAGTACCATCAGAGTGAGGGGTCCATATATCCTCATGTAATTTTACATTAATTTTAGGAAGTTATTTGATAACTAATTTTGGTTTAGTAGTGTAAGGAAGGGTATCAAATTCATCAATATGACTTACTTCAATATCAGTAGTGAAGTTATAAAAGTAATCTTAAAGAGATATACTTTAGTTGAGACCTTAATATGGAAAATGTTATCATCAAGAAGACTATCTTGAAGGTGATTAGTAGCTAGAATAGGAACTATGACAAGTTAATAAACTATGATTTATCCTTTGATAAAAAAGTTAGTAATAATTCAGAGATAAAATTCCATGAGAAGTACCATCCAATTACCAATTTTATCTATAGGAAGAAAGGCTTTAGATAAGAAGTGATGAAGGGGTTCAGAATGAATGATGACACAAGTGGTCTGATAAATCATGTAATTTCAAATATTTTTAGTGGAAAAATATATGGTGAGGCAATCACATTCAAATTTTGTGTAATGTTCCTCATAATCAATGAGATCTTGACTAATATAGTAGATGGCATACTCTTTTCTAGTATTATCTTATTAGACAAGCATTTCCCCAACTAATATGAGTGTGGAAGAAGTGTGTAGGATTATAGGTTGATCACTTGAAGGAGGATGAAGTGTATCTAAGTTAAGTATTGATTATTTCATGTTGTCAAAGTATTTTTGACAATGATCTATCCATTCTAAATCATTACCTTTATTAAGAAGAGAATTGACGAAGTGGATATGATAATCCATTTTGGGGAGGAATCATCTAATTTCCCAAATTTTACTAAGATAAGTGAAAATGTTTAGAATAGAATGAGGGATGGGCATGTTGATTATAGCATTGATATTGGAAAGGTCAAAATTTATTCCATAGAGAGAGATTAATAATCCTAAACATTTTCTAGATGTAACACCAAAGACACATTTGTAAGGTTTTTAGCCTAACACTATATTTGAGAAGATGGTCGAATATGATGGCAAGATAAAAAATAAGAGTATTATGAATTTTATATTTAGTAATGAGTTTATCCACATAGGTTTCTATAATTTATTGGATAAGATCATGAAAGATATGATTCATTGGTCATTGATAAGTATTTCTAACATTTTTGAGGCTAAAGGGAATTTTAACACATTAATAGATACCCCATTCCATGTTGAAAGTGGTCTTATGTTGCTCCTTAAGAGCAAAGTGAACTTGATTGTAACCAAAGAAACCATCTATAAGAGATAAAATTTCATAACTAACTATGGAATCAATAGTAACATCTCTTGATGTTAAAGGAAAATTATCCTTGGGACAAGCGAGATTAAGATTATGGAAATAAATTCAATTTTAAATGGCCATATTGACCTTTTTATGAATGGTAACTATGTTGGAAACCAATTCATAATAATCCATTATTTGATAAATGTAACATCATGAAGTTTGATTATTTCTTTGTGACATAAGGTGGAAACCTCAGGTTGAAATTTCCACTACTTTTGACACACAGGTATGGCATTAGAATAAGTGATGATGTTGTGTACCACAATGTTAGGTTCAATACCAGGCATGTCCTTCCAAGACCAAGTGAATATCTCACAATATTTATCAAAAATTAAGCTAAATTTATCATGTTCGATAGTGAGTGTTTATGAGAAACTATAACTAGTTGAGGGCATGATGGATTAACATATTCAATGCAATTAGTTTATTAGATAAGCATAAAATTACCATATTGGAAGTGGTATGGTGAATTAGGTAAATAATAAATTGGATTAGGTTTAGGATTAATTCTAGTAATGAATTTATCAAAATAAGGGGCTTTATTGTTGAAATTCCTTAGTTTGTGATGTTGCTAAAGAATTTGATGTTTTTGGGCATGCAGTATTTCAAGGATAGCTTCATTGCTATGAAAAGTGGGAAGAGGAGCATAATACTTAACATATAGTTTGAGATAAAGTATTTAATTACCATGGTGATCATATTTAGAATGTATCTAATAGACATTTGTGGCCTTGGTATTTAATGTAATCTTGGGAGAAAGAGGAGTAGATTGATCAGATAGGATTGGTATATTGTTAGTTTCTTTTATGGCGGAAGAATCATATGTATAAATAGGATCTATAGCTAATAGAGAATATGTAAGAATTTTATAGGTTTAGAAGGTATAATTTTCTATACCACCCAAGGAGTATCAAGAATCAGATAATTAATAGGAGGTATATGACCTTTAGGATCTAATTCATGATCCATGGAAATGGTATGAGCGTCCAAGTTGAAATCATGTATTTGAGCTAAGGTTTTATGATAATGTTTAACATTTAAGTCTTGATATTGAGCTTCAGCCATGATGTAGTTATCATCATAGGTTGGATAAATAGTACATGTTTGAGATTTGGGGGGCATTTCAGAAGGTGAAATCCCAATAGTACTAAATTTACATGGAGACATGATGAGAGGATATTTAAATAATTTAGCCACTCTATAATCATTGTAAGTGAAGGCACCTTCTAGAATAGAAGGATCTTGAGCATTTCATGGATAGGGAAAATTAGTGATATCAATAATGCAATCATGGGGTAACAAAGAAGATAGAATCCACTTCTATATATAGGGAGGTAGCTTGGTAGTGTTACAAGTATGTTGCAAGTCATTAGGTTCATCATCATATGAATCAACAAGAGTGAATTGTATGTTGGGATTGATGTTAATGAACTTTGGTAAGGGAGCATTATTGATGGTAGGGATGGTAGGAATGTGATACTAATATTTTGTATTAGGAAGTTTAATACTCCAAGGGTTAAGTTTAGCCTCATTCTTATACCATTTACTATTATGTAATAATTTGATGCATTGGCTACCATAAGAATTAATAGCCCTCATTCTATGAGTCCATGGGAAACCAAGGAGTATGTTATAAGATAAGGATAAGTCAATGACCATAAGTTTAGTTTGAATGATCTTAGGTTTGATGGTTAGGGGAATCCAAATACAACAAAGTGGATTTTGATTAGTTTTATAAAATCCATGAGAGGTAAGGTAGGTTTACTTTAGATGATCCTTATTATATCTGAGTGATTGGATAAGCCATAAAGATGTCACATTAATACCATAGCCTTCATCAACTAAAAATTTATGAATAAGGGTAGTATTAATGGCTATTTTAATGAATACTGGTAGATCATCAATGCATAAAAGGATCTCATCATTAATCACGTCTTTTTAAAGAAATGTAATAGAAGGTTTAAAATAAGAACAAATAGTTTTTATGGTATACATATTGGTAGGTTGATTTTCAATAAATGGTGGTTCCTCATCTATAGGACACGGACCTTAAATTTCTTATAATTATTGATTAAATAAATTATGATCATAAAGGGGAAGTACAGACTAACTCCATAAGTGGAATCTTGCAATGCATGGATTTATGTTCTTTATGAAAGTTTCAATAAGATTTAGAAGAAGAACCAATGCAAGTTTTAGAAGGTAAGGTAGATTTTGAAGGAATGGAAGCTGTTGGGGGTTTGGAAGGAGGAGGTGTTCCTCATGGGATTCTAAAGCTAGATTAGTGGTTGTAGTGTCTTTGAGAAGTTGTTCTTCTAAAGATGGTTTCTTAGGTTTTGTGATATGATCTTTGTGAGTTGGTTTGTGATGATAATTTATCCTGATTGTGTTAACATATAGATAATTGTTGTAATATTGGTCATAATTGACATCAATAACACAACCATAATTTGTAACTTATTTATTATTATTTTGGGAAAAAGATTTTTGGTTTTTAGAAGAAGCTTATAGGCTTGCCATTTTTAAAAAGCAATATTGTACTCTTGATGACAAAGGTTTATCATGTATTTTTGATTGAAGGAAACACCAAGCATGTAGGAGACAACAAATTTAGTGAACCCTATATAAGATTCATGGTAATGACCAATGTTGGCACAAAACCAAAAAAATTGATTAGGGTCATACACAGTGAGTGGTGTGTGAGAAGATGAAGGAATGTCAGCTTTATCAACTCCTAGTTTGGTTTGAAGATTATTGTTGATGATAGCATTGGTAGAAGTTTGAAAACATCCTTTAAGGAATTTAGGATTAGGTTCAAATTGATTCATGAGAAAGTCTTGATATTTATCTTGTTCAAGAGCTTCATTAAGTATTTGGGGAGAAAAATTTCAAACCTCATACTAAAAATAAGGAGTTAAAGTAGTGATAAAGAGTTTAAACAAATTGTCATCATTCATGTTATGGTTGGCCTTATGGTCTAGATATTTCCATCATTTAATAAAAGTATGAGCTGATTTGGTGGGAGATTTCTTAGCATTCATGAAATGGAAAAGGAAATTTTTAGTAAGATCATTATGTTGAAACTCTTTGACTAAATGATTGAATAAATACCCAAGTTGCCAAATGGAATGTTGGGGAAGTTATTTGTAACATTTAAATACATAACTAGTGAAGGTTTTGACTAGAATTTTAGTTATGGTAAAAGTATTAGTTTGGATCCACTCTTTGTAAATATTTCCAAAGGCTTTGAGAAAGGATTCAAGGTATTTAGTAACATCATACTTGATAGTTGGATATATATTACAAATATCAATAGACACAATGAAAGGAGCTAAAAGCTCATTTTGGATGTTTTGAATCATTTTGTTATTCATGATAGGTTGAAGAATAACATTTCCTGAGGCATCTCTAAGAGGTGGAGGAATAAAATCTGGATTGGCTTGAGAATGGATAATTAGAGTTTGATTAGTAATATTGATCAAATGACACTATAATTGCATCATTTGAGAGGTGTTAAAAATTTTCATTTAGTTTATTTTTTGTATTGATTTTGTAATAAGTTGAGTCATGTCAATTGGTGGGTTTGTGTTTTTAGGACAACTCGATGAATTGGTATTAGGATGAGGGTTATTGGAAGATGGATTATTAGATAGACTTGTGTCAATTTATTCCACATTATGTTTAAGGGTTTGAAGATGGGAGTTGTCTTGATAGGTATAAAAAGGATCAGATCCACCTACTTCATCTTGAGGTGTGGTTTCCACCATGCTATAACCACATATGAAGGAGGGGAAGAGATACTCCAAGAGTGAGGGTTCTCTTAAGAGGAAAAGAGAGGGATAAATGAACATCCCATATAGTATCTAAATGGATTCAAGTTATCCAAGAAGATTTTGATAGGCGACTTCATGATGATTTGAGAAAAAACAAAATGCTAAGGAAGGAAAATAGAGAATTGAGTTAGATAAATAGGGTAGTCATAATATTATAGAGTCGATTGGGTCAACCTAGTACTAAAAACTAGGGAAAACATAGTTTAATAAGAGTATAGAGTCAACTAGGTTGACCTAGTACTACTATCTAATTGGTAAAAAGAGCTATAGGGTCAACTGGGTTAACGTAGTACTATAAGGAAGAAGGAAAAATAGTCTATAAGGGATTGTGTTGAGTAGAACAATAGTGTACTAAAAATATGAAAAAATATTGCAATGCACTTCAAATCAAGAAATGAAATGAAAAATACAAACAATTGGGTTAATGAGAATGATCCAATTGAGTCACATAGCATAAAAACTTGTACCAACACTATCCAATGCATTTTTTTACAATACATCATATAATGAGCAAAGAGAAATCAGTCAACTTGAAAATCAAATGCTAAGTGGTCATCCTAATTGTTGTTAGATTATTATAAATTGTTATTTTAAGTGTCAAAGGGAACTTGGCTAAAATTAGGGAACTAGAAATAAATCTATGGATGGTTTCAGGACATTTAGGTTGAAAGGTATTTATTTTGGGAATGGTACTGGCTTTGTATTGGGGCCTAACTCCTCACTTCACAATGCCCCAGTGATAAGGTTGTTGGGTGATTTTCAAATATATACCATTAACCATATGTGTATACTTATCCAAAAAACCAAGTTAGTTTCCCCCTTGGTGATGACATCTAAGTAGGTAGGCCTTGGGTAGATAAATGTTTAAATGTGTTTTGAAATTATGTGATTTGGAAGTGTGTGCAAGAAAGAGAAAAATAGCGAAACTAAATGGTATATTGAATAACCACCTAATTAGACTATGTCATCTAATATAATCATGCAAAAGCTAAAAGTGAAAGTGTGAAGTAATTATGAGCATATATTTATCAATTTATAATTTGAAACACAATACAATGTCAATTCAGATGATAGTGTATGTAGACATTATAGAATAGAGTTGATAGTGACACTATTGTACTACAAAATCAAGGGTATTTAAGAACTATGTCAATAGGGTTGACCTAGTCTTTCAGATAGAAGATATAATATAGAACTAGGTTGACCAAGTTGACCTAGTTTTCTATATGATGGCAATTTTAAAGACTACAAACTATGCAAAATGGAACTATAAGGAATAATTGAAATGAAAAAGAGAGAGAGAGATAAATGAACCTTGGTGGGTTAGAAGATGATGAGGAATGTGAGATTATTGTTGAAGTTCCTTAAATATTACTTGTAAATTCTTCCAACTATTTCAATTTGGTCGACCTAGTTCTACAATTCCTTATTTACTGAAGCCTGTTAAGATGACTATATGGACCTGGTTGACCTAGTATGGTTTTTGGAAGCCTATAAGAGTACTATATCAACTTGGTCAACCTAGTATGCTTTTTGAAATTGAATAAGAGTAATATGTTAACATTTTCAACATAGTAACCTATATTTATTGAAGACCTATATAAAAATAATAGTCATTTTTATGAGACTGTGTTAAACCTATGCATAAAAACTAGAAACTATGTTGGACCTATTGACCTAGTATCACAAATATATAAAAATAATAAATAAAATGATAGATAATGAAAAACATGAAATAAAACCTGCAAGGGTCAGATTCATGTCGGTTTACTATAATCTATGAAATCAAAAACATAACAAATATAAAAATCAATCCTAGCTTATAGAAGATATATCCTACTTAAACATACAATTGGGGATACATTAGATAATCTAGAACATGACTAATATGTGGATATATTATACATAATTATGGGATCTCTTATCACAATAATAATACTAAGGATGGTTTCAAAGCCTTCAGTCAAGTAAAATCATGTAATAACCATAACTAAGCCCTAAGTTTTCATATTCACCATAATAATAAGTAAAGCAAAGAAATATAATGTAGTGCTCACTAAATCTTGTGGCACAATATGGGGGTTATTAAAACATGCATAAGAGAATCTTAGTTAATGTATGTATAGTTAAGACCCTAATCCATGGAGAAGACCTTAATGTATGTAATATTATTCAAAAGCCAATACTAATGCTTATTCTATCTACTAAAGAGAGGAGCAAAGTTATAGAGTACTTATTTGAAAGATGAAATCATCAAGACTCAATCTCTCCCTTGGCCAAAGGAGATTTTCAAGAGTTTTTTTGGTTTGTAAGGATCACTAAGAAAGACCAAAGTATCTAAGACTTCTCCACAAGACTAGATTATCCAAGTCAAAACCCTAAGATAAGACTCCTCAAGTAAAATGGTGGAAGAGCAGATTGTAAATAAGCACAAATGAATAATAACTCTTGGTGTATCTCTAATAATGGATAAATTATCTCATATATATGTATATATGTGGATTTATCCCTAAGCCCTTCTAAAAGTTTTATCTAATAGGGTTGACCTAATCAACCTATTACTATTATTAAAAATAACTCACTAGGTCATGAGCTAGGTCAACCAAAAGCTAACCTAGAACCTAAATGAGTTTTACCAATAAGATTAAAAGGTTGACTCAATCAACCTAGTATTATAAACTATCAAAAGGTGTTTTAGGTTATGAAAAGGGGTACAAAAGATGGTAAAATACTAGTAGAATGTGCAAAAGAGGAGTAATAGCTTAGTGGAATGTTTTAAGAGCTATTTGGATTGGTGATAAGTGTAAATAAGTGACATCAATCTTATGAAACACCAATGTTCTACCCACCCCTTTCCTGTTTCACCTCTTAGGGTGTGCACTTAAATATATTTTGACTAGATGGGTTACTATAAGATATAAAGCATCAATAATTGATAAAGTTTGAGAATATTATGTGTACACTCCTACTTCCATAAAAGAAGAAATAAAATAGTCATATATCAAGGTCATTTTGAGGCCTTCCATTCCTGATATTGAAGTCTCTTACAATTTTTTTGATAGTGACAAGCATATTGTATAATTATTGTAAAATAAAGTTGAGTTCTCTTTAAGAAATTAGAAGAAACTCCATGATCAGTATGAGAATCAAATTATACAAATAATAACAAATAAGATACCTAAAGGATTGGTTACTGTAGAGATCATATTTAATGATTATGACCAAAGGAACAAAGAGAATGTGATCATGTATACAAATGAAATTTTTTATGAAAGAGTCCTAATCTTTAAGGATAAGTTCCTCAAACTAGGAAATGTATGTTCCCCATATGAAAAATAAACATTAATTGACTTGTACAAAGAATTCCATGACATATTTTATTAGGAAAATAAATATATAAAGAGTTTTAATCCTATTTTATCCCATAATACCATTAAATTAGAATATAGAGTAAAACTAGTTAGTAATAAACAAAGGCCTACCAACCCCAAAGTTGAACAACTCATGAGAATGGAACTCACCAAAATCAATGAGTCTAAGATATTTTTTCCTATCAAAAACTAAACTTACATAGCTAATATTGTGCTTGTTATAAATAAGATTGTGGAAATAATAATTTTTTATGTAATTTAGATATCTTAAAAGAGTGCTAGTGACTCAGAGTATGATCATGAAGATGATGGTCCTGTTGAAGATAGAGCCCTTTTCATGGTTGAGGAAGGAAGTTGATCATATAAAATTGAGTCTACTTGGAGTGATTCAAATAATGATGAAGATGAGATGGACTATGAGACTACATTGAATAATGCTCATGAAGAACTAAAGATTGAGAAAAAAATCAATAAGATGAAATCAAAACTTAGGAATTTGAGGAGCAATTCAATGTGTTGAAGGCAAGAATGGATGAAGATGCCAAGGATCATGAAGATATGGTTGAACATATTAGTTATCAATTATATTTCCTATCTAAAAGCCTAAAAGATAAATAATATTAATTTACAAGGTATGTAATTGAAAATGAGTAATTAAAAGCTGAGTTAGAGAATGTATCTAGTAAGGTAATGTCATTTATGAGATTAAAAAAGAGCTTAAGTGATCTAGACAACATTTTGAATGATAAAAAAACATGCAAGTGATAAGACTGGTATTATAAACAAAGAAGAACCTGAGATTTCAACTCAAGACAAGATGAAGACTAAGGTAAAAAAGGATAATAAACCTTTGAAGATAAATCATCAGACAAGGAATGAAGGTTTTAGTAGAATGAATAAAAAATAGATCAGAGAACCAAATGTCATGAGGTATGTAAATTTCAATGGTTACTGGTATACTTGTAATTAGTTTGGGCATAGAGATATAGAATGTAGAAGACTTATTAAGAATGAATTTTCATGAAACTATTATGGGGGTCATAAGTAAAAAGGTGTGAGCAAGGTTGAGTGCTTAAACTATCATGATATAGTAAACTTTGAAAAGCATTGTCCATTTAAGGTAGGATAAGATGATTTTACATCAAGGAGTATGGTTTTCTATATTTATGAACAAAGAGGTCACATTGCTATATTCTAAAAGTAAAGGCCAACATGATATAATAGGTTTTAGCAGGCTCCTAAAGTGCAAGATAGAAAGTAAATGAACTCACGGAGACTAGAGGTGGAAATTAAGAATTATGATGAGTCTATAGGTCTAAATAATTTATTTTATATGGTGGATAATACCATAGAAGGTGAAGAGACCTAACATCTCTCATTAATTTCTCATGTTGAGAATTAAGAGACCAAAGTCAAAGAGAAGACCAATGTATCGATTAAGGCTAGTACTAAGATATGTATGGATCCAAGTAAATATCCTAATATTGTTGAGAAATGATCATGTAAATAAAATAAATTATCTATTCCTAGTGATGAGTTTCCAAGCTATAAGGTTGATGCTTCAAATGAAAAGGTATGTAAAAATTCCATAGTTGTTCCATGTGTTGTCAATTTTATATTTGAAGAAAAGGAAAGTGATATAGAAGAAGAACCAATTGTCATAGTTCAGACTAAGAAGAAGAACAAGTTCATAAATTCTTATAGTTATAAGATGATTCCAATGGTTATTGAGGAGAGGTGGGCCACTCCTAGATTTATTTTATTTTAAAGCATTGTGGTGAAAAGGATGTATCTATATATGCTTCTTAAAGAGACTCATTTCAATGGAGAAACAAATGTTGTTGTGCTATTATTTAGATGGTTATAGAAGACATATTTGAGTTTTATTAGTTAGAATAGGTATGTCTAGGTGGAAAATATGTTGAGGTGATGTCATGATGTTGATAACCATATATGGAGTAGTTTATAGGGTTAGATTGAAGGTTCCCATATGGAATAATGAGATTGATACAATTTCAAGATAATATCGTTGCATAAAAAGGTCTATTGACCATATTTTATCTTGATCTAGGTGGTTTTGTGGTCTAAAGCTATGTTTAAGTCATTTTGGAGATTTTTGTTAGCTCTCAGGTTTTCGAATTTGTGTTTATGAGCTTGCAGGTCCTAAAATGGGTTATAATAATTCAATGTTATAAATGGTTTGGAATATAAAATCTTGGTCCAAAATTTTTTAATGGTTATATCTAGGTGTGTAATAAGTTTTAGAGGTGGATGTTAACTAGAAGGTGCTATGTTAACTTTGTTTATTTTAAGATTCTAAGGTTTTGGGATTTTCTAGAAAAGTAGTCTACCTTATGAGTTGAGGTTTGAGTATTCTTAATATATTAAATGGGTTAAATGGGTTGTCAAATCAATCTTCATATAGATTTAACTATTTTTGGTTCTCAATTTATTCAAGTTTTTATCAAGTTGGAGGCCTAATTAGGTAGTAGGTTTGTAAAGGAAGTATGTTATAGAAGATGAACTTGTTATTGAAAATTGGTGTCCATTAGGGGGAATATGAGAGAGTTATAAATATAAATTTTTAGGTCCTGAAGATGTATCTACTAAAAGATGTGGGCTCTGCAAGTTCTAGGTAGGGCTATAAGGAGTCTAAGATAGGCTTAGTGTGAAAAAGAGTGATTTTTTGTTTAGTTACCTAAAAATATCAAGATGTGTTTTTTATAAAGTGTTATCAAGTTTATTGAGATAATTTTTATTTTTTTGTGAGTCGCATTAAGTTTTGTTGATGGTTTGTATGGTAGCTTAAAATAAAAGTCTAGTAAGCTTGTATGTTAGTTCCTCATGGTGTATGGAGATCTGAAGATACTCAAGTGGTGAAATTTCTTAGAGATATTAGTGAGAGTCCCTCTTAGATATTTATTTGTGATTTACCTTAGTTTTAGTGTTTTTTTTGTTCTTTCTTCAATGGTTGCATTGCTTGGTTGAAGAGAGTGTTGGCATGGAGAAAAAGGAAGTTGCCAAGGTAAGAAGAGGTAGAATTAAGGTAAGGGAGAGTGTGTAATATATTTATAAGATAGTATACTCTTATTGGTAGCATTTTCATGTCCTTAGGATCATATTTTGACTAATTTTTCATTGTGTCTAAGGGGGAGAAAGTGATTTTTGGGAGAGTGCTTGAAGAGAGAGAAGAAAGGTGAGTTATATATTACTATATGATATTTGTTGACATCAATGACAAATTGGAAGATTATTGGAGAGATGTTAGTGATTTCATGGTGATTTCATGGAGGTGTTCTGATGAGTGGATAAAGTTACCTAATATCCTATGTAATAATGATAAAGTGTGCAATGTACATGTTCTACTGTACTTAAAGTTGGCTTTGTTGATCTTCAATTTTAGCATGGTTAGAGATGTTTAGAGATGAGTTTGAATTATTGATCATGTGAAAGGAATTATATTAGATGTCTATGTTTTTTTGAGATTTATGTGCATAAGTGGAATTCATCTGGCTGTCCATAGTTTTCATCTAGACACTTTAGGTCTAGTGGCAAAAAATCTAAGTAGGCAGTTTGATGATGTCACCATTACCACATGGGAATGAGTAAAGGCGAGTTTTTAATATGGTTATGATTATATTAGTCCCTATTCTATATGTGATAAATTTTAATTCATTAATTTAATTTTGGTCAAATATATGAGGGTGAAAATTTGGCTTCTTAGTTAGAATTCATTGTTTTCCCATACATAGCCAAATCTACATGTGGGCAAAAAGAGCTGAGTAAGAAGTTTGATGATGGCATATCTTACACATGTGGAAATTTAAGGATAAGGTGATCATATGATTTTTTTAATTTTTGAGCCTAGTTTAGTTTTTCTAAATTTGAGATAATGAACTGAAGCATAACTAAAGTTATATAGGAGCAAAGTTTGTCTCCTAGACAAGTTCTAAGCATAGTTGGCTCTATGATAGAAGTTTTTGAGAAGGAGTTTTAATGACAATATATATCACATGTGTAAATAGTCTATGAGAAATTTTTTATATGGATTTTTTATCCTATATGAGTAGATCATATGGTCCAAATTTGAGATCATGCATCTAAGCACAGAAGAAGTTATTAAGGTTCAAAGTAGGCTTTCCAGGCATATTGCAATTGGTCCCCATAGTCAATTTGATTGATGTTAAATATCTAGGCCTAGTGGAGATCCAAAAGTTCATGGTAGTTTGTCTAGTGAATATCTATGATTCATAATAAGTTAAAAAAGTCAAAGTATTCACTGGTTAATATAGTTAAAGATTAGGACCAAATGAAGATCTAATAGTGTGTGGGCGATCGTACAGATCATGATCTAATAGTGCATATTGATCAAGATGGTAAAAAGTGTTCAAGGTTTAAAAAATTATCAAAGGTATAGGATAAGGATATAAAATTGAGTGGGTGTTTATACAAATTGATTGAAAGGTGATCACTTTAAAGTAAAGACCCAATTGATCTACAGAGACTGATGGAGTGGATTGAGTCAAAGTTTGTAGATTACATGAGATGAGGTCAAAGGGATTGAGGTTTAATGTTTGATCATTTATTTCTATGAATTAATTTTTATCCAATATCAATGGTGAAATGTTGATCCAAATCTAAGAGGACATGAGACGTGAACATTATGTTTGAAGGTTAATTGCGACCATTTGTATTTGAATATATTAATTTGCAAAGGAAAACCTAGTATATGGTTTTTGGACCATATCTTTTGATAGAAGATGAATTTTCTCATGTCGTAAAAATTAAATTGGTATAGGACTCCAAGGCACATTTGTCAATGTGTATTTAAAGATCAGAAAGCATGTACAAACATAGTTATGAAGGTTCAAAGTTGACTATTTATTCGTGCATGGACTGTAAGTAACTTGAGAAGAGTATTTGAGCTCATGTAGATGTTGTTTTGATGTTTTATGGTGAATTAGATATTGACTAGTGTTTTAGACTCCATGAGGATTCTCTATTTGCATTATTTAGATTTTACCAATCATATGTAGTAAAAATAAAGGCTTAGAAGGTGGTTATGTGTTCACTCATAATTATTTTATGTACAAAGAATTGTTTGAGAAAATTATCCTTAAACATGTGGTTATTTTGATGGTTGTTGGCACTTAAAGAGGACCTATAGATCCTTTTTAATGGGTCTATGAATTTTTAAAGTGTTCTTGTGTTCTTTATTTTTGCAGAGATGTATCAAAAAGGTGAATGGGTCTCTATATGACCTAAAAATGACTTAGGCTTATTTGAAAGTGGATTTTGCTTAAGTGTGACCTATGTAAGATGTGTTAAGGGTGAAGGCATGAATTTTGGCTGAACAAAATGTTGATAAATCATGATATAACTATATATAGTGAAATCAAAAATGATTATTTTTAGACTTGAATATTAGAGAGACTTGAGTAAGGTGGATGTGAATGTTTTAAAGTGAAGGATAGGTAATCTGCCTATTGGTTGAGTTAACAACCAAAATATTTGATTGAATATGTGTATGACTTATAAGCCATGTTACTAATGTGAGGATAGTTCTATTTTAGTTTTAGGATATGTGAAGAGGTTTGAGTGTGCATATGATAATAGTTTGAGTGAAGAAGGAGAGAAATTATGGCATACCTATGTGAGAGGCATATTTGAAATAGAGAGAAAGTTTATGTAGGGGTTAGATAAATAGAGATATATCATCAGGTGTTGAAGACACCATTTATAAGGTTGAAGTGTTCAAAGTAGGGTCTAAATTATTTGATCTTCCTTAGGGGTAGTTGTTCCTTGTAAAATAGGTGTTTCAATAAATACCTTTGGTCAAGAGGATAGATCAAGGTTTGATAATATAAAGGAGTTGATCAATATCTTATTTTTAATCTCTTATAGGACATTAGTCCAGTTGTGTTGTAGGCTTGAGAGTGGGTTTTATTCCCCATGAGGGTTTCCCATAGAAACTATGTGTTATGTGTTTGGTCTTGTCTATGATTTGAATGTATGATCTCTCTTGTTAATGCTTCTTGATAAATTTATTATATGTTGATTGGTTAATAGTTTAAAATAATAAAATTTAAATTTAAATATCTAGGTTCACTAACTCATCCCCCCTCCCTCTTAGTGAGTGTACCTCTAACAATGGCATGATTATCTCTAATTTTCCCATTATTATGCTTGGGAAATTTTATGATAACTCAATGAGTATCTCTCTATAACCTTTTTATTTTTTAGGAATGAAAGAAGACCTAACATAGATAATTTTTTGGTAGTAATTAGAACTAATGTCAATTTCTATAGCACCTATGACTAATGTATGAATTGCTTCCTCAAATGTTGGTATGAAAAGGGAAGGGAGAATGATTGTTTTTGTCAGACTAAACTCTAATATATGATCTAAACTA
>JARHVA010004018.1:700000-910000 GCA_037957365.1 Torreya grandis | reverse complement strand
CCACTATACTTTCTAGTTTACATGTGTATATTAATTTCATATTAGATAAAGGATTATTTGACATGGTCTATGTGACTGATGCATGTATTAGTGATTATACTCACATGGGTTTTGATTAATTTATTAATATTTTTACTATTTTTATCTTCCATTTTATGAATGGAAGATCCACTCCCAGTTGAGAGGTATGCAAGAAATTAATAGTGTGTGGTTGGAGGTAAAGTACTCGGATGATGATCTCCCTTTGTTTAGTTATTCAATCATTTTTTTACCATACTCATGGCTATATATATTTATCATAGATTTATTTTTTAGGCTCATTTTTACTATTCTAGATGCTATAATTTATGTTTGACTTTATAATGAAATGTAATATGTAGTACACTATTATTTGATGGTTATTCAACATAGCAATGGCTATGATATTTTTAATAAATTTCAAATATTGTGACAACAATGGTTGTATGGTTATTTTTATTTGTATTATATATTATATCAATGATTTGATGTACTTGATTCATTCCACTATTTATTTATGAGAAATATTAATTTTGTAATCTTTTATTCACTATTTGAAAACTAAGTGGATCATTTTATTAATTAGTGGGTTGATAAATTTATGTATTTATTAAATTTGATACATTTATTAGTTAATTAGTGAATTTATAAATAGTTATGGCTAATTTTATAAGTAAACCATTTGGAAAAAAAATTGGTGTAACTTTATGTAACCTAGACAGGGTCCTAACATTGTGGTATCAGAGTAGAGGTTTAATTCTTTGACCTAATGAATTCACTAACATAAATATACTAACCTAATTTTAGTAATGACAATGACTCAAGTGGAGATGGGACTTAAAATTTAAACCCTCAAGATGATCTAAATCATCTAGTAACTAAACAAGTTCTAAAAATCTATCAAATAATCATTGTCATGAATGAGACTAGAGACATGATAACATTTCTAGAGTGATAATTTCATGTACTAGAGGAGGAAAATGAATAAGAGGTTTTAGAGGAATAACTAGCTAATAAAGAAGAGCTTCAAGATCAAGGGCATGACAAAGGTCAGCAAGTAGTAAGAGGTCAAGTAGTTAAAGAGCTTGTCATGATATGAATAAAGTGAACCCACCCAAGTTTTATGGTATAATATTGGGTGATGGAGATGAAGCTTGGCTCACTAAGATGGAAAAATATTTCAAGATTCATAATTATTATGAGGTGACTAAGTTAGTGTGGGTATTTTACAAACTAAATGGTGAAGTAGTAACTTGGTGGGCTAATAAGAATCTTGAAATGAAACTTAATTACCACTTGGGAGTAGTTTGTGACACATTTTAAATAATGGTTTTTACCCCAACTATATTTTGATCATAAATTAACATATTTATAGAATATTAATCAAGGGTATTTCTCATTAAATGAATACTAGGATAAATTCAAAAATCTCTTAAAGTATTTTCCATAGTATTATAAATTTAAATATTTTCAAATAAAAAATCTTATTATGGGCTAAATCCCCAAATTTGATGTGAAGTGGATGTGCATAGACCATCCACCATGGACTAGGTATTTGAGAAGGTATATGAGCAAGAGCAAAAGATGAAATCATTTTTTGATATTAAAGAAAAATTCAAAAATAAGTTTGGAATTTCAAATACAACATTCAAAAAAATGAAATGAAAAAAAAATGGGAATTCTAATAACTGATTTAATATCCATAATTTAATATTTAGTAATGGTTGAAGGAATAAGAAACCTAGTGGTGGTTTTAGATAAGGATTTAAGGGATTTATTTAGGTTGAGAGGAAGGGACCACCTATAAAATTATTTACATGTGGAGGAGACCATTATGCAAAGGATTATCCTCAGTGGAAGACAGATGGTAGAAATAATAATTTGTCCACCTCTACATCATAGTAAAAAGGGAAGCTTTCAACAACATATTCATGTAATAGTTAAAAATTCTAAAGTGAAATTTCAAGCTTCTTCCATTAAAGTATTAGGTACTTTATTTGGGTAACCTATTTCTCTTTTGATAGATACAAAAGCCATTGAATGTTTTATCTCTCCTATATGTTAATTAATTTTTTTAGGAAAAGTGGTTTTATGGAAATTTTTTGGTTAGTTCAATATGGGAATTAATTCAAGTCAAGGTTTACATACGTCTTGATAAGGATAAACTAAAATTTATATAATTCATTATGGTCATTGATATTTATGCAACACCACTAGGGTCATATGATGTGATCGTATGATTGAATTGGATATCTCAACACATAACCAAAATTGATTGTTTCTTAAGAAGGTTGAGTGTTTAGATGAGTTTTTAAATATAACACAAATCCAAGGAGATCATAGAGAGTTGAAACTAAGGAAAATTTCAGCCATTTAGTTGAAAAAGTCTCAATGAAAGAGATGTCAAGCACTCCTAATCAAAATTGATGAAAATGGTGAAGCTAAGGAACCTTCTTTAAAAGAATATTCTTTTCAACAATAATTTTAGGATGATTTTATATAATAATTAAAAATCCACCTCCCCAAATGGAATTTAATCACGATTGATATCATTCTAGGGTCAGAACCACAATCCAAGGTTTTATACATAATGACAACAATTGAGTTAATCGAGTTAAAGGCCCAACTTCAAGATATATTATCTAAAAGGTTGATTCATCCAAGTGTTTTATCATGGGGTGAACCTATAGTCTTTCTCAAAAATAAGTACAAAACCCTTCATCTATGAAATGATTACTAGATGCTTAATAAGGTAACAATAAATAATAGGTGTATTTTACCTCATTTTGATGATATGTTCGATCAAATACATGGTAAAACATTCTTTTCAAATATTTATATTCATGTCTATTCAAAAAATAGCTTATAGGACTCATTATGGTCATTATGAGTTCATAGTAATTCCTTTCAGACTAACAAACACACTTGTAATATTGATAAACCTCATTAATGGTGTGTCTAAATATTACCTTGATCAATCTATGATATTATTTCTTGATGATATACTCATCTATTCTAAAAATTAATAAGAGAATGATGAAAATTTTAATTTGGTCTTGTAGTGTTTGTGGAAGCATAAAAGTTATGAGAATTTGCCTAACTATGCCTTCTTTCAAAGAATAATATAATACTTGGGACATATTATCTCTACAAAAGGAGTTTATGTGGATCCAATCAATATTAGATCCATATGAAGTGGACGACACCAAAAATATATGAGGTATATAGCTTTATGGGTTTAGTAAGGTACTATAGGAAGTTTTTGCCAAATTACTCTAAGATGGCTAATCTAATCACCTCTCTTCAATGGAAAGAATAGTGTTTTGTTTGGTCTGATAAGTGAGAAGAAACATTTTAGGTTATGAAAAAAGAGGCTTACTTCAGCACCAATTTTATAGATTTTGGATCTAAATGGTCATTTTTAAGTTATAACATATGCATCAAGAGATGATTTAGAAGGAGTTCTTATGCAAAATGGTTCAGTTGTGGCCTATGAATCGATGAAATTGAAGCCATATGAGGCAAAGTATTCTCCTCATGACCTATAATTTTCTACCATAATACATTCTTTGTAATTTTGGAGGCATTATTTGTTTGGAAATCCTTTTGATCTTAAAACTTATAATTTGAGTCCTCATGACCTGTAATTTTCTACCATAATACATTATTTATAATTTTGGAGGAATTATTTTTTGGGAAATAATTTTGATCTTAAAACTTATAATTTAGGACTCAAGTATATATTTAACCATCCTAACCTTAATTCTTGTCAATGGTGTTTGTTAAAAAAATTGTTAGACTATAGTTTTGACATTAACTAAATTAAGGGAAAAGATAATAGAGTTATAAATGCCTTTAATCTTAGAATGCATATTTGGTATTTGGACATGACAAGAAGTAATTTTCAAGATCGGGTAGTAAATTCTCACCTAAAAATGAATTATATGAATAGGTTAAGAAATCTTTGGTTGAGAATTATTACAATCATAGATACGATGGATTTTAATTTTAGAATGATGGAATTTTGAGGTATAATGGCAGAATATATGTACCTAACATGGAAAATTTAAGGAATATTATGATAAAGTAATGTTCCATGTTTAGGACATCCTGGAGTGACAAAGCTATTAGTAGAAATAAGACCTTTATATTTTTGGAAGGTAATAAAAATCAAACTTTATTTCTATATTCTTATAATTTCAATGAGTTAAAGTTGAACATGTGCATTATGTTTCATTTTTTTACCCACATTCCATACCATAATGGAAGTGACAAGTTATTATTGTGGACTTTTCTTAAAAAAATCCTATGTCTAGAAACCATCATGACATGATTTTGGTAGCTATGGATAAAATTAAAAAGGTAACTGCTTTCATTCCAAATAATATGATAGATGATGTACCAATTCTATTGAAAAGGTTTGTGAAAGAGGTATATAAATTTCATGGGTTTCTATATAAGATCATTTTAGACAAAGACCCTAGGATGACCTCAAATTTTTGGCAAACTCTAAATTCAATTTTTAGGTACATAATTGAACTTTAGTATAGCTTACCATCCTAAAAATGATGGGTAAACAGAGAGAATAAATCATGTTTTAGAGGATTATTTGAGGATGTATTGTATGGACTAGAAATACAAATGGGATAAATGCCTACCATTGTTTGAGTTTTCTTATGAAAATTCATTCTAATTATCTTTTAAAATGGCTCATTTTGAAGCATTTTATGTTAGGAGGTGTAGGACACCAATCAACTAGGATAAATTAGAAGATAGAGTGATTTTTGGACATGATATGATTATGGAAATAGAAGAATAATTAAAGATAATAAGATAAAGATTGGTTGAACTCAAGGATAATCAAAAGAATCATGCTTATCTAAAAATAAAAACAAGGTAATTCTTATTTGGAGATAAAAATAATCTAAGATTCAAACCCCAAAAAAGTGTTATTCATTTGGGAAATTATTAATATTGTCAC
Source organism: Torreya grandis (assembly GCA_037957365.1). NCBI lineage: Eukaryota > Viridiplantae > Streptophyta > Pinopsida > Cupressales > Taxaceae > Torreya > Torreya grandis. The sequence goes on along the minus strand of JARHVA010004018.1, from coordinate 905,001 downwards.
TAAGATATGTGGGACTCTTCAAAGTTATAGAAGTGATTAACCATGTAGCATATAGAGTTGCATTGACACCAACTATAACTCAAATGCATAATTTATTTCATGTATCTTATCTTAATAAGTATATAGGTAATATTTCTCATGTCTTGGACTAAAATGAATTATAGGTTATATATCTAGGGGTGGTCACAGTAGAATCAATTAGAATAATTTATATTCACAAGCTTGGCTTATATAATAGGGAAGTATCATAATGCAAGGTCTAGTGAGAACAATATTCTGAGGATAGTGCTACATGGGAAGATTATTAAGAATTCATGAGGTTGTTTTCATATTTATTTAAATGATTTTTATACTAAAAATTATTAATTAATTCCTAAACTATGGTTTGAATAAAATTCATCATGATGATGACCTATTTTAAGGGGGAACAATGTTACATCTTATTACACTCTACAAAAATTACTTAAGTGTTAGTAAGGTTTATGAAACTAATGATATGTAGTTCTCATTTTTATGTTTAATCTAGATATTCATATTGTATGATTAACAGTCATATTATCTATTTTCATGATCATTTATATTGGATAAAATATGCATATGTTTATACCATGTTTTATGATCATGTTGATTATGATTTCATTTGTAAATGATTTGCATTAAAATAGTTTATTGATACTTATATATGCTAAGTATTTGATTAATTTTTATATCTCATAATAACTACCTTTTGTTTGATTTTGGTGGTTACAAGATTGTTCTACTCTCACAAGTGGTAAAAATGGAGAGTATCATTAGAGGAGGGGGTATAGATATCATCATTGAGGATTGAGATAATTGAATTGAACCCACACACACACACACACACACACACACACACACACACATTAAATTCTTATTTCCTTAGTCGAAATGAATGTTAATCAATATTCTACTAAATTGATAAATGTTGATTGCATTGCTTGTCCTTTCAATGATTAAGGTATGCTTGCATTATTTTATTTCATCACTTATCTTGTTTATCATAGTATGTAGATTTTATATTAGTTGTCATGTTTCCATTAAAACTTGACATGAATCTAATTATGATTAATTGCATGTGATATAAACCATTTAAGTGTTTTGATATTTAGTAGAGTGTTGGGTGTTTATTGACATTGTTTGAGTTGTTTATCTTATGTCCCTTTTTTTGACATAGTGATGAGGTAAAATAGAGTTAAAACACCATAAAGAAATTTAATTAAAAATGAGTTTCAAAACTTTGTATTTAGTTTGGTTAATGGGATTTAACAAATGTAATGAAGTTTGAAATGGAAAGAATTAGGTTTGTTCTGTTGCTATGATGTTGGGTTGACTAAAACATTTGGAAAAATAGAAGGTTTCATGTAGATGTCATGCCTAAAAATAGGATTAATGAATGAAATTTAGTGTCCAATGGATAGGTTTGTGCATTCATGAATTTGATTTCTATTATGATAAACTCATAAAGTTGTAGGAGAGTTACCAGGTCATGTAAAACATGGAGGAAAATAGGAAGCATGATCTAATAAGAATGGATATAAAGGAATGGGGACATGGAAGAATAAAAATGATATTTTTAAAAGAGGGAAAGTGAGGATACCAATACCTACAATTTGAATGAACGACATTGTGATAATTGGGCAAGTAAATCTTTGAAATTGTAAATTGAAAATGTGCTTTTGATTTGCAATTTTATAACCATTTGGAAGTAAAATAATGAATGTTTGACCTCATTTAGTTATACCCTATTCAATTTTTTTTTTGTTGATATATTTATAAAAGTTAGGGATTAATATTTATAGACCTAGGGATGGAACTCAATTTTACCCACAAGCCTACAAACATTATGTCAAGCCTGTGTGATAAAATTTTGATTTTATTGGAAAAAAAACATTACTTTAAAACTTAGGGTTTTGGGTCTATAGACCTAGGAATGGAACTCATTTACATCTTGAATCCTATATATATGATGCTAATACATATTTAGAAATAATACGTGGTATTTATAGATATATGAGTTTGAACATAAATAGATATCAATTGTTCAAGTACAGTTATCATAATATTTTCTTGAAATCATTAAGGAAAAAATTTATGTTTTGTTCATCATTATTTATAGACAATGCTGGGCAATTTCTAATGTGGAATAAAAATAGATTATATAAATATTGAACAAGCATAAATTTTACTATAATTATTTACCTTCTTGTAAAAAATATCACACAAGAAGAGTGTGTGTGTGTGTGTGTGTGTGTGTGTGTGTGTGTGTGTGTGTATGTGTGTGTGTGTGTGTGTGTGTGTGTGTGTGTGTGTGTGTGTGTGTGTGTGTGTGTGTGTGTGTGTGTGTGTGTGTGTGTGTGTGTGTGTGTGTGTGTGTGTGTGTGTGTGTGTGTGTGTGTGTGTGTGTGTGTGTGTGTGTGTGTGTGTGTGTGTGTGTGTGTGTGTGTGTGTGCATGCGCGCGCGCGCGTGTGTGTGTGTGTGTATTGATGATTACATTCATTTATGTATGAAAATGCATAGTCAAATATTACTAAGTTATTAAATCTAATCATATATTTATCTCCTTTTTGATGATTTTGAATAGTTTTAGATTATATTGGGAGTTTTGGACTGAGTTATTCACATCATTAAATATATTTTAATGGGTTGATAAATTCATTAGATATATTTTTTATTGAGAGGACTCAAATAAACAGATCAAGTAAGGAGTTTGTATATGCTTAATATATATATACTTTCATATTTTATAAATATTTAGTAATGTTTTCTTGGAAATTATAAACTATTTGGATCAAATGAGTATTTAACATATTTATTAGGATGTACTCATATATATTAGCTAAAATATGAGATTTCCTCATGTGATATAACACGATTGAATTATGTAAGGTATATAGAAGAGCTTAGGGAACTATTTTGTGTTCATAATCTATTATGAGGTTGTCTAAGCTATATTATTTGGAAAGGTCTATGGATATATTTATAATCAATTTGATAGTTCTAGTAAATAAAACATATATAGGTTGATTTGTGTATTATTTAAAATATGACAATTTATTTTATTAAATAAAAGATGGAACACAATCAAAATGGATAAAGTTGTCATTAAAGTATAAAATAAGCTTAGTTTTATGAGTTATTTGAGACTCATTAGTTTATATTGTTGACAGAGTTTTATACCACCAGATATATATGAATTCTGTTTAAAGAGAGATATGTTGTATGGTAATTTAACCTTTTAGTATTTTACAAGTGTTATTACCTATGTTCGGTTGAAGGGCTAAGATGCCTAAATTAGTTAAATAAATTACAATAATTAAGCTATTGATTTTTTATGACATTTGACTTGTTTTTCTAATAAAAGTAATAAATAGGATTAAATAGAGACTTAGTTGAAAATAAACGGTCACAAATGATGTAGGTTATGAAACTTGAGATATAAGTAATTATGAGTGTTAGAAACATGATTATGATATTCATCTCTTCACTACATAATAGTTCTTAGTTTATAGAGTAGCACCATCTATGTGTAGTTTTTTATATGTGGCACTAATGTACTCTTTATGGGACTATTCCTATCCTTTAGGATCACTTGTGCTTGTGTCTGTATGTTTTACTTCTATGTGACCAAAGCTTGTAGCTATGTATTATACCTAAAAAGCTTGATTTTGTGTGCAAACTATAGTTCTATTTGAAAGTATTATATGAGAAATAATTGAGTGTGTTAATAAGATGGACTAGACATCCTCAACACCCCATTATGTAGAGATTTACCTACATACCAATACTTTTAAGAGGGATCAAGTCCAATGTAGTTCCCTCACCTAGTGCTTGATGCATGTGAAAGTGAATGATAGAATGAGAGTGGCCTTGGATTCCTTGAAAGTTATTGATATTTAAAATTCTTGAAAACTAGAATTAGGGTTGTTATAGATGGTAGTATTCATAAATTAAGGTAGAATAGGGATAATGTACCCTGATTTTGCACAACTTTATCTTTGGTTTGAATAGTTATTGTATCTATTTTACATTTAGTCAATAAAGGTGGATTAAACTTGTATTTATAGGTTTTTTTTACTTGTACAGGTAAGAAAATGAGCTTATAATGACCTTAGTGTTGACTTATTTCTTCCCTTAGGCTTATAAATGAGTTAACCTATGTCATAAGAACCTAAACTCACCTTGGTCACCCTCTCATGCTTGTTAAAGTGTCAAAGTAGTAAGTTAAATTGTTTTATCATGTGAAGAAATACAATCACCCTATTTGAGCTTGTGTAAAGTGCTCTTCTTGTGATTAGTCATTTATAAGGATCTATAATAGGCCTTAGGGTGGTCCTAATGTTCTAAATTTACTCATAATGAAGGTGACCCAATGTTGTAGCTCATGACCCATCATGAATCCACCTAAGTATGTTGAGATCCTATAAAGTATGGTAAGATCAAAGGGTTATATATGTTATAATAAATGTGGGGTAACCTTTATTAAGATTTTTAGCATGTTTTAAGGTCATTTTATTGATATTAAGGTCACCTCTTTTTTAACATTCACTTGAGGTCATATGTATTACCTTAAAAGGAGGTGTTTGACTATAGGATGATGTTAGTTTGACCCCAAAACACCACTAATACCATCAATTACACCTTTAAAAACATCCATGACGACCATAATGTCATTATCAAACCATTTAATAAGAAAAAAGGAAGTTTTTTCATAAGTCAAAGGATATTATTTACCACTAAAGGGGCCCACACATGGGAAATGATGGATCTTCAACTTCCACATCCATAATTAATGTTTTGAAATGAATTTTTACCCCTCTTTTCCATCCTCTTACAAACTAATAATGGTTCAAGGTCTTAGAACCTGAGAAAATTCAAGAAACTAGTGTTTTTTAAGAGTTTTCAAGCAAGTATGGATCCATACAATACAGGCATGGTTAGAAAAAGTTAGGGATATGAAAATGGGATTAGATATAGGAATCAGTTGAGATAATATAGGAGTTTCAAGAAATTAAATATTAAAAAATGACCTCTCCTTCCCATCATCCTCCTTGGCAGCCATGGGTAGTAATTCAAGTTCTTGTACAGTAAGAACATGAGAAAAGATAATGACCTCAACTCTTGGATAAAGGAAGGGGGTATAAAGGCCTTCTATTCCTTGGCATTGGTTTTTATAATAGTTATCTATGTTTTATGAAGAAAGGTTAATAACTTAAGGAATTCATACTAGCCTTCTACATCCACATAGGGTCAAGAATGGAATGGTTTTTATGTATTTTTGGCTTGCTTGATGAAACTAATGATAATACATTTTTTATTCAAGTCATCAATGTCCTTCCATTTCATTTTACATTCCTATTTCACACATGTGAAATTGTGGGAGTAAATAAATCTCCATATAATCACATGTATAGATTACACACATGTTTTCATGATATTTTGGGAACATCTAATTTATGATATATGTCAAGGATAACCTATTGACTATGATGGTTGATTTTTAAGAGGTCTATTTAAGTTTATCATCAATAATGTCACACTTGGTTACTAATGGACCTTTCAATATCATAAGATCTTGCCTTTAAATGAGACTTCATGCATATTTTAACTTCATTACAAGGGAAAATAGAGTGGTTCATGATGATGGATATTAGATGTCATCAGGACAATTAGTAGAGGTATCATCAACACGTGTAAGATTCACTCTCTTAAAATAACTAGGCTTTATTATGGCTTTCAAGGCCAAGGAACTATTAACATAGACTTTTTTAGCATATTTTAAGATTCATTAGCATAAGTTAAGGTTTTCATATAATCTTAGGTTTAAAATCCTCCCTTCATATGTTTTATTGGTAAACTCCATATGCCTTACATTGTTGAGTGTATAAATAAGGGTATATAGGGTCCCTATAGGCCATCTTGATCAAAAATAAATGATCCATATAGACCTCTCAAGGAACCTTTGTTATATGTTTTCATTTGTATTTTTACCCCTTGAGGAGATGCCTAGCTCTCCTCATCCAAGTGTCACAATAGAGACATCTCACTTGTTGTGGGTAAACAATTTTATAAGATGAATCTCTAGAAGGGATAGTTCCCTTGATGAACTCTCTTACCTATCAACCTTGCATGAAAAGGGTTAATAAGACAAACTAATAAAACTAAAGGTGATGCATCAATATTAAATTTCCTCCTATTGACTGAACTTATACTACTTAGAGCTAAACAAATCTTTTTTCACATAAAACTCACAACTCAAGATGGATTGTCATGTCAATGTTTCATATGCTAGGTATAAGAGGTATTTTTATACTTAAGAGGGTAATGGATGATTAATTTGTGGAATAAAGTTATGAACCACTTCTAAAACACACATACACTTAAATAACACTAACAAAGACATACAACAATTAATTTTTTGCACATTTGGTGAACAATCAAGGATAACATGTTAGAAATGATGATCTTAGACTAGACAAGACCAACAAGATTTCAATAACAATAAATTATATAAAATGTAAGTATGAAAATTTAGTTTTTTATTAATTTAATATAAACTAAAGTACAAAATTTTCTAGGGTTTCACCATCAACCAATAGAGGCTACCAAAAAGAGCCAAAAGAGTCAATATTTATAGCATTTGAGAGAGGGGTGAGACAATGGAAGTCAAAAGGTCACTTGGACACCTATCAAGATAATAAAATAGGTTATATTTTCATGATAAATATATTTTAAATTAACCATGAAATTTTAGGAAGTCCAAGTGTCCATACAAGTCATGAAACCTATGAAAAATGGCATGAAACTCCTTGTTCAGGCTCAAAAAACTATCTTCATGATTTGGACCTATTTGAACGTCCAAAAACTAACTAGGGATAGGTATGATGATTATAATTATGTTTAATTATTTCATACATGCATCTCTATGCATTAGTTTTAGTCTTACTCATTTATAAACTCTTGGAAGGAAGCCATCACTACATGTGGTCTCAAAAGCTCCTCTTTTCTACCACCCCTCACACTTGGCCTCAAAATTAGAATTATTTTGACATTAAAATACATGGGATGAAGTATATTATACTTTTAAATACCCTTTACATCTTTATATTTCTTATTTTAACCTTAAAAGGATATCCACTTGAGGTTTCACACTTCTCACCCTTATGTTCACTATGCCAGTTTTGACTAGCTAAGATGAGACCTTTAGTTTGGACACTTAGGAGTTTTTATTTGGAATAAAATGACCATATGTAGTTATTAAAATTTTATAAATTTCCTCCAAACTTGATTTAATCTCTTAGAACCTCTTAGAACTTGAAAAACATAGAAAATGGTCAAAAACACCCTATTTTCCCCCCTATCCATATTATTACATATAGCTCAAAAGCATGAGAGGAATCATGAGTTAGTCATATACAATTTCCAATAGATTTAATGGTAAAAATATGTCATTTGGACATCTCTCCAAGCTTGTTTTCTCCATTGGATCTTGACTGAGGGTTTAGTATGGTTTTAAATAATTTTTAGTCTTAAGCGTTATTCATAAAGTTATGACATTTAACTTGCCAAAAAATGCCACAAAATTTATTTTTAGGACCCTAATAAGCCCTCAAAACTCATTTTTTCCCCATGAAAACTCTCAAAGGAGATATGAACACTTGAAGTCATCCCATCAAGCTTATTTTTACCTTTCTTGCATGTTTAAACTCTTTTTGAGCTAAAAGTAGATTTCCTATTGATTTATTATAGGTTAATTTGCATAATAAAATTTCAAAAATGTCTAATTCCATCTCCCTATCTTGTACTAGTCATCTAGATAGCTCATCAAGAGTTAGAAATGAAGGTAGACCCTAATTAGTTTTAGGTCCCTTAAAGGCCTAAAGAATTTAGCATGTACCTTGAAAGTTTGAGCTACTTGAACTGATATATCATGGTTTGGATAGTATATAATGCTTATTAATTATTCATTAAATATTTTAATATCATCACACAACCTCCCAATCACTCCTCTTCTTCCTTTTCTCTCATCCACCGACTAGGCCTAGTGAAAGCTTGCTTAGTTGGACTATATGTACGGGTATTTGGTCCTCTTCAGAGGAATGGGCCTGATATAGTGTTACTTATAACCTATTTACCTTTCATACACCTCAAGTTTTTTTCCTAAAGTTCCCAAATCTCCATATCAATCCCTTTTCCCATTTTGTACTCAGTAGCTTGCTTTGTTAAAGCCTAATTTTCCTAGACTGGCTAACCTCTGAGACAAAATAGTGAGGTATATCCCTCATACCCAAGGAAAATTTAATATTTTGGATGTTTTAAAAGGTCATTATGATCATTTTTACAAATTTTTTAATCTATATTCCTTTATTTAGGTGCCTAACTAGCTCAAAGCATCCAAAAAAGGCCTCTAAAAAGCATGTTTCCTACACCTTTTCCAAAATCCACCTAAGACTGACCTCTCTAAGCTAAACCAATGATCATAGTCTCTTTCAACATGTATTAATCCTAAATTTATGCTTATTAATCTTTTAATTCATCTAAAAAACCTCTCTTTTTAGATTCCCCATATTCATCTATTGAGCAAAGAGGTTTTTTGGAGTAACTATAGGGATTGATGACATTTGACCAAGTAGGGAAGAGTGAATAAGCATCTTGAAGGGATATTGGAGTGTATGTAAACCATTAATTAATAAATCATAGATCATTTTTCATTTATTTTAATCCTTTACTTCTCCCTAGATAATTCCATCTCTTACCCTACCACCAAGATTGTACCCTATTGTAGGTGTATATAGGGTTTCAAGAAATATGAGTAGCCCTTCCTTATATTTTTTGTAGTTCAAGAAGTTGATAATGATCATAATATATTGTTTCACTTACTTTTATTATCATTAAAACCTCCCATTTGGCCTTTATATACACTTTATTTTCTCAATTGAGTCATTTCCTGCTAGACTAAGACACCTACCTTTTAGACCCTACTATAGTGTTAAGCATGGAATATATTGAGAGGGAGATGAATCAGTATATCATATATCTTATTAAAACTTTCCCTTCATCAAATTTACTTAATAAAACATTCAATATATGCAATAAAACTCAAACAATAAACATCACACAAGAAAGAGAGAGACACCAGATATAACATGGAAACCCAATGTGGGAAAAACCACGGAGAACAATCTCAAGTATATGAATGAAAACCAACCAAACAAAATCCACAAGCCAAAATTGTAGAAGCACCATACCCCTTTTCTAAGCATTAACCCAGCTACTATTCATGAGCACCAACCCACATGAGCACCATACCCCTTTGCTGAGCACCAACCCAACTATTATTCATGAGCACCAACCCACATGAGCACCAACCACTTTGTGTATACCACACACCTATCTCTCAATATTGCTATATCAAAAAAATGATAGTTTAATACAACATCTCTTTCCTCTCTCTCACCTTTTATCTTCTAAGCTAGATATAAAAAATACAAATCATACAACTCTCAAAATTGCTCTTCTAAGCTAGATAATACAATATCAAATCAACCTCTTTCTTTCATGTTACAAATAGCTTCTCAAGCCTTTATTTATAGCTTTCCAAATGACCTTTGGCCTTCCCCCTTTGTGACCCTTCAATCCTCATGGAAAATGGCACCAATCTTGGATGACCCTTCATATTCAAGCCTCTAAAAAGTCATGTGGTGATCCTTCATGACCAAAAATGTCCTTCCCACTTTTGTCCTTATCTTTGGTGACTTTTCGTATTCCTCAAAGTGTCCCTTCATGAGAAATTGTGCCCTTACTCTTTTGTCTTCACTTGGTGACTCCTGGTATTCCCTAAGATGACTCTTCATGGGAAAATGCATCCCATCCTTCTTTTGTCTTTACCCCATGGCTCTTTGACTTCTCCATGGGCCATTATTTTGTCTCATATGCAGCCAAAAATATATTCGTTAATATTAAATAAATATTAACTCATATTAGCCAAGATATATTTATTACAAACAAAATTAAATGCAATGGGGCCTTTATCACCAATAATACTAGACCTTTGACATTAATGACAATATTTCCAACAATCTTCTCCTTTGTCATTGATGGCAACCTCAATCCTAAAACTGCAACATCCTATCACCTGCACATACTATCATCTGAAAACATACAGTAACTCCCCCTTATTGTAGTAACCTGTACCTATTCCTTGTACCTATTTTTGTACCTGTACCTATACCTATTATTCTCCCCCTTTGACACTAATGGCAAAGGGCCTACCTAGAGATAACACTTAGCTCCCCCTCAACTAATGCTGAACCTCAATGGCAGGAAGTAAGGGAAATTACTGCCAACTTCTCTCGTAGATACTAAAATGTGTCTTTGGGTAGTGCCTTTGTAAAAATATCTACAATCTACTCTATATTACTAATATATTCCAACTTAACCTATTGATCTAAAACCTGCTCTCTTAAGAAGTGATATCTAATGGGAATATGTTTTCTTCTTGAATGCATTACTAGATTTTTTGAAATGTTTATAGCACTTGTGTTATCACAAAAAATGGAAATAGGTTCATCATACTTTATATTGATATCTTCCAAAGTTTTCTTCATCCAAATCACTTGAGTACAACACAATACTATTGCAATATGTTCTACTTCAGTTGTAGAAAGTGATACTGAGTTATGCTTCTTGCTTAGCCATGATACTAAGCTATCACCAAGAAAAAAAGATCCTCCACTTGTACTCTTTCTGTCATCTAAGCACCCTGCCCAATTTGAATTTGTATAAGCAACTAAAGTGAAATCTTTACCTATGGGATACCATAATCCATAATCCAATGTCCCTTTGATATATCTGAATATTATTTTTACCAACTAAACATGACTATCTCTTGGAGATGACTGATATATTGAAACCATACCTACTGCATGCATGATGTCTGGTCTTGATGCTTTCAAATATAAAATACTACCAATCATAGATCTATACAAAGATTGATCTGTAATAGGTGAATCTTCATCCTTGCTCAACTTATTTTCTATACACATAGGTGTGCCAACTGGCACACAATCCTCAAAACCAAACTTCTTCAACATTTCCTTGGCATATTTAGTTTGAGATATAAAAATTCCTTTATTTTATTGAATTATTTGTAATCCTAAGAAAAATGATAATTCTCCAAGCATAGACATCTCAAATTCTTTTTGCATTCTATCAAAAAATTCTTTTGTCATCTTTTCAATATTTCCTCCAAAGATGATATCATCAAAATATACAACAATCAACTGATGCTCACCTTCTATTTTAATGTAAAGATTACTATCAGTAAATCCTCTATTAAATCCTTGATCTTTCAGGTACTTATCACGTCTTGCATACCAAGCTCTGGGAGCTTGTTTTAATCCATACAATGATTTCTTCAATCTGTATACATAATTACTAATATTTGAGAGAATAAACCCCTCAAGCTGCTCAATGTAGACCTCTTCTTTAAGAATCCCATTTAGGAAGGCAGATTTGACATCCATCTAAAATACTTTGAAATTTTTAAATACTGCATATGCAAGAAACATTCTAATAGCCTCTAACCTTGATACTAGTGTAAAAGTTTCTTCAAAATCTATTCCATCAATTTGAGCATATCCTTTACATACTAATATTGCTTTATTTCTAGTTACTTCTCCATTTTCATTCAACTTATTTCTATAAACCCATTTTTTTCCTATCACATTGTGATCTTTTAGTCTAGGCACTAATTCCCATGTATCATTCTTTTCTATCTGATCTAATTCTTCATCCATAGCCTTAACCAATGCTCATCATGTCTAGCTTCTAAAAAATTTCTAGGCTAAATTTTAGATAACAAAGAGAAATTAACTTGTTCAAATTCACTTACCATTATTCTTCTAGTGTGAATTCCTTCTTTTATATCCCCAATTATGTCACTTTCATTATGATTTTTTTGAACATATTTGGATGGAGTCTTGGTGCCCTTTTTCTCCTTCTCCTTTTCCTCATCTTCATCTGATTCTTCAAAACCTTCCTCTTCAATGATTTCAGGAATGTCTACTAGATCACTGATCTTTTGTGTTCCATCTTCTTCTATCTTAACACTTGCACTTTCAAAAAATTTCTTGGTTATTATGTTATAACATTTATAAGCTTTACTAATGCAATAATAACCAAGAAATATACCTTCATCTGCTCTGAATTAAAATTTACCAAGTTTTTCATTGATTCTCTTTATGAAGCATTTGCTACCAGAAACTCTGAAATAATCAATTTTTGTTGGTTTGTCTTTCCATAGCTCATAAGGAGTCTTGTCATTGTTGACTCTTAATATATCTCTATTTTGAATATGAACTATTGTACCAACTACCTCTCTCCAATATTTATTTGTTATCTTGGATTCATTTAGCATTGTCCTCGCCATCTCCTAAATTGTTCTATTTTTTCATTCAACTACTCCATTTTGTTGTGGAGTTCTCACTGCTGAATACTGTCTCTTTATTCCATGATCTTCAAAAAACTCAATAAATTGATCTAACATGAATTCTCCTCCTCGATCTGATCTTAGACACTTAATCTTTAGATTAGTTTCATTCTCAACTAATGCTTTGAATGCTTTGAACTATCTAAAAGCTTCTAATTTTTTATTTAAAAACATTATCCAAGTCATACGTGAAAAATCATCAATAAGAAACATGAAATATTTATCATCTTGAGTATTTTGAGTCCTCATAGGTCTACATAGATCAGTGTGAACAAGTTCTAGCATCTGAGTGGTCGAGTACTCTTTTGTTTTGAACCACCTTCTAGCCTACTTCCCATGCTGACAAGGTCCACAAAGTGTGTTAGATGGCTTTTTGATCTTTGGAAGATTCCTAACTACTTGATTTTTACAAATTTTGACAAGATTGTCAAAATTTATGTGCCCCATTCTCTTGTGCCATAACCAACTTTCTTCAATCTGACTCAAACAACATTTTTGACCTTTGATGTTTGATAGCATATATAAGTTATTACCTATTCTCTGAGCATCTGCAATCAATACATCTAAATATTTTTTTCTAATTTCACAACCCTTTGCATAAAACTTTAGTGTGTGCCCCTGATCACATATTCGACTTACACTCAAAACATTAGCTTTAGACCTTCTACATATAAAACATTTTCAGTTTTAGTTTTACCATTATCTAAACTTAGTGTACCTTTTCTGCCAATTTTGTTAGTAGTATTGTCCCCAAATTTCACTATACCACCATTGATCTTCTTCAAGGTTATGAAATTGCTTTTGTCTCCTATCATATGCCTCAAACATCCGCTATTAATAAACCATGGATTTTCTACATTTCTTGCATCCAAAGCTGTCTAGACCAACATAAAACCTTTAGATTGTTTCTTCTGCCATGTCTGAACCTTTTTCTTGATGAATGGAGCCCTAAAACTCTGGTCCTTCTTGACTGACTCAAACACGCTTCTACAATACTGAGCTATGTGTCTGAAGTTGTTACACTTGTAACAAATTATGGTCTCTTCATCAAAGCTTGATATAGGAGCAAAAGAGTTATAGCTTCTGCTTGACTCTACATGACCTTCCTTTTCCTTATTTTTGAGATTGCTAGCTCTTTTTTTGCATTCTAATTTATTATGACCATATCCATTACAATAAAAATAGTAACCATAGAAATAGGACCTATTTGTGAATCTCTGACCTAATTGCCTTTTATAGCTTTGTTCCTTCTAGCCTTCTTTGTCCTCTGTATTATTCACTCCTTCCCTTCTTGTTTCTTTATTTGTAAGAGCTTCAACATAGATCTTCTTCTTTTCAAAATTGATACTTGTCTTATCTGATATTGACTTTTGGCTTTCTAATATCTTATTCAGCATATTAGTGTTATTCTCAAATTTTGAATCATTGACTATTTTATTATTGACTGCTTTCTCAATCTCTTCCTTTAAAGAGGCAATTTCAGTAACATACCTTTCACATTATTTTCTTGATATTTCCAACTGTGTCATCAGATCTTCTTAATTTTTCTTCGCTTCTTCAAAGTGCACTTGTAGATCTTTAATTATCTCCTTTGACTCCTTTTCATTTTTCTCGATTTGATGCTTCAATCTTCAATTTTTATTTTCAACAATTTTAAACTCTTCTAAGGCACACATGAGTTCTCCTTCCATATTCACTTCGGCTTCATCCTCTTCTTCTTCTTGATCAACTATTATTTTGCTTGCAGAGGCACCTTTATGTATGGCCATCTTGTGCTTTCCTGATCTACCTTAAGTAGTAAAACTTTTTTTAAAAGGAACCTGCTCTGATACCAATTGTTAAGCACAGAGTATACTGAGAGAGGTGGGGAATTAGTATATCATATATCTTATTAAAACTTTCCCTTAATCAAATTTTGTTAATCAAACATTTAAGATATGCAATAAAACTCAAACAATAAGCATCACACAAGAGAGAGAGAGATACCAGATATAATGTGGAAACCCAATGTGGGAAAAACCATGGAGAACAATATCAAGTATATGAATGAGCACCAACCCAAAAAATATTCACAATCCAAACTTGTAGGAGCACCATACCCCTTTGCTGAGCACCAACCCAGCTACTATTCATGAGCACCAACCCATAGGAGCACCATACCCCTTTGTTGAGCACCAACCTAGCTATTATTCATGAGCACCAACCCACATGAGCACCAACCACTTTGTCTATACCACACACCTATCTCTCAATGTTTTTATATCAACAAATGATAGTTCAATATAACATCTCTTTCCTCTCTCTCACCTTTGCTCTTGTAAGCTAGATATAACAAATACAAATCATATTCAACTCTCAAAATTGCTCTTCTAAGCTAGATAATACAATATCAAATCAATCTCTTTCTTTCATGTTACAAATGTCTTCTCAAGCCTTTATTTATAGCTTTCCAAATGACCTTTGGCCTTCCCCCTTTGTGACCCTTCAATCCTCATGGAAAATGGCACCAATCTTGGATGACCCTTCATATTTAAGCCTTTGAAAAGTCATGTGGTGACCCTTCATGACTAAAAATGTCCTTCCCACTTTTGTCCTTATCTTTGGTGACTTTTCATATTCCTTAGTGTCCCTTCATGATAAATTGTGCCCTTACTCTTTTGTCTTCACTTGGTGACTCTTGGTATTCCCCAAGATGACTCTTCATGGGAAAATGCATCCCATCCTTCTTTTGTCTCATATGCAACTAAAAATATATTCATTAATATTAAATAAATATTAACTCATATTAGCCAAGATATATTTATTACAAACAACATTAAATGTAATGGGGCCTTTATCACCAATAATACTAGACCTTTGACATCAATGTTAATATTTCCAACATGTAGATGTCATTTTCTTCAACTGAACATTTTCATGATGTTTATAGGAATTTTTTGAATTCATCTAGGTCACAAAGTGCATTTTTGAACTAGTGTCCTTTTAAGATCTTAGTACACCACTTTGAGCATCAATTTAGGTCACTAGTTTAACTGAGGTACTCTTCCACTTTAGACCCTAATGTAGGTGTCCTTTTTCTTCAACTGAGATTGGGTTATGATGTTGGGAGACCTTCCTTTCAAACCATGGGAACCATTTGATAACTTCTTATATATTTTACTCACTATACATTCTCTTCAGACCCCTTACTGAGTTTCCCTTTATTAGATTAAGAAACCTTAATTTTGACTATTGTAGGTGTTTATCCCTATTAGAAGGATACCTGTAGATGGTCATAGAGCTTAAAAGACCATGTAATAATATTCTCTTGATAACCTTCATGATATTTGTGTGTCATCCAACCAATTAAAATGTCTTAGTCATGAGGCACTATTCATTATTTCTCCTTTGTGCCAAAAGGCCACTTACAACTTCAGACCTATAGACATTAATGGAGTATTTTAGTGTTTTTGGAGACATATTTGAGGCCTCAAACAACCTATTTCCACTTACTATTTTACCTCTATTCTTGGCATATCCCTTGTCCATAATAGAGGCTATCAACTTCACCTATTTAGATGCCTTGGCACACCTTGTAAGCATGTTGAAAGAGGTCTATGAAAACCCCTTGGACCTCTATTTTGACCTTTTATGGAAAATTTCCTAGAATATAGTCTTCAAATCCATGATTTCCACCAATAACACCTTGAAACTAGTTCTAACACATCTTCTCCAACGTGAAAATCACTTACATACACATGGAATAGAGCAAGTAATGACATCAAATGACTATTTGGCATAGTGAATTAGTATGTGATCAAGCTTGCACTTTCCCAAAAATATAAAGTGAAATCTCCTCATTTATTGATATCTTGGATAACTAATACACCCTGATTACCATCCCATGAACAAGTTGAATAAGCTCTAAACAAGTGACTGCAATTGAAGTTAGGTAAAGAGTTGACAATGGATAATGACATGATTATAAGCTACCCAAACATTATATGGTGAAACCAAAACATGTATTTAGGTATTAATATGACCTTTATACCTATGTAACATCATTTACCAACTACATTATATATCTATAAGAAAATAACACTTTGCAAACAAGAACTTTGACTGAGACTGTACATGGTGGCACCTTCCTGCAGCATGGACTAGCTTGTTCATAAAAATATTATGAAACATTAAAATAATAATTAATACCATATAATAAGGTATCCACCATCCTTTATATTTAACATCACCAAATGGTTCATACGTATTTGAACAAAATAGAGCAAAACCTATAGGGTACATGAAATAGCTAGTAAAAAAGTATAATTAGATTATAAAGGATGGTTCATAAAGCATATTTGATAAATAATTATACTCATATTATGAAAATTAAGGTATATAATTATAATATCAACTCAAAAAATCTTTTTTCCTAAAACCTTTTGAGTTATCTGTACTAAGCATAAACTTGCAAGTCACTTTTATGTGTTTAAAAAACCAAGAAAATAGTAGAATGGTTTTTGTATTTAAAATGGCACTTTCAAATAAAACTAAATGTTGATATAATTTTTAGGAAGGTGAATAGGCCCCCCATTATCTTCTTTCATGTGTAACACTTCCCCATGGGCCATACAAGTGCCAAATGCTCCCTTTTTCAGTTGTTTCTTGAATTTTAATTAAAGAACCTACTATATTTTGATGTATCTGACATCCTTTATAGTTAAAATGACCTCTATAATTATTAAAAGGAAAAAAGACACCTGAGTACCTTGGGAACCATGCCACTTGTAGTAATGACCCTTAAAACCCCACTAAAAGACTCAAAATAACAAATCAACCCATTAGACCATGACTAAGGCTATAAATACATTATATAACATCAATTGAACCATAATATAGCTTGTGACAAATATTTATACCCTTATAAAATTTAGAAACCAAGTTTTTTACCTATAGGTGTCCAAATTTGACCTAAAAGTCAAATTTGGTTAACAAAATGGTGACTCATTGGGGTAGTATGCCTTCTATAATAAATACCAATAGCCTTATCTTATCATGAGACAAGTTATTAATTAATTTATTGAAAAAAATTAGCAATGAATTGCCTAAAACACACATAGAATAACCAAAACACACTAAGAAAACACAAGACAAAACAAGACACCAACAAGATTCACACATGTGCATAAGCACTTTGGGAAAATAAGAAAAACAACAATTATGTACAAGGAGAGAGGATAAACTTAGTAGAAATGTTTGAGATATATCCCATTAACTGGGATACAAAGCTACTCTCCATCCAACTTTGAGAGTTATAAAGCATTGTGTTACTTACATTGGGTGATAATATAAGGGCCACGCCAAAATTTGTTTGTTTTCTAGGTTTAGTCCTATCTTCATCCCATTTTAGAACATTGTCCCCCTCTTAAAAGCTTCTTGGCATGGATTTATTGTCCAATTATATATTTGTTTGATCTTGGTTATCTCTCATAGTTTGTATAGCTTTATCTCTTATCTCTTCAAGCTCTATCAACTCACACAACTTGACTTCCATGTTTTCATTTTCTATTAACTCCAAATGATAAGCGAGATAAAAGGCTGGTAGATTAGGTGAAATAGGCAGTTTAGCTTCTCTCAATAAGTTTGTATGGTGAGTTTTCAATGGCTCTTTTTGGGGTGATCATATCAACCCAAAGAGCTATCTTCAACTTAGAATGCCAAGTTCTTTGGTTTTCCTCCATTATCGTCTTGATAATCCTAATTATATTCTTATTGGTTGACTCAACTAATCCACTCCCTTGTGGATAATAGTTGAAGGAAGTAATAAGATAGATGTCATATTTCAAATCCCACTCACTTGCCCTCACTCCAGGGAAAGCTAATGCATTGACTAAAATTATTGTTAAAAGAGCCCCAAACCTTGTCATTATTCCTTCATAGAAGTCTATAACTAAAATTTAATTTTATTCCATGAGATAAAAATCCTCCACCCATATTTTAAATTAATTTTTAGTAGTCAACATTGACTTGTGGCCAACACTAGAAGGTGGGTTGATTAGGCCTATGAAATCTAAGCCCCATTACATAGAAGGTTGTCTACTTATATTAGATTAAGAGGAAAGGCTAAAATATTTTATTTATCATAAAATAAAGCATATTTTTGACACTTCCTTACCCAATCATGGGTGTCTTTGAGAAAACTAGGCCAAAAATAACCATCTCTCATTATCTTAGTAGTTGTGGTTCTTGGATCAAAGTGACCACTAGTTGGTCCATCATGAAAGTCAAGCAATATTTTCTCAACCTGATCTAATTTAACACACCTAAATAACACACCTGATAAGTCTTTCCTAAACAATAATCCATCAACAAGTACATAAGGAATAGATTGTAATCTAAATTACCATCTTTTATATCTATATGGGCCTTATGGACACTCATCAATTTGAAGAAAATAGATCATAACTTGTGTCCAAATCCTCATTGATGAAGATGTAGATATCATAGGGATATCATGAAGTGATCAAATAACCTATTTTTGATCCTTAAAATATTAATTAAGGTGCTCACATAACCCATTTCCTTTCACTAGGTGAGTTGTCTTGATTTCTACATCATACTCCATCACTTTTGTGATCCAACCAATCCATTTTTCATTCAAATCTCTGCTCAACAGGAAGTATTTAACACTAGGATGAGGTAAAAATATGTGAATCTTGTTTTTAGATAATATATTCATAATATTATTAATACTTATAAAAATTAAAAGTACTTACTTCTCAACATAGGTGTATCTTACCTCATATCCCTGCAATGCTTGACTAAAGAAGGCAATAGGCTGCTCCAAGTTATTTTAATTTTATTGAGTGAGCATGTTATAAATTATCTCATAATTTACAAAGGTATACAATTTTAAGTCCTTTGATAAATTAGGACTTGTAATAGTTGGAGCTTTGGAAATAGCTTGTTTAATCTCTTCAAAACTCTCCATCCTTGTTCTTTTCAAAGTGAACACTTCATCTTTCCTTATCATGGAGGTTAGAGGCTTGACTAAATTATCAAAATCAATAATAAACCTCCTTATAAAATTTATTTTCCCAAAGAAACTTTATAAATCTTTCTCATGTTTGGGCAAATCCAATGACAAGATTGCACTCACCCTTTTAGGATCTATGGATAGGCCCTTCTTTGAGATAATGTGTCCTAAAATTCTACCTTCATGGATATAAAACACACACTTATTTGGGTTAAGAGAGATTACAAACTCTCTAGATCTTTAAAAATCTACTTAAGGTGATTAAAGTGATCCTTTGCATGTTTATAAAAAATTGTGATATCATCAAGATACACCAACACAATTGCATTTATTATTCCTTCAAAAGCCATATCCATTACACATTGGAATGTTGCACTAACATTAGAAAAACTAAAATGAAATTTCCTATAAGCATAGGTACCCCATTTAGTAGTAATTGTTGTCCTATATTGGTCACTTTCATTCACCAAAATCTGATTATACCTAAAATATCCATCAAGGAGAGAAAACCTTCCACTACCTACCATAACTTGCTAAATATGCTCCATAAAAGGAATAAGATAATGATACTTCAATGAACTCTATTCAAGGCCCTAAAATTAGCACATAACCTAATTTCCCCATTATTATTCCTTATCAGGCTAAGTTTACCAACCAAGATGAATGCTTAATAAGAAAAATGATCTTGGACTCAATCAAATTTGTAAGGTCCTTTCTCATGAGAGGCTCAATCTTAGGATTGATTGGCCTTTGTATTTGCTTGATAGTCTTAGAATTATCATTTATCTCTATGGTATGTTGAGCTAAGTTTGGATTAAATCCCATTAAATCACTATATTCCCATGCAAAGACATTAAAAAATTCCTTGCATAACTTAATGAAAGCATGTTCTCTTCACTAGTACATACCTTCCCAAGAGAAAGAAAATTATATTTGAAGATTTTTACTCTCTCATAGTTTTATTTATTATTATATTTGCTTACCTTATCTTTATTTAACTGATCATCATCATTGAAGATACTCTCAACTGTGACTAAGCCTTTAGGGGGCTGGTTTGTTTTCAATTGTAAAATCTAGCCTCCATATTATTGTTGTAGTTTGGACTAATTCTGTGAAGAAAACTCAACATCCTCTTGTAATAAAAGATCTATTTTTTTTGTCACTATCAAACACTTGCCAATTAGTGACATTATTAGGTATGGAGGGCCTTATAATCACCTTGAGATTTGGCTAGTTCTTATCTTTTCCTATCCCCTTTGGAACATCAAATTGAGATCTATTTACTACCAACCTATCAACATGTTTATTGACTTATCTTGGGATATATTTTATGTTGAAATATTTGAAATCCTCCTCAATATCCCATACTCTATGCTTATAGGACTTAAGAAAAGAGTTCTTAGTCACATTTTAGACACTTACTTAATTCATAATCAACTCACTATTACCATATACTTGTAATTATTTCACACCTATTTTCCTATCCCAATCAAGTCCATAAATATGGGGCTCATATTCTACCACATTACAAGTACAAGATAAGTGAAATCTAAAAATGGAATAGTACCTTTCCTTAGATGGTGAAACCAACATTTTTTTAAATAATAAATACCATAAACCATCCATGTTTTCACTTGGATTCATCAAGTTTGTCATGAAATATTCCTCCTCATGAATTCAATACATGTTAATACCAAATTCCTCTATGAATTTTTAAGGATCATGATCATAATTTTCATCTCCCCATACATCTAAATACAAATTAGAAACTCCTTCAAAATAAAATGTTTGAGATTGATCTATGTGAAGTTCCTCCTCATGAAGAATGGCATAATTGACATTTGAAACTTTAGGCATGTAGGTATATAAATTAATGTGATGAATAGGATCTTGTTCAATCTTCATCGTAGTACCATAATTTATCCTAAAAACTATATAAGACCAAATGGTTGATAAGTATCCACCTATCTTAGCTATAAACTCTCTTGACAAACAAAGATAAAAGTATGGGGGTAAATATACCACAACCACATCATGAGGGATGGAAATGTAGGACAAGCATGTAAAATCAAATTCAAATCCTTGACTACTCCCAAGGTCTTCGTTGGTGATCCATCCAATTGTATAACTCCTTTAGCCATTGGTTCATACTTTAGACCTAGTTTTTCTTCTATTGACTTAGGCATAAATAAAGTATTAGCCCCACTATCTATGATGTAATTGTGAACTAGGAAATCAAAAATGATCAAAGATAGATAAAAAGGAGTATTATTATTTTTCTTTACTTTTCCATCAATATTCTAAGTTCCATTCACCAGAACAACATTCTCACTCCTAGATGATCTAACTTGTTTACTTAGTCCTTGTAATTTCTTTTCAAGCATGTATTTTTGTCTCAATATTATCAATTAATCCAAAAATGAAATATTCATATGTAACTTATTCATCTGATCCACAACATTGATACAAGGATTGTTCACCTTGAAATGTTCTTTATAATTAATAGTACCTTGTGATGTAACTTGTGGAGATGGATGTGTAGGAACTAGTTTTGAATCTTGAAATTTATTATTATCCTACACCTTAGGATCCAAGTTATACCCATACACCATTGGATAAAATGTAGGAATTAAAAAAAGTCCTTGATTATCCCCTTGAGTCTCTTGAACATCCCTCTTCTTAGACCTAGTGTTAGAGGATACACTAGCATTCACATTGCTTGAATTTACAAAATGATTGATGGCACAAAACTCTCCCTCCAAATGATTTATAAGAGTAGAATCAGATTTTGTTTATCCATTTTGCATTGGCACCTCAAAATTAAAAACTTAATGTGTTTGACTACCTTGTATTATCATGACTTCATTATGCATTTAATTGGCATATCCAATTTGGTTTTGATTTTGGTCATAGGAAGGATAACATGGTTTTTCTTTAGCAAAGATATTTTGAGTGGGAACAAGAGATTTAGAATATGATGGGGCATTAGAATTGTAATTATGGTAAGGTCTATCTTGAGTTATTTTACCTTATCCTTAAACATTACCTTGAAAAGGAGGCCTATTTTCTTACCCAAACTAATTATAGGATTGGTAAGGCCTATATCTTTGAGATTATTTCATTTAAGGGTAACATATTCATTAGTGACATTTAAAATAGAGATATTGAATATATGAATCTCATTGGTAGGGGTAAGATCAGACTTTTTTTGACTAGGCAAAGGATCCAAAATAGGTAATACAACTTGACTAAGAGGCTACAAATCAGGGGAAAATGGCATTAGTGATCTTAAATCAATATTACCTAATTGAACAAGATAATTCTCAGCATTAACTTCTATATCATAGGAAACAGGTAGTGTATTCCCACCCATGGATTGGATCATCATGGATACATCACTATTTAATGCTTTTAAATAGTATAAGAAGGCATTATTTGGAGTAGGTCTCACAAGGGTTATGATCCTATCCCATGTATTTTGAAATCTAGTGTTAAAATATTTAATAGACTCTTAAGGATCCCTATTGATAGTGGTCAATTTCTTAGTTAGTCATATATAATCAATATTCTCTCCAAACCTCTTAGTAAATAGATCTCCTAGTATATCCCATGAAGTAACGATATTTTTAGGTAGAGTCCCATACCAAACTAAAGCTTTCCTTTTGAAAGACAATGCTAATAGACTAATAACCACATTATCTTGGGTGATATTATGAATGTTTCATAAGTTATAAATGTTTCTAATATGTTCAATGGGATTAATAGGAGCTTCTCCACTAAAATATGGAACACTCTTAAGGGCTACTCTAGGAATTTAGTCATATTGGACAAGATTCAAAGGAGATCATCAAGTGAAGGATACAAAAGGTTGGTTTATAACCATCTTGGATTGTATACAATGGGTATTAAAGGTTGAACTTATTAGGAACCTAGACTTCTTAAACACCAAATCTCTTGAATAAGGATGAGTATTCATAAATCTAAATCTTTTGATAGAATAAAAATATATTTGCACAAATTCAAAGGGTATACCTTTATTAGTATACCTAGTGGTCATCCTCAGCATGTAATTTAAGGAGTGTTCAACAACTAGAGATTTATAAACTTTAGTAGAGTCACTAGGTACTACATGTAAATGTTATTTTAGCTACAACTATGCCAAGATCAACACCAATCTTGTATAATCTTCTAGGTCATAGAGTCCCACTAGGCATGACAAAAACTATTTTCACTTGGATTTTCAAAATAAAAGGATATGCATATCTCTCCTCATCCAAGTGGCATAATGGAGACATTTCACTTGTTGTAGGTTAACAATTTTGTAAGATAAATCTCTAAAAGGGCTAGTTCCCTTGATGTACTCTTTGAAACACTCTCTTACCTATCAAATTTGCATGAAAAGGGTTAGGAAGAAAAAATAAAAAAAACTAAAGGTGATGTATCAATATTAAATTTCCTCCTATTCACTAAACTTATACTAATTAGAGCTAACCAAATCTTCTTTAACACAAAACTCACAACTCAAGATGGGTTGTCACATCAATGTTTTATATGTTAGGTTCAAGAGGTATTTTGATGCTTAAGATGGTAATGGATGATTAATTTGTGGAATACAGGCATTAACCACTTCTAAAACACATGTACACTTAAAATAGAACACTAAAAAATACCTGTAACAAATACTCTTCTACACATTTGGTGAACAATCAAGGATAACATGCTAGAAAAGATGATCTTCTACTAGACAAGACCAATAATATTGAAATAACACTTAATTGCATGGAATTAAGTTTTAAAAGTCAATTTTTTATTTATTTAACATATATTCAAGTACAAAAGTGTATAGGGTTTCACCATCAACCAACAGAGGCTACCAAAAAAGAGCCAAAAGAGTCAATATTTATAGCATTTGAGAGAGGGGCAAGATAAGGGAAGTCCAAAGGTCACTTAAAAAAATATAAATATTATAAAATAGGTTAAATTTTAATGATAAATATATGTGAAATGAACCATCCAATGTCATTAAGTCCAAGTTTTCGTACAAGTCATGAAACCTGTGAAAAATGGCATGAAACTCCTTGTTCAGGATCAAAAAATTATCTTCATGATTTGGACCTATTTGAACATCCAAAAAATAAATAGGGATAGGTATAATTATTGGTATGAGAGGTAAGGATTTCATACATTCCTCTTTATGCATTGGCTATATTCTTACTCATCTAAAAACTTCTAAAAAGAAGCCATCACTGCCTATAGTCTAAAAAACTCCTCTTTTTTGCCACCCCTCACACTTGGCCTCAAAATTAGCTAATTTTCCATGAAATTCCATGGGAAGGATTTTATGACACTTTTAAATACCCTAAATGAATTTAGACTACTCTATTTCACCTTAAAAGGATACCCACTTGATTTTTTCACACTTCTCACCCTTATGTTCACTGTGCCAGTTTTGACTGATTGGGATGAGAGCTCTAGTTTAGACACGTAGGATTATTTACTTGGAATAAAATTACCATAGGTAGTTATTAAAATTCTATATATTTTCTCTAAACTTTATTTCATCTCTTATAACCTCTTAGAACCTGTAAAACATAAAAAATGGTCTAAAAACCCCTATTTTCCCCTATTCATATAATTACGTATAGCTCAAAAGCATGGGAGGAATCCTGAGTGAGTCCTATACAATTGAAAATAGATTTCATGGTCAAAATATGTCATCTGAGTAGCTCTCCAAGCTTATTTTCTCCATTGGATCTTGATTGAGGGTTTAGTAGGGTTTTAGGCAGTTTTTAGTCTTAAGCATTGTTCATAATGTTTTGATGTTGAAATTGATAAAAAATGAAAAAAAATGATTTTTAGGGACCCTAATAACCCCTCCAAACTCCTTTTTTTCCCATGTAAACTCTCAAATGAGATATGAACACCTGAAGTCACCCCATCAAGCTTGTTTCTGCCTTTCTTACATGTTTAAACTCTTTCTAAGCTAAAAGTATATTTATTGTAGGTTCCTTTGCATAATAAAATTTAAAAAATGTCTAATTACATCTCCCAAGCATGTAACAATCATATATATATCTCATCAAGAGTTATAAATTAAGGTAGACCCCCAGTTGGTTCTAGGTCCTTTGAAAGACCAAAGGATTTAACATGTACCTTGCAAGTTTGAGCTCCTTGAACTAATATCTCATGGTTGGGATGGTATCTCATGATTATTTATTATTCATTAAATATTTTAAAATAAACACACAACCTCCAAAACACTCCTCTTCTTCCTTTTCTCTCATCCACCAACTAGGCCTAGTGAAAGCTTGCCTAGTTAGACTATGTACATGGGTATTTTGGTCCTCTTGAGAGGTTTGAGCCTGATCTAGTGTTCCTTATCACATATTTGACTTTAATACACCTCAAAACATGTTTTAAAATTTTTCCAAAGCTCTATATCAAACCCTTTACCCATTTTGTACTCATTAGCTTACTTTGCTAAAGCATGATTTTCCTAGACTAGCTGACCTCTAAGATAAAATATTGAGGTATAGCCCTCATCCCCAAGGAAAAGTGATTTTTTTGGAGTTTTTAAAGTATTTAAAATGATTTTTACCAAATTTTTTATCTATACTCCTTTATTTAGGTTCCTAACCATCTCAAAATGGCTAAAAAAGGCCTAAAAAGCATGTTTCCTACACCTTTTCCCAAATCCACCTAAGAGTGACCTCTTTAAGCTAAACCAATTCTCATAGGATATTTGAAAATTTTATTAATCCTAAATTTATTATTATTAATATTTTAATTCATCTAAAACATCTCTCTTATTTATATTCCCCAGATTCATCTATTGAGTAAAGAGATTTCTTAGAGTAATTATACGAACTGTTGACATTTAACTAATTAGGGAAGAGTGGTTGATCATCTTTAATGGGTCTTGGCATGTGTGTAAACCATTAATTAATAAATCATGGATAATTTTTCATTTCTTTTAATCCTATACGTGTCCCTAGAAAATTCCATCTCTTACCCTACCTCTAAGACTGTATCCTATTGTAGGTGTATGCAAGGTTTCAAGATGTTAGAGTAGGCCATCCTTACATTGTTTGTAGTTCATGAAGTTAATCATGATACTCATATATGTGGTCAATTACTTGTATAATAATTCCATCCTCCCATTTGGCCTTCATATGCACTTTAGTTTCTCAATTGATTCCTTTCTTACTAGACTAAGACACCTACCTTTTAGACCCTATTGTAGATGTTATTTGCTTCAACTGATCTTGTTATTGATGTTTAAAGGCACTTTTTGACTCCATCTAGGTCAGAAAGTTGAATTTTTAACTATTGAAATTATTTTAAGGTCTTAAGACACCACTTTGAGCATTAATTTGGGTCATTAGTTTGACTAAGGTACTCTGCCCTTTAGACCCTATTATAGTTATCCTTTTGATTCAACTAAGATTGGGTTATGATGTTGGGAGACCATACTTTAGAGATAGGTAACCATTTGATAAATTATTAAACATTTTAATCAATATATATTCTCTTTGGACCCCTAACTAAGTCTCCCTTGTTTAGACTTAGAAACCTTGTTTTTGACTATTGTAGGTGTCTATTCCCTATTAGGACACTTGTAGGTGGCCATAGAGCTTATAATACCATGTATCAATATTATCTTTATAATATTCATTCTATTTATGTGTCATATAAATAATTGAAACATCTTAGTCATGAGGCACTAATTATTGTTGCTCCTTTGTGTCAAAAGGCCACTTACAACTTTAGACCTATAGACATTAATGGAGTATTTCAATGTTTTTAGAGGCATATTTGAGGCATCAAACAACCTCTTTCCACTTGTTATTTTACCTCAATTCTTGGCATATCCCTTATCCATACTAGATTATAGAAACTTCACCTATTTAGATGCCTTAGAACAACTTGTAATCATGTTGAAATAGGTCTATGAAAAACCCCTGGACCTCTATTATGACCTTCTGGGCAAGCTTTCCCATAATATAGTCTTAATCCCAAATAAGCTATCTTATTCCTTCATTTGTACTTTTAACACCTCATACAATTGTATCATGAATCCTTTAACTGATATAACTTCCAAAGGTCTTTACCATGCCTCAAATCTCCCATAAAAGAACATTCATTGTCCTAAGGTACCACCTATAGGTGGTCATCAACATACTCAGGTAGCAAGTGTAGAGTTATGGGTAGTATGAGAAATGGGTAGATTTATGATCATTATCATGTTTCCAGCAAATGTCCCAATGTTCCTTTATAAATATTATAATGTTTAAACCTATGTCAAGCTTCCCCTACTCAACATGACATTAGCAAAGGTCTTATAGGTGTGCATTGGGTATGTTATACAGGTAGGGTATGAAATTGGGAAAAAACATGTTGGTGAATAGTATAAAAAACTAAAATTCATTGCCTGCCTTCAAGTACATTATTTTCACCAAGAAAAACTTGAAACCAGTTCCAACACATCTTTTCCAACGTGAAAATCACTTGCATACACATGGAATAGAGTAAGTAGGGGTGTCAAATGTTTGTTTGGCATGGTAAATGAGCATGTGATCAAGCTTACACTTTCCCAAACATATCAAGTGAACTATCCTAATATATTGATATATTTTAAAACTAATACACCTTGATTACCATCCCATGAACAAGTTGAACAAGCTCTAAACATGTGACTGCAAGTGGAGTTGAGTAAAGAGATGATAATAGAGAATGACAAGATTTTAAGTTACCCAAACATGATATGGTGAAACCAAAACATATAAATAGGTATTAATATGACCATTATACCTATGTAACATCATTTTACCAACTAAATGAGATCTCTATAGGAAAATAACACTCTATAAACAAGAAGAAATTTGACTAAGACTGCACATGGTGGCATCTTCCTATACCATGGACTAACTTGCTCATAAAAACATTATGAAACATGAAACTAAGAATTAAAAAAAAATTATAAGGTATACAATATCCTCTAGAGTCAATATCACCAATTGGTTCATATGGATTTGACCAAAATGGAATAAAACTTATAGGTTGCATGAAATAGCTAGTAAAAAATTATAGTCATGTTGTAAAAGATGGTTCATAAAGAAAATTTTATAAATACTTAAAATATTATTTTTTAAATTAAGGTATTTAATCTTTTTATCATCTCCCAACATATTTTTTCCTAAATCCTCTTGAGTCATCTATACTAAGCATAAACCTGCAAGTCGCTTCTGTGTGTCTTGAAAACCAAGAAAAGAGCAGAATGGTTTTGGATTTAAAATGGAACTTTCAGAGAAAAAAACATTGAGATAATTTTTATGAAGGTTAATATTCCTTCCATTATATTTCCCATGTGACACACTTCCCCATGGGTTTTACAAGTACCAAATGCTCCCTTTCTTAGTTGTTTCTTGAATTCTAGTTAAGGATCCTACAATATTTTGATGTAACTAACATCCATGTTATTTAAACTCACCTATTTGATGTTTATAATGAAAAAATGGCACTTGGTCTCTTTGATAACTATGCCACTTGCATTAATGACCCTTAAAAGCCCACTAAAATACTCAAATTAACAAATCAACCCATTAGACCATGCCTAAAGCTAGAAATACATTAGATAACATAAATTGAACCATAATATAGCCTATGAAAAAGATTTAGACCATTATAACATCTAAAACCAATTTTTTTACCTATAGGGGTCCAAATTTGACCTAAAAATCAAATTTGATCAACACTATCTAATGGCTTCATCAAGAAAATTCAAATCATCATAGGCTCTGAGTTCTAAGTCAAAGCTCCATAAGATCCTATGACCATTACCTATATTTTTAAATCTCTATGACCAAGATTAAATCATGAAAACAAGGTCAAATTCTCCATAATGTCATTGAGTACCATAAAAAATGTGATAGAAGGGTTTGTTCGAATGTGGATGTTATCCAAAAGTTATGACTAGGTTTACAAGTGTAACTCATTCCCATTCTCTAAAAGGTTCTCCTTGATCACCATATTGTTGAACCTATATAATAAAAGGAAGTTACATGTGTTACAAGTAAGATCATATTAGGGAGAGGCATTGATATTTAGGAAAGTCCATTTGAACCTCAAACAATGTATGAAAGCATTCTTTTTCTCAAGGGCCTACTCAAGGCCCTCTTGACATCAACACATCTAAACCATCTACCTATGGGGTTGTAGGTATAATTCCTTATAAATTGGTCATGATGAGTTAAAATCACATGAATGAGAGATATCAAATAAAATAAAACATTTGTATCATTCGAAGGACAAGGATTTTGAAGGGATGACCGAGCGAAATGGCTCATATATCTATAGTGATCTAGGTTTACTGAGCCAGCCTGTAGTGCATGATTGGGGTGAATGGAAATGTCA
This sequence comes from Torreya grandis, assembly GCA_037957365.1. Lineage (NCBI taxonomy): Eukaryota > Viridiplantae > Streptophyta > Pinopsida > Cupressales > Taxaceae > Torreya > Torreya grandis. The sequence goes on along the minus strand of JARHVA010004018.1, from coordinate 875,064 downwards.
AAAAACATTTAAAATTGAAACCTAGGATTATTATGAAATCTATATCCCTTAAGATCTCACATGATGGTGATATAATTTTAAGGTGGTTTCCTAGTTTGAATTAGACACTCGAGACACACAGGCCTATGCACCTGACTATGTAAGCTCTTATACCTGAGTTAGGGAGGACAAGACTAAAATGATATGGTTATATCTTCATGATATGTTACCTATACCCTTATTATATCAGTGTAAATATTTAAAAGAGGCTACTCAAATTTCCATCACCAACTATTTCAAGCACTTGCACTAAACTATGATGGTTAGAGTAGACCTAGATTAGAGAAAGGGATTGAGATGATGGTCAATATAGTTGAGAGTATATAAATAAGGAATACATAATATAGATAAGGGTGCTATATTAACTTTGAAGACATAAACATACCTATAGGTATATTAATGTTCTAAAACCTAGTCTAGGTCTATAAGGTTTAAATCCCTCCTTAAACCCTCAAGACCCTATTTCCATATTAATGATAAATACAAAATTTCAAGAAAAATTAAGGATATGAGAAGATTTATGGTGATGACTTAGGTCTTGAAGAGTTATTATAAGTATAAAAATATAACGAAATAGTCAAATTTGGTATCAAAACCCCTCTTAAGTTCCACTACCCTAAGCTACCATATCAAGCTACTAACTTAGACACTCATATCTCACATGGCATGATGACTCAAGAATAGTTATCCTAGGGAGACTTGGGTACCCCAATGAAATCAATATACATGGAGGAAAGAGTGGGATTCAGGATCCAAGCTCTATGAACAATCCCTAAGACTATCAACCCACCCAAAATTCTTACTAAGAGCTGAAAGGTCACCAAATTCCACTCAGTACTCATCATATAGTCTATAGGTGACCAAGAGTTATTCAAGTGATTTAAATGCATATATTTTCTAGAAATCCATGGAAAAAGGTTTTAGTTTTTAGGCTTATACTCTATGAACCATCGTTAATATGGTAGGCCATCAAAACCCTCTCTAAACCCTAATAATGACCCGATGGAGAAGATATTAAATAATTTGCATCAAAATTAATTGGTATGAATTTTAATACACTTAGATTTAATATAACACTCATAATATATCCCATCCATGGAATTGGTCTATACGAACAGTTGTATAGACCTCTTATAAACACTTTTTTGGAAAGGTTTAAGGATAAATCTAAGGTACATAAGTTAGTCAAATGTTTAAAATAATTTAATAAGATAATTTTATGTATATTTCACCTTATAAAATCATGAAAAACTTATAATTATATCTATAAATACTCATATAGGCATGTGTCAAATAAGTAACCTAGATGTGCTAAAGGAAGGTAAGCTAGTCACATAAGTAAGGTAGAGTTATAGGTGTGAGTTGATTGGAAAGAATAATTATTGGTATATTATGTTGGTTTAGACTTGAAATAGGCTCACTTAATCATATTTAATGTTTTATTCAATCCTCATATCCATCAAAGTAGCGAACAGTCAAGAGACTAGGCTAATTGTCTAATAAGCCTACTTAATCAACAAAGGAAGATGTTCATGGGTGTAGATGGATAATATGGAGTAAATTCATGGTCATGAAACTTTTATAGCTACCTCATAAGTTTATTATACCCATTTCATATCCACCATGAATGTTGTGGTAGTTTTCTAAGTCATATTTGCATGTAAGAAGGAGGTGGCTACTAAATGTTACATGGAGGGGCATAATAAAACCAATTTAATGCTTTGTTATTTTCATGAGGAAAGTTAATCAACTATTTTTTTTTTCACATTATATTAATGGGGTTAACCTTAGCCAAAAATAGACATTATCACCCCAAAAGGCTCATTGAAAGCCACTCATCACCAAGGAAATGCATGAAGAAGTGTGGATGTTAGTTTTAATTGATAATTGAAGGAAGTACGGTCATTATGACATATTAATGATCATTTCATTCCAAAATATCTTCTCACCCTTGTTCATTATTATATAAATTTAGGCTCTAATTCCATTGTAATCTTCTCTCAGCTGGGTATGATGAAACTCTACCCAAATTGTATCATGTAAGCCTTGTGAATCAATAAATAAGGACTATTTTCCAATTTTTTTGATATTATAGTGTGTCATGTGTTTATTTATTTTCATAATTTATAAGTTTCATTCTCCTTTATAGGTCCTTTCCCTCACCTAGTTGTTATAATACCACCATATGCAGATCATGTGATGTGTTAAAGTGTTGGTAGTTGTATTTGAAGAGCAATCTAGGTGATAGTTCCTTGAATAAGTCTCTTATCCATTACCTTCAAGTTGTATAAATCCATTATATTATTAAAATTAAATAATTATGTTTTTTATGTCATTGAAAAACTTATTTTAGTCATTAGATATTACTTGGTTCACAAAGTGTTGATTAATGATCAATTAGAGAGGATAAGTCAATATTGGTACATCACCTTATTAGGTTAGGATTATGTCATGAATTTATCTATCTCTTTTCACCCCAAAAAAGTATTTACTATGAAGTTATCTAAAATTTATGAATCATGGTAGCTATCCCCATAAACTAGAGGTTTAGTCCTTCCATAGGTCACACACAACCTTGGGTTAATCCCATATTACCTAAAAATTAGAAAGGTTTAAACCATCTTATTTTAAGGGTGAAGTTTAGAGAGTTAATAGTTCTGGCACACCTAGTGGGATTAGTATTCATGTGAGGTAGAGCATGAACTTTTAGATTTAGATGGTATCAAATAGATTTAAGTACTCTAGTGGCAAATCTACAGTCAAGTTTCATGCTAAAAGTGGTCACAAGGTCTTCATCAAAAGGTAAGGAAGATGAGTTTGTTGAATTATCTTTGGAATTTTCTAGTAAAAAGAGATATTATAGATCCAATCCTAATCCTACACCCCATAATTATCATAATCCTTCTCAACAAACATTATTAAAACATATACACCTCTAATGGCTAGGCCTAAACATCAAGATTTTATGCCCTTCAATGGTGATGACCCTTTAAATTTGAGCCAATTTGATGATATACCTACTTGTGCACTTAAGAGCCTTCCCTATTTCATGGGATAAAACTCAACCACCCCTATTGAGCATATTCTAAACACAAACAACCTATGTGTAATTCATAATGTGACTTAAAAAATGTGGTAATGAGATTATTGACCACTTATTTGAATGGTAAGACACTTTAATAGTATGAATTTGGACATCACTTATGCAAACATTTTTAGGATAGGAGTGACCATTTGTCTCTAGTGGAATAATTGACCACAATCAAAATATCCACCTATGAATTTATGGTTGAATTCAATTATAGGTTTCAGAAAACTTGGGATATGATCCCCATAGTAGATAAATCTCACCCCCAATTATGCTTTTCTATACTAAATATGAGCCCTTAATTATGATGTGTCAATCATGATACAATATATGGGGGGAATACTCTACTAGATGCTTATGAGGTGGCCATAAGGGTAGAAAATTGTCTAATACAAGTAGGCAAGCTTACCCCAAGACCCATCATGCCCTCATTTCTATAGATATAACCCCCTGTGCCTACCATTGCTCCCTTACCATCATCAATTAATCATGATTAGGTAGATGTTAATCAAGTAGATAGATTGGGTAAGATTTAATAACTATTAAGGGCACAAAAAAACAATATAGTGTCCTTGGAGAGGTAGCAAATTCCACCCCATATACATTACCAAGCACCCCATTAAGTCCCATATCCCTATCAGTATAGTAAACCTCCATATCATCATAATACACAAGGTCAAGGTTAGATCACTCAAGTGAGGCCTTATAACACTTTCAACCCTAATTCTATTAGTACTTCTACAGCACTAGTCACAACTCAAAATAACTATGCTCAATAATGACAATATCTTACACAATAGGGGCAGCCACATGAGATGTAAATCATTCCATGTTGAGATGTTTGCCAGGATTATTTCATGTAGCAAAATCAAGCTCCTCCAACACATGAAAATCAACCTCTTACATAACACAAATAAGGTCCTTCTATGTATTATGGAGAGACTCCCTTCATGAGTCAATATAATATGTCAAATAAACTAGGAACATGTGGGAGTAAGGCAACATATAAGATCACTATTTTTAATTTCAAATAAGGATAACATTCTTTTGAGAAATTTATATCCAACCAAAATGGATGTGCATCTAAGGTAGCCAATCTAATTATAACCCATACATGGGATAAAATAAGGGTAGTTGGTGATTATTTAGAAGTTAGAATAGCATCCCCTCCACCATCTCAATCACCTCAATAGTTTACTACTCAAGTTATAGCTCCTAGGACTCCACTAACTCAAAAATTTCAAGATGGGAGAGGGAAGAAGCATAGAGGTCCATTCACACCCAAAGTCACATAAGCTCCAAATGCTATTGTTACTCCTAGATTATAGTTAAAGGCTCTTCTCTCTCACATTAGCATTATGGACCATATTAAAAATTCCCATGTCACCATCCCCATGTAGGACACCTTACTCATTCTTAGAAAAAAAGATCTTCTCCAATAAGAGTTCTCCAAACTCCACATCTTGGATAAGCAGATAAAAAATGTGGGTACATTCGTAACCAATAGTAGTTAGCCTCATGAGTCTCAATAACCCAAGGTAATCAAGCCCCTTCCTTCTATCTCTGTATCATTATATATTCCTATCACACAACTATATGATAGATAGTGGGGCTAGTACTTCTAACATGCCTATGTCTCTAGCATATAAGTTGGGGCTAAAGTATGAACCTAATGCTAAATAGGTCTTACAACTAGATGGGTCTCCTATTAGGACTATTTTTATACTTAAGGATCTAAAAATTTTATTGGATGATTTTCCTAATTGTGCTATATCTTAAGATGTGGTAGTAGTTTACCTCCCTCCTTAGTTTGTCTTATGCTTTTCTAGGTATATCACTACCAAGATAAGGGGATATCTCTCTTTTGACTAGTCTTATATGGTTTTTAGGACTAGATATGGAACAAAGGTCACCATAAGGTCTAAACTTATCTCTAGGTTCCATTTAGAGCCTTACATGCCTAGCTTGTCTAATTCCAATTGCACTATCATCGATGATGATGAACACCCCAATGACTAAGAGCCTATTGAACCACTTGAACGTAAATAATATTTTATTCTTGATGAATTGGGGGTAGATAACCATGGCTATGATCCATACAATAACATTGAAGATGTAGGTTTGGATGTATATTATATGCATGAGGAAGGGGTTGTCATAACAACTCTCACTAGCATAAGTCAAGATCATGGAGTATGGAATTTGTTATTTGATGGATCTAGGTAAAATAATGGAAGTAAAGTAGTTGTAATTTTTGTCTCTCCTTCCAAGAAAAGGTACTTTTTCCCCTAAGGTTTCAATTTAGTTTCACTTGAAACATAATATTTTATGAGGCACTCATTTATGGGATGTAATGGGAAAGAAATAGAGTCATCGAGTTCCTATAAGCCATGGGAGATAGTGAGTTATTAATTCATCAGGTGAGAGGATAAAGTGTAATAGATAATCCACTCTTGAAGGCATACAAACATAGGGTTTGGGACCTCTAGGAAGACTTTGAGGCCTTTGACATTCACTCCATCCCAAGAGAGCAAACTGGTTAGAAGCCAAAGGAAAATAGTATGATATTCGAATTGGGGTCAAGGACATCAAGGAAAAGTCCCAAATAAAGGTGGTATATATACCTTCAATCCTTCATAATGAGGTTAGCTTGAAGGTTTTTAAAAATGAAAATTAAATATCATGCTTCTTATAGTAGGAGTAAAAAATCTACTCAAGAAACTAAGGCAGTTTGCAATAGCAGTATGGGGACAAAATTATCCAATTTAGGACAAAAAAGTTACCTAAGGGATTGGTGGAATTTTAAAATATATTCAATAAAGATGATAAACTAAGGCAAGGTTATAATATCCACAAAATAATATCACTATGAGAAGTTCATCATTTTCAAATATAGGTTGCTCAAACTAGGGAAAGTAAACTCCAAAGAGGAGAAGACAATATTAATAGATTTATGTCAATAATTTTTAGACATTTTATTGGGAGTATCATTACTTTAATGGGTTTAACCCTAGTTTGGATCAGCATACCATAGAGTTAGATGCATGTGCTAAGCCTATGAGATAAAAATAAAGAGTGGTTAACCCCAAGATTGAGATCCTTATGAAGAAGGAGTTGACCAAGCTAATTGAATCCAACATCATCTTCCTCATAAAAAAATCTTCATGGGTGGATAATATTTTTCTTATGAGGAAGAATAATTTGGAGATAAGGTTATGTGTAGACTTAATGGATCTCAATAAGATGCCATTAAGAGATCACTACCCCTTGATATCCATTAATTAGATTATTCAAAAGGTTATAAGTTCACAAAGGTTCCCCTTGATTGATCGATACTTAGGGTATAATTAGGTGTAAATGAAGGAGGAGGATAAAAACAATATTGCCTTCACAACCAAGTGGGGCACTTATGCTTACAAGAAGATGACATTTAGACTATCTAATGTAGGAGCCAACTTCCAAAGTGCAATGGATGTATCCTTCTAAGGACTCATCAATGAAATGGTGATCATCTACCTTGATGCTATTATAGTATTATCTCAACACCCCAAAGATCATTTGAAACACTTTAGGCTTGTGTTTGATAGGTACAGATAGTATGAGGTCTCCTTGAACCCTAAAAAGTGTATTTTTGTAGTCTATGAGGGTAGACTTCTAGGACATGTTATGTCAAAAAAAGGCCTCTCTATATACCCTGAGAGGATAAGTGCAATCCTTGATTTATCATTGCCCAAAAATAATATATTATTGTAGATTTTCTTGGGTAAAATAAAATTTATTAGAAGGTTCATACCTAGAACTACAAAATTAGTAAGGCCTTTGACCCTCATGCTCAAGAAAAATAAAGAGTTTTCATGGAATAAATAATGGAAAAGAATTTTTGAATCTATCAAGCAGGCCATTTCTCAATCTCCCACCCTTATCAACCCTAGTTTTTCAATGGACTTCTTATTATATTCCTTCTCAACTCATGATACTATTTATGCCATGTTTATGTAGTAAAATAGTGAGGATCTGGAATAGCCCATAGACTTATTTAGCCAAGCATTAGAGGTGTATGAATAAAGGTATAGTTTTGTTTTAAAACATGTAATTATATTAATGAGAGGTTTTAATAATATTAGACACATGGTGTATAATAACAAAATATATGTCATGGTGGTCCACCTTAGCATCAAAGACTTCATCCTTAACAAATACTTGAGTGAAAAGAAAGCTACTTGGGTGACCAAATGCATGGAATATGACAAAAAAATTGAGGGTCACCAAGTTGGTTATGGGTATGGGGTTGTGTGATCACCTTATATTATATGTTAAGGAGGATAATGAAGTGTTTTTGGTACTACAAAGTCATCAACCAACAACCCCACCTACATCTCCTTCAAGCTAGACTCAAGACATGGTGAGATTCCTCAAAATGGGAGAATGTCATATAGGATTAAATAAGAAAATGAGGTAATATATAATACAATCCATTCCTTATGTCTTGATTTATTGGTTACTATTCAAGAGGTACCTTGATGGCATAATCTTGACGTGTGTAGAAACTACTCAAATTGACAAGATCTTGGACTAGTATCATGATGGGCTTGTAGGAGGACACTTTATAGCCAAGACCAAAATAAAAATAAAAATAATAATAGTAGGATATTTTTGGCCAATTTTATTTAGGGATTCTAATTGTTGGTTTAGGATATGAAAAAAATGTGTTATGTTCATAGGAAAAGAAAGACTACTTGCCTTTCCTCTTAAGCCTATTCAAGTGGAGAAACCCTTCATGCAATGAAGCCTAGAATTTGTAGGTATGATTCAACTAACACATATGTAATTAATATGTGGGTGTTGAATAATACATAATACTTTAATATGTGGATGGAGGTAATTTCACTTAAATATGAAAATGAAGACTCAGATTTGAAGTTCTATGACAATATAGTGACCAAATTTGAGGTCCCCTCTACCATCATATCAGATAATTAATTAGAATTTAGTAGTGTAAGGGTGAGTTAATTGTATCTTATCCATGTAATATACCTCATTTCTTCTTCTAATTACTATCCACAAGGCAATGGACTTACAAAGTCTACCAATGAGAATATAATTAGGATCATTAAGAGGACAATGGAGGACAACCAAAGGGAGTGGCATACCAAGCTAAGTACAACCTTATGAGAAGATGAAATTAATAATAATATATTTATTGGACATTCACCATATACTACTTTCTATGGAAAAGAAGTAAGACTTCCCACATCACTTAACCTACCAACCTTGGAACTTACACACCAACTTGAACTCATGAAGAATGATGCAATGGAGGTGAAAATGAATGAATTGAGGAAGATGGAAGAGACAAGGTATGATGTTATACATGCCATGTGTTACCATAAATATCAAGTCAATATATAATTTTACAAGATATATTATTTAAAGGCTTTCCAACAAGGTGACATTATACTCAAGTGGGATGAAGACCGTGCCAAGCCAGGTAAACATTCAAGGTTTGATAGTCTTTAGAGTTGACCTTATGTTATTATCAGTTGAAAAGAGAATAATGCCTTATGATTTTCCAAGATTAGTGGTGAGTAACGCCATATCCCCATAAATGGGGTGTTTTTAAAGTATTGTTACTAGGAATCACAAAATCATCTTTATACATAGTAGTTTAGGTTTTCTTTTAAGTGTTGTAGCACATGCCTTGTTAGTTACTTGTTTGGTTATATTCCTGTTGTTTTATATTGTGTTTAATTTTTTATTCTAATTGTGTCTTATGGTGTGTCTTTTAAATATTTTTACAGTCCTTGAGGTCTACAAGGTATTAGTCATGAGGTGGCAGTGTAGTCAAAGAGTTTTCATCTAAGAATGAATGATATGTAAGAGATCTTGGGTCCTCTTGAATATAAGGTAGGTCAAGACTTTAGATTCACTAGTAATATTAAATTATTTAGACCTTAAGTATTATAAATGAGTCAACCTATGTCAGAAGAACCCAAACTTAGCTTGGTCACCCTCTCATGCTTCTTGAAGTGTTAATGCAATTTAAAAAGATCATAGGTGATCATGTCAAGGGAATAGGTTTAAGAGTTTTATACTATCAAAGAATACCATAAATATATTTGATATTGTGTTAATTTCTCTCATTTTGATTAGTCATGTAAAAGTATTATAACAAGTCTTGGAGTGGTCCTAATGGTCTAAATTTTCTCATAATGAAGGTGACCTAATGTTGCAGCTCATGACCCATCATGAATCCAACTAAGTATGTTGAGAACCTAAAAACTATGGTAGGATTAGAGGGTTATATATGTTATAAAAAAATGTGGGATAAACTTTTTAAAGTGTTTTAGCATGTTTTAAGGTCCTTTTATTGATAATAAGGTCAACTCTTTATGAACATTCACTTAAGATCATTTATATTGCCTTAAAAGGGGGTGTTTATCTATAGGATTATGATATTTTTACCCCAAAACACCACTATTACTATCAATTACGCCCTAAAAATCCCCCATTACTACCATAATACCATTATTAAACTATTTAGTATGCAAAAGGGATGTCTTTTCATAAGTGAAAGGATTTTATTTGACATTAAAGGGGCCCACATGTGGGAAATAATGGCTCTTCAACTTCCCCATCCATACTTAATGTTTTAAAATTAATTTTCACCCCTATTTTTCCTCTTTCTAACCACCAATAACGTTTAAAGGTCTTAAAACTAATAAAATGTTAGAAACTAGTGTTTGAAGAGTTCTTAAGAAAGTACAAATCTATAAAGCATGGGCATGGTCAAAAAGAGTTAGTGATATATATAGGGGATTTAATACAATCATATTTTAAGTGATTCAAATAGTTTCAAGACAATAAATATGAAAAACCAACCACTCCTTCCCATTGTCCTCCTTGATAGCCATAGACAACAACTCAGGTTCTTATATAGTACAAATAAGAGAGAGAAGATGATGACCTAAGTTCTTATCTATAGGAAGGTGGTATAATTTCCTTATGATACTTGGAATTATTTTTCATAATAATTATATATGCTTTATGAACAAATTTTAATAACTTAATGCAGTCAGACTAGCCTTCTACATCCACATAGGGTCAAGAATGGAATAGTTTCAATGTATTTTTTGCCTGGTTGATGAAACCAATGATTATACATGTCTTATACAAGTCATAAAGGTACTTAAATTTCATTATTCATACCTATTTTACATGTGTGAAGTTTTTGGAGCAAACAAATATCTACATAGTCACATCTATAGACTGTAGGCATGTTTTCATGATGTTTTGGGAACTTTCAATGTATGATATATGTTAAGAATAGCCTATTGACTATGATGATGGTTTTTAAGGAAGTTAATTTAAATATATCATCATTAATGGTGCACCTAATCATGGATGGACCTTTAATTATCACAAGATATTACTTTCAAATGAGATTGCCTACATATTTAAGCTTTATTGTAAGGGATAATAAAATGTTTCATGATGATGGTTATTAGATGTCATCAAGATGCCACAGAAGAAACATAGGTATTGTTGATGATTTAAAATTATGCTTGATTCTAATCAACAACAATGGGAGGTTTCAAGATGTGGGACTTATGTCTTGAAATAACCTCTAGATTTTAGAGAAGTTGGCTCTTCTTTAAATCAAGTAAATACTGGGAAAAGGGAGAGGAACTTAAATCAGAAACACAATGCAAGAAAGAAAATCTAATCTATGGCAATGCACCTAAATGTAATTCAACCTTAATCCTGAGCATAGTGAGACTATATGTAGGATTCATTTACATTTAAGAGCAAACAAGTGCATGATCAATGTAAAAGATGGAAATAATAGAAACAGAGGCTCATAGCATAGACTACTTTTGCTATGATACAGAAAATGTCAGCAAAGGCATAGGGTTCAATCTTCTTATTTGAATTTTCCAATCACATAAAAGGCACAGAAACACATACAATTATGTAAACCTTCCAACTCAAGAAAATGAGACAAAATCAAATGACATTCCTAATCACAGTTCTAGAAAGTCTACAGCCTAGACTACTTTTGTAAATGACACATAAAATATCAACAAAGGCATAGGGTTCAATCTTCTTATTTGAATCTTTTAGTCATATAAAAGGCACAGAACATGTATAGTTATATAAACCTTTCAACTCAAGAAAATGAGATAAAAGAAAATGATATTACTTAGTCACAGCTCTAGAAAGTCTATACTCTTTACAATTATTCTCTCTCAAAAAATTCTCTCTGATAATGGGTTCTTTCTAGTGACATTTTCACCCTTATTTATAGCCTCAAATCCATTTCAGATTTTCTATTTGTTCTCAATCTAATGGCCCAAATCAAATCTTCCCTAACTAAACGTGTCTAACAGAAGATATCTTATAGATTCTAGAATGCTTCATCTTTTGGCAATTCATTGGCTGAAATAGATTATAGGACGCTCTCTTCTCTTGAATGCTAGGTGACACTTAGCCAAATTCCTCTTATTACTTTAGCAAACACCAAAGGATGACACTTTTCATGTTCCATATAAATTATCAAAGACACATGGCACTTTCTGCATAACTTATACTCTTTTACGTCTTTGCTCAGGAGTGTTCCACCTTTAACACTTGTCGCAATCTGCTTTCTTGAAACTTCAATAGATTAATAGAAATAAGATTCACTACATCTCTTACCTGAGTAACTTTGAAAAGGGGCATAGGGATAGGTGGCAATCTCTGCTTGCTTCAACTTAGGACATGTGGCCATCTCCACTGCTCTTTAGCTATACTGTGGAAATGTTTGGGACACATGTTAGGGTCCTACAGATGGTGACACTTGGCAGCTTCTACAGAAGGACCCACCATAGTCTTTATTCAATAATGAAACATGAATAAGATCTTTCAAATGATGATATGTGGTGACTTCCACTACTTTTGGGAAGATATGTGGCATCTTCCACTACTTTTGGGAAAATATGTGGCATCTTCCACTGCTTCTGGGAAAATACGTGGCGTCTTCCACTACTTTTGGGAATGGAGTAGAAAGGGCTCGGTAGATGACACTTGGAAGCCTCTACTTGAATGGTTTGGTTGCACCTTACTACCTTTCGAAAGGGCACTTAACCCTTTGGTTTTTTGGGATGCTCTTTTGAACTACTTGATTGTACTAAGCCATTGAACTGATCAATTGAACCAAAAAATGGTTCAATGGTTCAACACTATGCGTCGTTTACACATGAACTAAGGCATTGAACCAAAAAATATTTAACCAAGGATTTGAACCAAAAATTAAATCAAGGCATTGAATTGAACATATTTTGGATGATGACACATGGTGACTTTTGCTCTCTTCAGCTAGGATACGTGGTAGCTTTCGTCACTTTTAGAAAAGCAACACTGAGACCTTCTACTATTGCCACTTGGCACTTTCTGCTTGATCTCGATACTTAGATTTTTGAAACCTTGTATTGCAAAAATATAAAACATAGGTGCCAATATGTAACTGCAGATGCTAACACTTGGCGTATTCTATTGAGCTGCTATGAGACACATGGCACATTCTGACTAACTCATAGAAAGTATGAAAGGTGCCTCGAACAATGACACTTGGTAGTTTCCACTGAGAAGGATGCCTTGGATGTTGAAACTTGTTGGCATCCACTTGATTTCAACACTTAGAGAAAAATTAATCAAAAGGAAAATAGAGCCTATGCTCTATTTTTAAAACTTCACTATCTAGAACCAAATTATGCGGGAACAAAATTTTGCAATGCGTAACTGAAACTCAGAATGAAACATAGAGTATTTTTTACTCTACAGGTATCATCAAAACATTTGGAAGAGCCCCATTCTTATAATAACTAGGATTTATTATTAATTTAAAGTTTAAGGAATTATCAACTAGCCATCCAATGCCTACACAGACTTGTTTAACAGAGTTTAAGATTGATTAGCAAAAGTTAAGGTTTTTATAGAATCCTAGGTTTCAAATCCTCCTTTCATATTTCATATTGGTGAACTACAAATGATTTACCTTGTTGAGTATATGAATAAGGTTGCCTAGGGTCCACATAAGCCATATTAAGCAATAATTAGTGTTTTAAATAGACCTCTTAAGGAACCTTTGTTATCTAATGGCTTCATAAAGAAAATTCACATCATAATAGGCTCTGAGTTCCAAATCAAAACTCTCTAGGATCCTATGACCATTACCTATAGGTTCAAACCTCTCTACCCAAGCCTAAAACATGAAAATGAGGTTAAATTCTCCATAATTCCATCAAGAACCATTGAATATATGATACAAGGGTATATTTAAATGTGGATTTTATCCAAAATCTATAACCCAATTTAGAAGGCCAACTTGGTCCTAGTCTCCAAAAGGTTCTCCTAGATCACTATAATGTTAAACCTATATAGTCAAGGTGCCATGTGTTAAAAATAATATCATCTTAGGTAAGGTATTGATATTTAGGAAAGGATAATTAGACCTCAAACAAAGTATGGAAGCATTCATTTCACTTAGGGGATTACTTAAGGCCCTCTTGACAATCAACACATCCAAACCATCTACCTTCAGGGCTTTAGGTATCCTACCTTCAACATTGGTCATAATGAGCTAAATAACATGAATGAGAGATATCAAATAAAATAAAAACATATATATCATGTTTAAGGATAAATATTCTAAAGGGATGACCAAGCAAAATGGATTAAGCATCTACAGTGAGCTAGGCTTAATTAGTCAGTCTAGAGTGCATGACTGGGGTAAATGGAAATGTTAATAAACATGGAAAAAGGAATCCTATAGTGATTATTACATTTATATTCCTTAATATCTCACATGATGGTGATATAATTTTAAGGTGGTTTCTTGGTATGAGTTGGACACTTAAGACACATAGGCATATGCACCTAGTTATGTAAGTAAGCTCTAATAGTGGAGTTAGAGAGGATAAGACTCAAATTATATGGTCACATCTTGAGAATATGTTACCTAAACCCTAATTATATCACTGTATAGATCTAAAAGATAATACTTATATTTCCATCACCAAATATTTCAATAACTTACACTAAACTATGATGGTTAGAGTAGACCTACATGAGAGAGAGGGACTAAGATGATGTTTAAGCTATATGAGAGCATATGTATAAGGTAACCATAATATATATAAGGGTGTTGTATTAAATTTAAATCCATAGACATACATATAGTTAGCTTAAGGTTCTAAAACCTAGTTTGAGTCTATAAGGCCCAAATCCCTCCTTGAACCCTCAAGGCCCTATTTCCATCTTAATGACAAATACAAACTTATAATTCCTAAGGAGGTATTCTAAGTATAGGAATAAAATTAAATACTCAAATTTGGTCTTAACACCCCTCTCATGTTCCACAGACCTAAGCTATCATGTCAAGTTGCCAACTCAGACACTCATATTTCATATTTCATGATGACTCAAGAATAATTCTCTTAGGGGGAGTTTTGGACACCTACTCACTCAATATATATGTAGGAGAGAGTCAAATTTAGGATCCCATCTCTATGAACAATCCTGATGACTATCAACCCACCCAAAATGTTTACCAAGAGCTCAAAAGTCACCAGATTCCTCTTATTACTCATTTTATAGTCTATATGAGACCAAGAGATATTCAAGAGATTTTAATGGGTCTATGGGATAGACTTCAATGCAAAAAGGTTCTAGTTTTGGGGCCTATCCTCTATGAACCACCATAAATATGGTAGGCCACCAAAACCCTCTCTAAACCCTTATAGTGACCTAATGGAGAATATATTAAATATAGTAGATCCAAATTCATTAGGATGACTTGGGAGAAACTTGAATCTCATATTAAACTTAGAGGAGATCCCATCCATGACATTATATTATATGGACAACTATATAGACCTCCTAAAAACATTGTTTTGTTAAGGTTTAAGGATAAATCCAAGGTGCATAACTTAATCAAAGGTTAAAAATAATTGAATAAGGTACTATGATGTATATTTAACCTTATAAAATCATGAAAAACCAACACTTATACTTGGAAACACTCATAGAAGTATGTGTTAAATAGGCAGTCTAGATGTGTTAAAGGAAGGTGACATAGTCACCTAAGTAAGGCAGAGTTGAAGATGTGATCACCTTGGAAAGAATAAGTATTAGTATATTATGTTTTATAAAACTTAAAATAGGATCACTCAATCACATTGAAGGTTTCATTCAATCCTCATATCCATCAAAGTAATGAGTAGTCAATAAACTAGGCTTATTGTCTAATAGGCCTACTCAATCAATAAAGGAAGATGTTCATGGGTGTAGAGGGATACTATGGACTAAATGAATGGTAAAAAAAAATTAACCACTTAATGAGGTGAGAATACCCATTTATTATCCAATTTAATGCTATTATATTTTTTCAAGTCATATTGGCATGCAAGAATGAGGTAGCTACTAAATGCTTCATGAAAGGGGCACAACTGAACTAATTCAATGATTTATAACTATAAAGAGGAGATGGAATTGACTAGGATTGTAGTTCACATGATCTTCATGTCGTCAAACTTGGCCAAAAATAGACATCAAAACCCCAAAAGTCTCATTGAAGGCCACTCATCAACAAGGTAATGCATGGAGAAGTGTGGAGGTTGGTTGTAACTATTAATTGAAGGGATTATGTTCATTCATGACCTAATCATGTTATTTAAACAAAAAATTATATTATCACTCTTGTTCATTATTTTATAAATTTATGCTCTAAGTCCATTATAATCATCCCTTAATTGGGTATGATGAAACTCTACCCAAATTATATCTTGTAAGCCTTGTGAATAAATAAAGAAGGATTATTTTCATAATTCCTTGCTAGAATAGTGTGTTATGTGTTTGTTGATTTTCATAAGTTTGAATTTTTATTATCCTTTTTAGGTCCTTTACCTCATGTATTTGATATAATTCTACCTTATGCAGATTATGTGATGTGCCAAAGTGTTGATAATTATGTTTGAAGAGTAATCTAGCTAATAGTGTCTTGAAAAGGTATATTATCCATTACATTCAAGTTATAGACATCCATCATAGCCTTAAAATTAAATAATTATGTTTATGATATCATTAAAAAACCTATTTTAGTTATTAGTTCTTACTTAGTTCACAAAGTGTTGATTGAAGATCAGTTAGAGTGGACATGTCAATATTAGTACATCACCTCATTAGGTTAGGTTTATTTCATTTATTCATCTATCTCTTTTCACCACAATAAATCATTAGGTATTGGGAATTGAGTTCAAATTTATGCATCAAGGGAGATATCCTAATAAAATAGAGGTTTAGCCCATCCATAGGTCGCCCAAAGCCTTGGGTTAATCCTATGTTGCCCCAAACTTGGAGAGGTATGAACCATCTTCTCCTAATGGTGTAGTTTGGAGAGTTAACACTTAGAAGGGGAACATGTTTGAAAAATTATCCATTAAGAAGAGATAGGGATAAGGATAGTAGTGCCTAGTTAGGGAAAATAGATCCATATGGCTGTAGTGTCCCAAATTTGGTGCTAATGTCCTTTTGGCAGACTACTAAGAAAGTTGAATTGGCATTAGAGGTGATAGTTCAGGGATTGTGTTTTGACTAGTTGTAAGTGAATAACTTCTATTAAATGGATAGAAATGTAATTCTAAGGATCCATAATAGGTCTATGATAAACATAGGGATAGGGTAACTCAAGTGACACTCTTATCGTCCAATTATGATTTTTATGTGATTACATTTGCCCATCATTTATGATAATAAATCAACAAAGTGAAATGACTAATATAAATGATAAAATAAAGTACCTATACTTAACTTGAAAGTGAAGCCCATGTATCTAAATTTGAAAATGTGAATCTAGGTTTATGTATGTGAAACATGATTCAAAGCATTGTCCTTCAATGAAACATGCAAAAATTAGTCCTTGTGAATGAGATAATGAAGAGAAAAATACTATGCTAAAATGAAATAACTGAGTAAAGAGAGAGGAAAGGAATGAATACACCTTATTGGGTATGAAAACCAATACATGAACCTAGATTCAACCTTTGTGTGTGAATGTGCATAGTGATCATATCATTGAATACCTTAAACTAAGTTGACGGCTTGCTCAATCCTCATATGGGTGGCTCAATAACTCAATCCAATTTTAAATCCATCATTGCCCACCCCTGCTTGGTAGATCCTAATCTCTGTGAATAGCTTGGATAAGACTAGAAGTATGTCAAACCCTCTTATATATGTGGATCAAGAACTCAAGTAGGCCATGACTCCATAATTTTCCTTATGTGAAGTATATGCATCTACAATTTTACTACATAAAGTGTTAAAAGTGTCTAAATCAATAATCTATGTTTTTAGATTTATGGCCACTTGGGAATGACAACCACTACATATGGAATAATGCATAAATTTGGTGACAACCTGGAATGTGATAGAAAGTATATATAGTATAGAGAATGAAAGAGAGTTTTCCAATCCATCTAATCAACCTTTCTAAAGCTGAGTATATGGAAACCAATGTGCAATGCACATGTCCCCAATCTAGTATCTAAGTATACTAAATATGAATCAAGTATGTAATAACTTAATGTACGTAACTAATATGAATGTATAATTTATCATGATTTGCATGATTCCCCAAATCTAAGTAACTATAATGAATCTAAATTGAAATAACTAAATCTAAGCTAAATATAAACATAATTTCCAAACCTATGACTATATCTAAGGAAATATATATTATACCTAGTGTACTAGTCTAAATGATTTGGATTATCTTGAAGCTGGGTCTACTAGATAGTAGCACCCTATAGTGGATAGTAGCACCCTATGGCACTAATGTCCCAATCTGGGTGCTAAAGACTACCTAGTCTAATCTTTGTGTGGTTTGAACTAACTATTGAACATTTGTTCTATTTTTTATCTACCTTAAGTTTGATCTCTATAAATGATCCTATGTGCTAATATGGATCTATGAAAATCAAAAATAGGATCTTGATCTCTATGACAACCACTATAAATGCTCCTTATTTTGAAGTTAAATTTAGAATATGTGGAATAATTACCCTCTAAAGAAGTAGTTTTAAAAAATGTGTTAGCGAGAGCATGATATTCCAATATAAATTACAAACATAACATCAGAATGTAAATGTATCTGATAAATAGTAGGAAATGTAAGATGTATGTTGTATTATAGAATTAGACAAGGGTGTCGAGATAGATGTAATTAATGTATAATAATAGTAAAATATGTGTAACTACCTAGGGGATGTATTATGATGTCCATAAAGGCTCCCAAGTAGGATGGGTAGAGGCATGATATCTCTCATGGCATTGAAAAATATTATGTGTGTGTATAACAATAAAATACAAGTGTCATGGTGTAGAAGAATACAAAGAATCAAACATACAATCACATGATATAAGTAAAAAGTATGCCAAGGGGCCATAATATAAGAGACATGGGAACATGTCACTAAATTTGGGAATGAATACATACAAGGACATCTTCAAATATACACATACACAAACAATAAGTAGTTTGGCATAGAGCCACAAAGGACATATTCAAATGTCCTCATATAAAAATATGAAGAAACACACACAAGGGACATGGGTACATGTCCATAGCATATAACTAGAGAAGTGGTATAGAATCCAAGGAATAATGGCATATTTAAATATCCTCAAAGATTTAAGAATCATAGTAACATAATCATATCTAATCTAGGAACTATAAATTAAATCATGTATGATTATGTATTAAAAATCTATGTAGATGTTAGGGTACATATATACTGAAGCTAATTTGTGATACTTATAAAAAAATATGAGAAATGAATAGTAGTGATTATATATCAAGATAAATAAATGCATTATTGTAATGTATAATATTTAAAGATAAAACATGGTAATAACAATTGAGTAATAGATTCCCTTGAGTGCGCAGATGTATCAATGTATAAACCTGGATTGGTGTAAATTCCCCTTATTGATAGATAATATATGGTATAGATCAATGTAGTGGAGTGAAGTCCTATCTAGAATATATAAGCACTTGATAAGAACAAGTGAATTAGATGTGTATGATAAAACCAACTACATTGGGATAGCTAGCAATATGCAATATCTAAAAAGTAGTATAAATGAAAACAAAGCAATGCATACAATCTGTAAATATTTTGTATTTTTGAAATATTTGAATGATTTTTTATTTTGACATATTATATTATTCTTGTGTTTTATGAGTATAATATATGTACAAAAATTTGAAACTAAACTATGTATAAGGAGTGAGAGAGAGAAGAAACTATGTACAAGAGTAGGAACCATACTAACATATGAGTCTCATGGAGGACTCACCATCACCATGACCTATGTTGAAGAGTGGATTAGTGATCATGTGTGTAGTTTTAAAGGGAAACTATGAAACTATGAGCCTAAAAGTTGGTGTGTTTTATACACTGAACCTGAAGCACCTAAGTAATGATGTTATGATGTTATGGCACTGATTTTGATACCTTGTAAACTATATGGGTCTTAAGGACCCATCTAGTATATGTATAAGTTATAGGTGATGTATATTCCCCATGTTGAGAACACTTAAAACCCAATAAAACTGATCTCAATGTAAAATATGTAGATGAAGATCCTCTAGAATCTATGACATATCTTGAATACAATGGTCTCTCTAGTAATGGTCTCTACGGGAGAGTATGTGTGCATATAGACACTATCAAAGTAGACCTAGCCTAATATGAGGACTCTGATAAACACTATGATGTATATTTAGAAGTTGTAATCTCTGCTAAAATGGATAGTTGTGTAATATCCAGTAGTGGTACTCAAACTATAATTGGTGTCAGTGTTGGAAATGTGACTAGAATTTGTGCTAGAACTACCTATGGGATGGGAAGAGGATACTCATATGGGACACCCTCAATATTATCCACCTATTTATAATTTATATACTTGAGGCATCATTTTATTATAAATGGGATGGATTTGAGCTACGATATTCATGGTCTTCCTAATAATGTCAAATACACCCACACTAGGTACCACTATAAACTAAGTGGCTATGTGTGTTGGTCCTATAATGTAATTATTATCTCCCTGATGGATCTCTAAATTTGGACACTAAAATGACTAATAATTCTATCTATAGTGAATATATCTTTCTCTATATAGCCTAAGTTCTATAAAAGGTCATGGTGCACATACTTATGCTTAACCCATTATTAACCATGACATTGTGAACAATATGTTGGTCAATATATGTTTGTATGAAGATATCATGTAAATTTGTGTCATCATCTATAATATCCTACTTTGAAAATGAGATAAGTGGTCTATGTGGAATTGTATTGTGATACATGCCAATAATATTATGCAAGGGATGTGTCTCTTCTATAACTGTGTGATAAGAAGCTACCAGTGAATGATCCTGGTATGTATAATGAACATTTGATGTGTCCCCTACCTCATTATTTATATGCTTAGGAAAAAGATCCAAAAATATCAAAGTGCCTTTTCCTCTATTTTTTGTTTTGGTTCCTTGATAGGTATTCCCACATCAATAATGTTTGCCTTAGTGAGATCTTGTATCTTATGCTTCAGGCTAATGTATCTATTTATGGTGTACCCTAATGCCCTATGATTCTCAAAAAATGCATTTTAATAATAAATATTTGGAAGAGGTTGTTTCGTATCAACTTCTTTAATGGAAGGGAGAGATATGACATTATATTCCAATAGTTGTTGTAGAACTCATACTAGATACTAGTAAATTAGTGAATACTCTATATTGAGGAGATTATAAAAAAAATATGAGAAAAGTATCTGAAGTGACATTGAATGTTATCTTTTGATTTATTTTTTCTCTATGGTCTTGAATTTTTTTGGAGGTTTTCTTGAACTCTTAAAATTTGAATCTAATGCATTTGTATATTTGATTTTGCCCATTGCTAAGAGCTTAACCTCTCTTTCATTAACTATGTGTCATATATATGTAAATATGGAGATCTTATTAAATAATATTTCTTTGTGAAGTGTTGGTAATATAATCTATTTGAATATATCTTGAATCTCTCTATCTACCATGGGGCTAGTCAATTTTGATAAGATTATCTTGTATCATAAGACATAATCATCTATGGGCTCATTTAACCTTTACCTATGTTACTTGTGTATATGATATTTTATCACTTATGTTTATATAAAAGTGTTTTAAGAACATATCTACTAATGGATTGAATGCCATGATAGACTGGTTTAGCAAATCATAGAACCACTATAAGTCATAATCCTTGACACTATGTGTAAATGGATTCATAAGAAGCCAATCATTATACACGTATTCTAAGCATGCTATGTGAAAGGCTCTAAGGTGATTATTGGTGATGATGTAGGTCACCCTTACCATCATATACTATGAGATTGGTTACTACAAAACTATATGGAAAAGGATTTACTGAAATGCGATGTGTTAATGGTGTATGCAATAAAAGGTTGGAATCCAAAGCATATGAAAGCTTAGATGCTCTGTGATCAAGATGTAACACCTTAGACTACATATAAAAAACCTACTATATAAGGTATTTTACATTAGGAGGGGAAGAACTAGCGATAATCAGATAAGTTAGCATAAGTGGTCAAATAACAAGCTTGGTTAGTGTTATCTGAGTTGGTTGAGTGGGCCCCATGAAGGTGTAACAACATCATTAACTAGAGGGGTTCGAGATTGACCATTTTTGTTCTTATTATTGACTTCTAATATTTCCTATAAAATCTATTCATGATCATGGGTTTTTTCTCAAATTCTATTTCTAAAGCCCTATAATACCTCATCTTTGTTAACAACTATGTCATTGTCATTAAGTGGAGTAGTATGTCTTGATCCTTGATATGGAATTGATCTTTTTATTGGTTATATTGTTCATCCTTAGATGCATTATCATTGAATTCCACATAATCAAGATGTGAAGGATTCATATCTAGAGTTTTAATAGGTTCCTTGTCCTTGTTATAGGGTTGGATACATGGAATCTAAATACGATACAACAAGAGAATATATGAATTCTAAATAATTAATATTATCTAATGAAAATGAGAATAGATAGATGGAATATAAAAAATAAATTGAAATAGAGATACTACAAGAGAATATATGAATTCTAAATAATTAATAGTATCTAATGAAAATAAGAATAAAAATGATACAAACCCTAAGAGCATATAGGGTTAAAAAATTTCAAAGCTAGGGTTTATTTGCAACAATTTATATTAGATTTAAAATAAATTGAAACCCTATTGAAAATTGATTTTATTTAGCTAGGTTGTCTAAATAAAATTATAAAATCAAAAGTAATACAACCTTAATTTTATTACATAAGAATATGAATTAATGCATGTTAGGGTTTAATGCAATGCTCAACGTAAGATTAGTTCACCAAATGATTTAAATTTTTAGGTTTTTACAAGTGTAATTACTTATATTTAGTTAAAGGGTTGAGATGCCTATATCAGTTAAATAAATTACAATAACTAAGATACTAATTTGGTATAACATTTTACTTATTTTGACTTTATAATAATATAAATAAATAGGGTTAAATAGAGAATTAGATAAAAATAGATTATTTGGGTTGATCTTATTTTTGAAAATTGAGATCTAAGTAGTTTTGAGTATCACAAACATGATTTTGATATTCATTTTTTCACTATATAGTAGTGTCTAGTTTGGAAAGTAGTGTCTGGTTTGGATAGTAACATCATCCATGTGTAGTTTCCTCTATGTGGTGCTAATGTCCTCTTTGTGGGATTTTTATTATTTTTAAGAATCACCTATGCCTGTGTCTATATGTTCTATGCCTATGTGATTGAATCTTGTAGCTTTGTATTGTGCCTAAAAAGATTGATTTTGTGTGTAAACCCTAGTTTTATTTTCATGTATGATATGAACAAGAATTTATTATGTTAGTAGGGTGTACTGGATATCCTCAACACCCAATTATGTAGAGAGTTACCTACATACCAATACTCTAAAGAGGAATCAAGTCTAATGTAGTTTTCCCACCTATTTCTTGATGTATGTGCAAGTGAATGCTAGAATGAGAGTGGACTTAGATGACTTGAATGTGCTTAAGATTTAAAATCCTTTAAAAATAGACTTAAGTTTTTTGTAGAAAGTAACATGTAGAAACTAGGGTAGAATAGGGATAATTTACCTTGATTTTATTCAGCTTTATCTTTGGTTTGAGTAGATTTTGCATATATTTTCCATCTAGTCAATAGAGGTGGATTAGACTTATATTTATACAGTTTTATTCTTATGTAGATAATAAAATGAGATTAGGCCAATATTAGGAGGGGAACATATTTGAAAAACTATTCATTGGGAAGAGATGGGATTAAGGATAGTAGCACCTAGTTGGTGATACTATCACCATGTCGTTGTAGTGTCCCAAATGTGGTATTAATGTCCTTTTGGAATACTACTGAGAAAGTTGAATTGGGTTTAAAAGTGATAGTTCAGGGACTATGTCTTGACTAGTTATAATTGAATAATGTCTCCTAAATGGATTTAAATGTAAGTATAAGGATCTAGAATAGGTCTATGACAAACCTAGGGATAGGGTAACTCAATTGACACTCTTAACATCCAATTACCACTTTTAGGTGATTACATATGGATATAGTGTTATTGAATTCTTATTATAGTCTTGTATATATTTATGTTTTGACTATAGAAGAACCTATATATGACTTTCATGAGTTGAAAATAAAGAGATTATTGAGTAATGATTGCTTATACCTTTAATTATTATTAGATTGGTGTATGTTAAAATATACATTTATTATGCTTTGAATTTATAACTAAAATTTTATTATGAATATATCAAATGATAATAGGTGATAGATATATGAGGGTGATATTTTAAAACTCATATATCTACCCCATAATATCATCTAATAGTTTGTGATTCATTAGTAGAGAGTTGTGTGAGTGGAACTACCTTAGATCCATATGAGATTTGGTTTTTATAATGAAAAGTTTGGTCAAAGTAATATTATAGCTAAGACATTTTCATTCCATTATAAATCCAAATTAGTTTCAAACTTCAAAACACTCTTAGGGACTATCATCACCCACTAGGATGTACTTTTATGGACTATATTGAGCCAATCTACTATAGTAGTTTGTTCACTTCTGGTATGTTTGAGATGATTTGCCAAGTTTTTAGGTTAAAATTGAATTTTTTATCTAGCCTATAGGTTTAAGTATCATTGGGTTGTATATTTGAGATAATCTCAACTATCGAGTGGTAACTCATATTTTCTCTAAGGTTGGGGGCATGTGCCTTCTAATATCTCTTTCTCTCTATCTTCTTAGATATATGCAATATATATATATATATATATATATATATATATATATATATATATATATATATATATAATCACAATTTCAAAGCCTTAAAATGATACATATTTTCAAATAAACTTGATAATACATAAGGTGGTTACATAGATACACATGTGTACTCTTAATCCTTGCTCTTTCAATCTCAATCTTTTCAATACTTCCAATTTCAAATTATATGCATTGATTATGTATTGTAATACACTGTTGGTTTTAAGACAATCACCATAAAATCACTCAAGTTCAGCACTCATAAATATAGGGGTGTTATACACACCCAAGAATTGATTCCTTTATTTTAAACTAGAAATTTCATTACTAGATTAAAGGGGAGGGGAAAATGTAGACACTATTTCTAGATTATATAGCACCTCAATGTTGTATGCTTGACAAAATGAAACCTTAGTTTTTTCTCTCATTTCTAGACCTTTCCCATTTTAGGAAGTTTCACATAGAATTTATCTTATGCCCTTTGGACTATCTCTTGGTCTAACTAGTCTTATGTTGATGCCCGAACCTTCTATCTTGGCCAAAATTCTTAAAATCTACTTATCTTCCACCTCTACAAGTTTTGAGTTTGTAACTAATTTATTGTTCCTTGTACACTAGACTCATGGGTAGACACCTACATTGACATAGGTGTCATGCTCTGATGTAATTGTTTAATACCCTAAATTCATATAATTTACAAATGAAACATATCCTAATGGTCAGCTTGAGTGATTTAATGTGAGTTAATTCTCTAAAAGTATTGATATAACTAAAAGATAAACCCTCATTCATTCCTCTCCTAACATATACCAAGGTAACCTTTCAAAATAATTCAATCAAGTAATTGATAAAAAATCCATATTTTCTCGTATTTTCATATCATTCATAGGGAAAACACATACACAAGTCTAAAGTACTGAAGGAGTAGCCTAAAATTCTAATTTTCCAAGTTACAAGCTAGGTCAATTTTGTAATTACTTTCCACATATCTCATGACTCACACACAATCCAATGTGTAGGGGAGAACTACATCACTTTGAGTCATTATTTGGAGTAATTTATATGTAAGAAGTGTTCATTGACATAGGGGCCTTTGGGGTTAGCTCGACACCATGTGCCCATTAACCCATTTTTCACCAAGGTCACTAAGAAGATGAATAAGTAGGGTTTTATAGTTTCATGAGTAATAGCCCATGACCTAGATCTAAATGCACCAAAGTGAAGGTAAAGATAAACCCATAATAATCTAGGTGGTCACATCCTTTTCTAGTACTTATTTTATACATGACAACTACATCAAGTCTAGATAGTAATATAAACAAAATTATCAAAGACTGATGGTAGTGTCCATAACTCTAGATGCACCCAATCCATAATCTAATTATTGATTTAGAATCTTCTTCCAGTCTAGTTTCTACCTATTCCAAATCTTGAACTACATCAGAATCATAACCAACTAAGCACATTACTTATTTTTTATTTTTATTTTTGGCATAGTTGTACTTATTATTTATATTATATCTCAACATAAGAAATTTAAAATATGTTTATTTGAGTTTAGCATATAATTGGCCTACAATTAAGATAGTTTATCATCCTTGTGACCTATGATATCTCTACCCATTTAACCCTAGATAACCCCAATCTAAATTATTTTCAAGGTTAAATAATTTGCATGTGTATGATGATGTCATATTATATACATGATTATTTTCCATGGTCTATGTGACTGTTGCATATATTAGTGATTGTATAGTTATGGGTTCCAAATGATTTTTTGATATCCACATTATTTTTATCCCCCCTTTATGAAGTTAAAGGCCACTCCCAGTGGGGAGATGTGTGGGAGACTGATGGTTTTTGGTTAGAGGTAAAGCACTTGGATGATTCTCTCCCTCTATTCATCTATTCAACCATTTGGGACCGTACTCATGGCTATATATATATATATATATATGTATCAAAGAGATGTTTGTGAGGCTCATTTGTACTATTGTACATGTTATATTGTATATTTGACTTCATAACAAAATATAATATGTATTACACTATTATTTGATGTATATTCAACCCAACAATATTTATGAGATTTGTAATTAATTATGAATATTTTGACAATAGTGATTGTATGTATAGTTATATTTGTATGGTAGATTATATTAGTGATTTAATGTACTTGAATCTTTCCATTATTCATTTATGAGAAATATTAATCTTATAATCTATTATGGGTTATTTTAAACTAAACTAGTCATTTTATTGAACAATATTTTGATACATTTCTATATTTATGCCATTTGATACATTTATTAGTCAAATAATGAATGTACAAATAGTTATGGATGATTTTATAAGTAAACCATTTGGACAAAAAATGATGTAACTTTATGGAACATAGATGGGGTCCTAATAATTTGTAGATAAGTGATATTCAATGTGTATCCATAGTTTTTTGTGCATGTATTCTTGAAGAGAATTAAAGGGATTGGGATCCCTTTGAGCAATAAAATACTTTTCTTAGATGGAGTAATCTAATTTATTGGAATAGGGTAGAAAGAATTGCCTTCATCCTATGAATCCAAGAACCCAAAATCATGTTGTAGTTCGTATCTTTATCAATTTTATAAAATTATGTCAACATGGTCTTGAGAACCAAATTGATTTAAAGAATGATGGTCCCTATTAAGGTAGACTTGAGGTTGTCATAACCTCACAAAGTGTTCCTCGTCATAAAATAATTAGTTTATCCAGAACTAAGTTTTTGGAGAAATGAAAATGGGACTATATTGATAGCCACCATGTCATCAACCAATACTTTCTTTATATAGTATTTATAGATCCACACTTTTAGATAAAAATAAGGATCTCCCTTTCTATCTATCTAGGTATCCAAGGGTACGCTCCTAAGGTCAAATAAATAACCCCCATCTCTTGAATTTAATCCATGTGGGAAAATTTCTAAATTAATATTGTTGATCTGAGCCTAGGGTGGAGATGTGACACAAGATTGGTGTCTAAATCCTAAGTCATCAATTAATGTTGAATTATGGATATGAGAGATATTAAGAAATTTTACTAAGGCAATATGGGAAAATGGATTTGTGAGGTCATAAATTAAGTCATATATCCCCATAGGCTTGGGTTTGGTGTCATTATACAATAAAGTTTTCATATAATGGGTTTTGGGCTGATATTTTCTCATGTAAGTAATTATGTTTACATATTACGTAGTTTCTAGTTCTAAAACTCCTACTGTTGACTAATTTTATCTCTAGCTCAAACTAAGTCAACCCCTTGTATATTTAATTGTCAGAGGTTCCTGGGTTAAAAAGTGGTTCCATGGTAATTAATTAAGTCAATATGTTTTATCTTTGTCATTTTAGTCTAAGTTGGTCTTATGTCATCTAAGTCCACCTTTTGAGTCATTTAATGAACTTGTATGGTTTTTAACTAAGGACAAAGGTGTCAAGATGTACTTTATGTGACCTAGGAATTTGACTCAAGAGAGGATAGTTAGTATGGTGTTACTTATAAATAGAAAACAAAGCGAAATAAACACACTAATAACATAACATCTCTAAGCCTAGACACTAGGGCAAGCTTAGTTAAAAAAAATCAAATGATAAGCACAACTAAAAATCAAGGAATGAAAACACAAAAAATAATTTCATCTTCCTTGGATGCTCCAAATACCTTTGTAATGGTGGCTTACTCAGCTTGTGCTTCAAGAGGTCTTCTTCAATGGAGTGTGGTTACCTTCATATCCTCTTGGAACCTTTGGATTGTGGCTTGGCTTGGCTATGAAACAATTTGGCATTATAGCACTAGTTACATGAAGCTTTTAGAACCAATATTACATTATAACTTTGCACAAATTAAGTTTAGAAATGATGTTGTGAGGCCTTCTATTTATAGATTTTTGGATTTGATCAGAATCAACCCCAACCATCAATCTCAAGATTGAGATGTGTGATTGAGGATTAATTCAATTTTTGGAATTAAGTTTATAATTATCCTCATCATGGTGTTAGAATAAGGGGCAATTAAGAGGCATGGAGGGAATTATGGAAGGCATTGATGAGGCATGGGGGGCATGAATCCTGATATTTGTGGCATTTATGGCTTAGGTATGTCTTCCCAAGAAATGAGGCCACTTGATGATGTAGATATTCAATATTCATTTCCAAAACAAATTATTCAACAAGTTTCCATGAAATTCTTAATTAGGCCTTGATTTGGGTTAATTTGCTCTTAGCCATGATTAAGCACATTGTGTACAAATTACCTAAATTGATCAGAATGCCTTGTTATTGGTCATAAATTTGACTGGATTGGAATTAGAAGTTAATGTCACTTGTTTGGGATGTGTATTCCCATTTAGAATGTTGACAAAAACAAATAACAAAGGCATGAGTCTTGTGCAAAAGATTTTA
This sequence comes from Torreya grandis, assembly GCA_037957365.1. Lineage (NCBI taxonomy): Eukaryota > Viridiplantae > Streptophyta > Pinopsida > Cupressales > Taxaceae > Torreya > Torreya grandis. The sequence continues at coordinate 846,056 of JARHVA010004018.1, read as the reverse complement.
TAAGAAAGAGTATTCTAGAGCATGTAAGTGCAAATTTGGCATTTTGACTCAAAATGATCTGATCAAAGTTAGCTATCTCATAAATTTCATTACCCCATTTAGAGATACCCTAGCCAAAATTAGGATTTGAATATGTTAATTTCACATCATTTTGTGTGTTTTAGTATTTTTAGGCCTAATTATGAATTTTAGATGGAAAATAACCAAAAGCTTGATTGAAGGATATCGATAGCCTATTTTAGGTGTCTATAGTTTTCCCCTATTTGTGAAGGCATTATAAATTATAGGTAAAACAATGTCTTCTCAAAGAATGAGAAATGGCATGTATGCCAAAAAAAAGATGATGGTTAAAGAACAAAGCTCCAAAAGGTGTTTGAGAAGCCTATGATGATTCCCCCTTGAGGGAGTGGCCATAACATTTATTGATGGATGGTCCCTTGAAAAGAAACAAGAAGAAAGGTGGAATTAACCCATGTTTGAGATTAATCCAAATGAGAAAATTCTTACATGCATTGATGTAGAAAATATGTTGATTTTCCTAAAGGTGGTTATAATCAAGAATAAAAGTCCAAATAATGATTTTCCCATAGGTGGTTATAATCATGAAGATGGCTTGGATTGGGTTAAGATGATTGTGCTCCAATTAGGGATGATTCGCAAACATAACTCAAATATATAACCTAGAATATAGATTAAAGATGAGCAAGCACAAAATGATGAAAGAGATGCATAGAGGAATGAGATTGATCAATAGAAATGATTTAGTTGTACCTACCAATGAGGAGATGCTCATCTTGATTAGTAATGATATAACTAGAGTGGTCAAATTAGTTATATTTATCAAGGGTGGGATGGAAGGAATTGCCAAGGTGCCAAGGAGAAACATCTATGGCTCCATTAATTATAGACCTTTGTGAAGCTAATTTTTATTGTAGCATGTGATGATAAGCTTCATGATAGAACACCATCGAGACTATCCTAAAATATGTGTAAGGATTAATTCTCAATATAATAAACACTCAAAAAATAATGAACCAATGATATAAACCATGATGAAAATGTTGATTAATGTATATGGATAGACTTAAGACTAATGTGTGCAAGGAATCACCCAATGAACACATATAGACTAAGTCAAGGCAACAGTACTGAAAACAAACAAATAGGCAAGAGAATAAACAAACAAATAGAAAAAAAAAACAAATAACTTGAAATAAACAAACAAATATAAAGCCTAAAAATAAAATCAAAATAAAGCATCCTAACAATGACAATGCCCTAGTAAGGCATATCAAGGATAACTGACTAGGCTTAGACAGGATAAATATTTTTTTATTTATAAAATATTATGAATGTTTTTAGAATTTTAAGGTATCTTAACTCATTAGAGAATGATAATATACCTTCTCACAAAATTTCAAGAGTGTTTGGCTTAGGTTACTTGTAAAATGGTGAGAGCATTTGGCTTAGGTTACTCACAAAATGGTGAGAGTGTATGGAAAGGGGGAATGAGGTGACCTCAACATGAATCGAGCATGACCTAAATAGTCCTATAATGACCTCAAGTTATATCAATTCCATCCACACAAAAGGTGGGGAAAAACCTCAAGGTAAATGGCCAATATATAACAATGGTAATGACATGGTAATAAAATGGTATAGTACATGTTTTTATCTTGGGTATGGTTTTTTATTCTATTTTTCCTATTGATGGAGAGATGCACATAGTAATCAACAAATGATACAAAAATAATACTTGATCATGTTAATTTCTATCTTATACCTCATCTAAATGACTGTTCTATCAAGAATGGCCTATAGATTTGGTTTCTAAGAATGATTTTGTGATATTCATTGGTCATTAATTCTAATTCCCTCATGTATCAAAACAAGGCATCTTTATAGCCTCTACAAAGGAAAGTGTAACCATGGATGGTAACTAGGGACAAATAATGGATGGTTGGTTTGTTTGTTAAATGGAATGGTAGATGATAATGAAATGTGGAATAGTGGGGAAATAAATGAAGATCAGGACTTTCAATCACACATAATGTTGTTGATGTTAGATTCGACATATTTTTGGTTGTGGAAGGGCCAAAGACTTGTTATCTTGATAAGACCACCATATTTTTTTGTTTGATCTTGAGAGTAGCTACCATATGATTAGGCTGTATATAGGATGTTGTTTTGATTTGATCTTTGATTTTATCTTTATCAAGTAGTGAATAACTTTTGTGCTCAGCTATTGGTACCTTAAAAATATTTTCACTAATGAAGTTATCTTGATTTTCCTTTAGTGCCTTCAAGAAGGTTTCACTAATGACAATTGGATTTTTATTTTGATTTTCTTCTAGCACTTTTGAAAAAATATCACTAAAAGGGGCTGAGTTTGATCTTTGCTTATCCCCTAGTGCCTTTGAAAAGGTCCCTCTAGGAGAGTGTTCTTCTGCTACATGAATATTGTCTTGGCCTCCTTGGTCTTCTTCAACTGTTGTGTCTCCATGGATTTAGTTTAACAAAATGTGATTCTATCAATCCCAATCAACATTTGTGGGAGATGAAATGTCATTAATATGGTTATCTTGGTTGATGTTAATGGCATGTGAAATAGTAATGGAATGGGGAGAGGTTTAACAATACTCATAGAAAATACTAGGAGAATTTGTGTCCAAGCTAAATTACTCATCCTTAAAAATTGTAGAAGGATCACAAATATATTCAAATTAATCTATGAGGCATGTGTAACCAATGTTGTAGAAATCATGAACATATTATTCTTTTGAGTCTGATTTTGACTTAAAGGACTCTAAATCTAATGTTGATTCTGATTCTAATGCTAAATATCATGTTGGTTCAAGAATAAAACCTAACTCTAATTCTAATTCTTCATCTGATGGGTACTCTATTACAATGATGTCTTGTTTAATTTTTAGTTTTGGACAAGTAATAGCCTATAATAGTATGATGGGCTCCACAAAAACTAGTTTTTCAAAGTAAGACTCCTTTAGTATGGGAAATAGGTCAAGAGATAACTCCTTAGAGACTGGCTTGTCAATAGAAGGCTCTTGAAAAATAGGCACATGTTTGAGATAATGATTTTACCAAAGGCATTTATAATCATTAATAAGTGACTCAATAAAGATTAGCTCATCAGAGTGAGACTCCTCAACAACTAGTATAGGATAAACAAGCAATTCATCATAGGTTGACTTATCACAAGTGGTTGATTCAACAAAAACATCTTGGATTGGTTAGTTATCTTCACTTTGGTTTTAAATGACTTGGAAGATACCTTTTTTGAACATAGCTTGGTCTTTGAATGATTAGATGGATTGAGGTTTGGTTGGGATTACTACTAGATGAGGAATGACTTGTGGTTGGATAATGGTAGGGGCTTAAATAAAATGATTTCTAACATGATCCAAAAGACAAAGTCTTGATATGGTAATGATAGGGTGGTGTGGAGCATGATTGCTTGCACAAGCCAAATGACTAGCTCCTAGAATTATGAAGGGGTGTTATGGAGCTTTGTTGCTCACATAAGCCAAAAGATTAGGTCTAGGAATGGTAATGGTACTCCTTGGATATTGTAGTGCTTGATAGCTCATATAATCCAAAGGAGGGTTAGGGGTAGCTAATGATTAGATATAAAAATTACATGAAACTTGATTGCTTGTATAATAAAAAGAATCCAAGTCTTCCTCATAAACCATATCATCCTAGTCATGAGTTGGCTCATAAACTAGTTCTTGACTATGTTCCATATACTAATTATTTCAAAGAGGGTATGGATCTATATCCCAAACAACATTATCTATAGTTGGGTCTTCAAATTCCTCTTCAAAAGTCTCTTCATACAAGTCAAGTTCTCAAGTTAGATTGTAAGTTATTTCATGGCTTTGTTCCCATGAATGATTAATATGAGGTAGATAGAAATCTATCTCACAAACCATATTATCATCATTGGAGTCTTGACAAAAGCCATAAAAGTCATTTTGTGTGGCCATTCTATCATAAGTTTAATTGTAAGTGATTCCACCATAAGTGTAGTTAGACACATCCACATAAATGATGAAATCTCTAAAATAGAAAGGCTTAGAGTTCTACAAACTCTAGAAAACTATGTCTAAAGGATAAATGGTTCAAGCTTGGTCCAACTTGGTCAAAAGGGTGGAGTTGTATCTCTAATATGGTCTAAAATTGGAGTTGTATCTCCAAAATGGTTTGTGCTAAGACTTGGAATAAAATAGCCTAACATCAAATGTCTAATGTCAAATCTCATACACATAAAAGGTGAAGTGTTTGAATGAAAACTGACATGTCAAAGGTTTAGGTCAAAGTGTTCCAAACAAGGTCTAAACTAGGAGAGGGAAAAATTGAGTTAATAGGTCTTTTTTCCAAATTTGGAGTCAAAAGCTAGGCTCAAATAAATAGGCATGATGTGATTTAATTTAATCTAACAATTTTGGAAATAAATTTGACATAAACCCAACACACATAATAAAATATAAACATGATCAGTTGGCATAAGGCATAAGACAAATGGATCTATGAGAAAGACTATGTTTTCCCAAATAAAGGCACAACTAATACTGAGGATAGGCATTGAACAAACAAACCATCAATAGTTTTCAAATTTGGGTAATCAATTAACTGAAGTTGTACAGCTAAAAAGATAAAGATCTGTGTATCAAACCCATGAATTAGGCCTAAACAAAAATTAATCAATGTTTGGATCCAAACTTGACAAGGCTAATTGAACACTCAATGTTGAAAATTAGGATTAGACCAAATAGTCTAGACAAAATTAGATACCATGATGGCATAAAATAGAGGCCTAAATGTTATACACAAAATGGTTTTAAAAAATTGGTTTTGATACAATGGTAAAAAAATCTTGAAACAAATTGAGCAACCTAATAGCATAAGCATACTCAAATAATGTGGTCAATACTATGTTTCAAAGACTCAAAGGCAAAATGGTTTAACATGATTTGGGCAGCATAACACTACCCTTTGCAACTCAAATGACCCACATACAAAAAATTCTAGTAAAAATTTCAAGGCACAAGTATGGTGTAAAATGGCAAGCATAACACCTCTTTAGACAAAAGAGTGACATACAGACAAATTGGTTTTGACATGGATTTATGATTAAACAAACAAGTTTTAGTCTACAAACATACCAAATGATAAAATGATAAAAATACACTAAGTATAGTCATCCAAATCCTATCAAGTGTATGGCATGTGGGGTTGACTAAACTATCAACTTTCAAATGTCACTAGGGGAATCAATTACACAATGACTTTTATGCCAAACAATGCAGAATAAAAGCATGGATTTTTGGTCCATATCACTTGGCTTGTTTCAAAAAGGTCTAGTCCTTTTTTCAACCACTACATCTTATTTTTCTCTTAGTGTAGTGTGATGTCCAAAGTGCCACTACATCCCATGTGCAACTCTAAAAGAGTCAAATGAAGTCAATGTTGGGAGATGAAACCATGGGTCAAATCTTCCCTAAAGAACTTATGAGAGGTAATGAAGTCCCCCTCGCAATCCAAGATGCATAAAAATAAAGAAAGCATGAATATAGAAAGACTTTAGGATCATTTTCAAGGTCACCCAATCTTTGATGAGTTTTTGGGGAGTGCTTTAGATGACAATATTTCTAAGCCTTGGACTAGGATACTTGTAATAGGAATGGTGCTTTTGATTCCAAGGATTCCCTATAGGGGACAAATGGAAGAGCATACATGCAACATACCTCTTTTTTCCAAACAATATTTGACTAAAAAACTATTGTAAACAAGAATGACAAGTGTGTTCAATTTTAAACCCAAATGAAATGTTTGGTGGTGTTCATTTGACCCCTTGGTCTTAGTTGTAAACTTTGAAAACATTCACCAAAGACACTTAAATTCTTTGTTAATCATCAAAACAAAGTTCCTAATCCAACTTTAAGCATGTAAAAGTGATTTAAACATTTTTGGAGTAAATATCCATCCTATAGCAAAATTGTTAGCATGTCCTTTAACTTTAAAGCTTTTTTGATTTTGAAACAAGAAACTTTTGAAAATAAGGTCTCAGGTCTATATTTTTAGAAAAACACAATGACCAATGTTTGACAATAACACTGACGTCAGTTACAACCAACCGAGATCTAACCAATGTTAGTTCTACTAACCAACATCAATTAAGCCAAGTAATTAATTTTGGTATTTTTGTTGACATCGGTTACTTTGTATAAACTATGGCAACCAAAAATGGTAAAAAAAGATAGAAAACCACTTTTCAAGAGTTTTAAAAACTTAAATAAGTTTTTTTAAGGTTGTAAAAGGATCTCCTTTAGGTGTAGGATGCATCTAGTCCCACCAAGCATGCCATTATGTGCCCTAATAATTTGCCTCAAGAAAGGATGGTTAGTATGGTGTTAGTTCCAAAATGAAAACAAAGTGAAATAAACACACTAATATTATAACATCTCTAGGCCTCGACACTAGGGAGAGCTTATTTAACAAAATAAAATGATAAGCACAACTAAAAATCAAAGAATGAAAACATGAGAACTCATTTCACCTTCCTTAGATGCCCTCAGCTTGTACTTTAAGAGGTCTTCTTCAATGGAGTGTGGATACCTTCATGTCCTCTTGGCAACTTTGGCTTGTGGCTTGGCTTGGCTGGGAATCAATTTGGCATTATAAAACTAGATGCATGAAGCTTTTGGAACCAATCATGCATTATAAATTTTCATAAATTAAGCTTAGAAATGATGTTATGATGCCTCTTATTTATATATTTTTGGATTTGATTAGAATCAACCTCGACCATCCATCTCAAAATTGAGATGTGTGGTTGAGGATTAATTCAATTTTTGGAATTAAGTTTGTAATTATCCTCATCATGGCATTGGAAGATGGGGAAATTAAGAAGAATCGAGGGCATCAAGGAAGGCATTGATGATGCATGGAGGGTATGAATCTTGATATATATGGCATTTATGGCGTAAGGATATCTTCCCAAGAAATGAGGTGACTTGATGCAGATATTTAATATTCATTTCCAAAACAAATTATTCAACAAGTTTCCATATAATTCTTGATTAGATGTTGATTTGGGTTAATTAGCTCTTAGCCATGATTAAGCACATTATGCACAAATTACCCAAATTGATGATAATGCTTTGTTATTGGTCCTAAATTTGAGTAGATTAGAATTAAAAGTTAATGTCAGATGCATTGGATATATATTCCCATTTAGAATATTGCCAACAAAAAATAACAAAGGCATGAGTATTGTGCAAAATGTTTTATAGGAAAGAGTAGTCTAGAGCATGCAAGTGCAAATTTGGCATTTTGACTTGAAATGACCTGATCAAATTTAGTTGGCTCATAAATTGCATTACCCCATTTAAGTATACCCTATCCAAAATTGGCATTTGAATATGTCAATTTTGCATCATTTTATGTGTTTTAGTGTTTTTATGCTAAGTTGTGTATTTTAAGTGGAAATAGCCAAAACCTTGATTGAATGTTATCGACAATGAGTTTTAGGTGTCTACACTTTAATGTCCCACATGTAATAATTTGTCATATAAGGTAGTTTTGAAACTAAATTCTCTAAAACATGCAATTGTAAGTAGTTGTATAACCTAAATGACACACTTTACACATGGGAAGACTTCAATAGGGTCCCTTCAGATCCACACTATTCACTTTCATGATTATGTAGTGTTGATAGGTCTAAAATTACTAAAAAGTATCCTCTTTCTCTCTCATTGCTCTCTTGGATAAATCTAACAGGTCAACTGATTTCCACTTGGTATGAATAGGAGGAGTAAAGATCAAGTGAGTGAACTTGGTGGGTGAAAATAGTATCTATTTAATCCAACATCATGGTTATACTTCCAAGTTTGGTGGTTTGTACTTCATAAACCATCACTAGGAGTGTTAGTGACTCTAAACTACTAGCACATCCCCAATGGCTTTGGTTTTCCTATCTAATGGAATTAGTCTATGAAAATCAAGTGTTATATATGGAATTATAGGAAATTTTATTTATTTTCATGTTTTATTCAACTTAGTCAGCACATGTTAAGGTGAATATGTTAGCAGGACTATCTCATTTTACTAGTACAATATGCCATTGAAGTTGGTAGATAGTGTTTCCATAATTGAAAAGCTTATTTTCCTATATTGGTCTTATAAATAGAGGTGATTTGTGGTATTAAATCTCTCATTACATATTAATAAATCTCTCCTTTGAAATATTAGTCTCAATAAGGTCATGGTTAGAAGTGCAAATTCTATGACACTTGACACAGTCAAGTAACCCTACAACTGTTACCTACAGTCAAGTGAAACTAAGCCTTGATCAGTCATGATGATGAAACAATAAGGTTTCAAGATTTTGAGAACATTACCAAAGTGAAAATAGTATAACTAAGTTATTCAAAGGGTTAGATATTGGATGTGAGAACCAACTCAACATACACAATCATATATCATATAGATCTACAGGCAATATCTAATAGTGGTCTGAGGTCAATCCAAAGGAGGTAGAGTATTATTGAATAAGAGGTGTTTGAACTCAATTGAGACCATTAATTAGGTTTAAGAGCATAGATAAGACCATTTTTATAATGATAAATCCATTTCATGAAATTAGACCTAGGACCATGTTCATAAGTTAAGAAAATTGCAATTGAGAATTTTTACCTTAACTTCTCTAAATCAAGTTTTTCCCATACACTATGTCATCCCATGATGAAGTGTCTTGAGGTCTAGGTAGGACTAATAGTTACTCTCTTATAATCTAGGACTAAAGACAATGTCTTGACATAAGGTGTTTTTTTGGTCAAGAGAAGATAATGTAAATAAGCTTTTATTTCAATAAAGTTTTCACTATAGACATTCAGTAAGCTTTAGTACTCTTGAAACCAAAATGATCTTCCAACACAATAATGACACAATGATTATATGACTCAAGAAAAAGTGACTCTATTTGATTGAAATATGACACTAATGGCCTAAAGAGAAATAAAAGGAGTTGAGGTATAGTGATTTTACATAGGCTATTATCTACAAGCACTTCTCAAATTCTATCTAATGCACATCTATAGGTAACACAATTAATATGTATAGCAGACTAGTTCTAACTAGTGGAGAGAGGCAGTTTGAATTTTAGTATAGACCTAAGGTAGGAGTGAGTTAAAAACACTATGTAATGGTCTTAGTGACCTCAAGGGTAACTTAGGGCATGAAACATAATATTGAAAGAGACCTATAGGAATCCCATTTTCCTAAGATGAATATCTATAGTCTATTATAGTCACAAATTAACTCATGCTAAAATAGAGATTCACCAAGGTGCTGTGAAATGCACACTATAAGTAATTTCTTCTATTTTACACTTCCAAATAGAGCTCTCCTTATCATCTATAGAAATGGCACCTTGTAGACAATAGATATGTTGGTGTTGGACCTGTGAAAGCATCAAGAAACAATGACTAAACACAAACTAACACTCAAGACATACACATAAATATTTGTCCAAGATAGAGGTAAATAATGCATTTATTGATTCAGGTGAAATTTTGCCAGGGCTACACCTTACAAATATGAAATATCCTTTATCAAAATGACAAGTACTTAATATATAGGAGAATAAAGGAAGCCTTTTGGCACCCCTTTTTACAAGTGGTCTATTTGTGTCCCCTTATTGGGAAGAGCAGGCTGCCAAAAAAATAAATGTTGTGTCAACCCTGGCTTTGACTTCAGGCCTTTTTGACTTGGCCGCACTATTAACCAAGGCTACTTCTTGAAGGCACCTATGCAGCTTGTCTGCTCATAAATATGAAATGAAGAAAAAAGGGTCGCATGATTGGCCATTCGCATCCTCTAATTACAATTTATAGCCACTGTTTCACTCACTAGAGACACTTCTCAAATCGGCACTTCCCTTTACCACTTAGACTATCTACCTACTCTATTCCTGGCACTTTGTCTTTTCCCTATCTTGTCTCTTCTGGATCCTTCGGCCCTCAGGGGAAAACTTTTGGTAGGTCACTGCATTTCTGGGCCTCCTTTCATGGTTAGCACTCTTTTAGTTTGAAATCAAACAACTATTTCATTGTGCTAATTTTGACATTCATGCAGCCGTCATCACTTTGAAAACTAATGGCTAATTTTATTCCTTAAGATTGATGGCTTTTGGGATGTCACTGTCCCTAGCAAAATGTCATTGGGTCCTTTGCTGGCTTCTTTACGGGCTTTGTCCTCCTCAGCCCTCTCTGTGGGTCCCTTTTCTTGTTAAAGTCCCTTCCTAGCACCTTCTCAAAGGGAAGGTGATCCTTCAACCTTTGCTTTGTGCCCCTGTATTTGGCTAAGAGTCCCCTACAAGGGTACCTACCCCTCAGGGTCCTTCACTGGGTCGTTATGCTCCTATAGATTATTTCCCAGGTTTCCATGGAATTTTGTCTGCGAACACTTTCCCGCGGACTTTTGTCTGCAGACATTTTCCCATGGAATTTTATCCATAGACAGTCTCCCAGCCTTTGCTTTAAACTATGGCCCAAATTCCTTCAGACAAAAAGTCTAAAGGAATTTGGGACTTTACCTTAACCAAAATTTTGAATGTTAAAATGCCCCTTTGTAATGCTCCATTGAAGTGTTCCATGCCCTTCGCAAGGGCCTCTAGACTTGAGCTGCCCCTTGACCTTTTGGGCATATCCTTGAACCAAGTCGTTGAACCAAAAATGGTTCAATAGTTCAAGCAATTCAATCATTGTGTGCCAATGCCAAGTGAACCAAAGTCGATGAACTTGAAGCCGCTAAACCATCTAGTTGAACCAAGTGATTGAACCATCCGATTGAACCGAACATTAAACCACTCACTTTGAACCAAGCTCATTGAACCAAGCCATTGAAATAAAATTGGTTCAATGGTTCAATGCTATTGAATTGAGATGTTTGAACTGAGTGATGAACTTTTGTTGAACTAAAGGTCGTTGAACCGTTTGAACTATGTCGATTGAAATCTATATTGAACTTAGCTGATTGAACCAAAGCTAAAAAACTATGGCATTGAACTTGTGCAACCTAAAATTGATTGGCTTTGAATAACAAGGGAAGAAAGGGACTGATTTGAGCCTGTTGGGCAAAAATGGTCAACAGGTAGTTTTGAATAGTCAAGTGACTCATCATCAAACAAGGTATTTTCAAAAAGGCTATTTGAGGTCTCTACACCAACTTGAAGGAGAATGATGAAAGTCAAGTGGATACTTGTCCATGATAAATTCTTAACCTATTTTCTAATTAATTATCTTTAAATTTAACTATTTTATAAAATTTTGACACTTGGCCTTGTGACCCTTCCACTTGTATTATTCTCTCTCCTTTCATATGCTCTATATATGCAAGCCTTTTTGGCATTTGTATCTAATCCACACCTAATATGGTGAATCCCTAATAGTTTGAATATCATATTTGTCTTTGAAATAAATATATCCAATTTGGTTTTGATTTCATAACTTCTTGTCATCTAAGTGTGTGAATTAGTTCATAGTGTAATGGCAAGTGAGAACTATCTATCCTTGTGTTCTCTTTACTCTTTCATGTTTGGTGCTATTAGTTATCCCTCTAGAAGGTCACATAAACTATAAATATTGTGTTTTTTTATCTCTAAGTGTAAGGAGTATGATTAGTGTCTACAATATTACCTTTTTTCACTCACCTTGATAAGTGCAATGCATATCACCTCCATCTTTGAAACAATTATCTTGGAGCAATCTAGGATGATGAGACTAGTATTATGAGTCATGCTTCATAGTGAAAGTGTATGGTATTCTAATGGAGATATATCTAGTGTATCACCTCATTATCATAGATTAATTTTGTTTTCCTTATATCCCTTTTAATCCAAGAAAGTAAATAGTGTAGGTGATAAGCTATCAAAGACTAATTTAGGGAGCTATCCCTTAACACTAGAGGTTTACCCCTACTATAGGCAACCCACAGGCCTAGAGGTAATCCAATGTTTCAATAAATATAGAGAAGGATTTAACAACCTCTCTAGGGTGTAATATTGAGTGACAATAGTTTTAGCATGCCTGATGGGACAATTATCTCAAATACATCTTGTCAAGGTGATTGTTGTTCTTTATAGCATAATAGCTACAAGTGTGTGTTATATTCAACATTTGGGAACTCCACTCAAGGTAATATCTAGTTGTAGACCAATTTTTATCAATTAATTTGTTCATAATTTATGGTCCTTATCATATTAACTACTATTAGAGGTAACAATCCCATAAACACATTCCTTCAACCTGAACTTCCTCTTAAAGTTCAACATCATCATCATCCTATCTTGACATTTGAAGAGAAATAAGACTTTTCAATCCAAGAAGATCAAGAGAGTGAAGAGGAGCTTGAGGAAAACATGGCTAGGTAGCATGATTTCTCAAACTTTAACCCTAAAAATACTATACACCTCAATGCATATGATGATATCCCCCTATAGAAACAAGAATGTCCCCACTCTTAATGGAAAAGGACCTATTACCCTAAGTGAGCATATTAGGGACATATCTAACTTATGCAACTTTCATAATTTCACCAAAGTCAATATTTCAACTAGACTACTTTCCATTTCTCTAAAGGGAAAAGCATGTGATTGGTATATGACATTTTTAGGAGGGTGTATCACCACATGGGATGATTTTGGAGAGTTTTTGACCCAAAGTTTTAAAGATAAAAGAGATCACATGTCACTCATTCATTAGCTAAATGTGATTCATAGAGGTCTTAAATAAAATATTTATGACTTAAATGAGAGGTTTTAAACAGCATGGTATATGTTTCCTCCTCCTATAAGATCTCCTACAATCTTTGTTTTCCCTACATACCTAAGGGATATTGGGATTGATATATCCATCATGTTACAGTCCATGGGTGGTTACACTTTGCCTAAAGCTTATGACATAGCCATTAGAGTTGAGAATGGTCTAATACAAGTTGGTAAACTCTCTCCAAAAGTCTCTATGCCTATTCTTCCCAACATGTCTTCTACCTCTCTAAATCTTGCTCCAAATCTAAAATTCAAACACCAAGTCTAGAGTTTCCCCAAAGAAGGAAGAATATAACACTGATTGGGAGGTAAGGTCTAAAGCCTTATAAGCTCAAGTTAGGAAACTAAATTTTTAATATATATATATATATATAACCAAAATCCTTATCCCTATCCTCCATAATCAAATAATTCCCACCTTAGTAATATGGTCAATAGAGAGGGTAAGGACAACCTAAATTTAATAGGTCACCCAATGCATATAACCCAACTTATGCTCCCAACACAAGAGTCATGGTCCCATTTCAGAGTAAATTTGTCCAAAGAGAGGAATGGTAACCTCAAGGATAGTATATGGATGGAAATTAAGGTGAAGGTAACTTATCTAATGTTTGAATTCTATTAGTTGATAGCAAAGGTATGGAGTAAAGGTAACTAATAGAATGAAAACATTAGATACATTTCATATTGAGCCATATGTGGAAGCAAGTTATAATCTAAATTATTCCATCAATGACCAAGAAGATCATGCTATGGATGATGGATCATCCTCCAAACTTGAGGGTGTATCTAACCTTTTCCTAGATGAGTATGGTTATGATACTTATGGACATGATCCATATAGTTTCATTGAACATATTGACCTTGTCACATACATCATCCATGAGGAAGGTGAATAACATTCTGTGGTAAGTGTTGATAATTCTTTTGAACAAGCTATTGAGGGTAATTGCCTTATTCATATGCATGATGATGATGATGGTTTTTAAAGTATGTTAGATTAGGATAGTGAAGGAAACAATGTGATTATACCTACCCAAGATGGAGGAGTTCATAAATGTGAAAACCATGAAGAGGATGATGATTTATGGTAGTAATTGCATACCATATTTCAAGAGTTTAAAATATTGAGTAAGTTAGCTCCCCTTCCTAAGAAGCATGAACCTGATGGGAAGGTTGTTGGTGTAACTTATAACCATGAAGGAGAGTGTACTAATAAGAATAATAATGAGTGTTAAACTATTGTCAAGGAGTTTGTAATCATGAAGTAGTATAATGAAACTAAGATAAAAAAAAATTGTGTTTGAATAAAATTTTAAACCTATGTTTGAAGTTTAATCACTTTCAAAAATGTTAGAGTAGCAAGGAGATAATTTTGATGGTTAAATATATTAAGTGAATCATTTTATAGAAGAAGTTGAAGTGGAGACAATTTTGATGACTCCCAAGATTCACTTTAAGGAGTTCCAAGTGGACATGATAGAGATAAAGTAGACTCCAAGCTCAAACAAGACTCTTGGAGGGCTAGATGGAGTATTCATGAGAGATCCAAATGACACACTTGTAGTTAGCATAAGATATAAAGATACTAAGTCATATGATTATCTACATAAGAAAGTGTTCATTAAGAAGTATGAATCACATGAAGGTATGTTTTCTTAGAGAAATAATGATTTAAGAGGCATTTTATTTAACCCTGGTTGAAGCAATGGTGAATTTTTCTTCACCTTAAGTGTTTGGCATCTTGTACATACTAAGATGGGTGTGTTTTTTTCTTATGTGTGTGTGTTTTCCATAAGTGTTCATGAGAACATAGGTGTGTGTTTTGTGTCATATATTGTGTGGTTTTTTCTATTGTTTAGTGTGTTTTTGTGTCCTTTCAAAGGATTATCAGTGTCTATAATAGTGTATGGGTGACTCCATATCTTAATGGATAGGGGAAGGCAACTGGCCCTTAGCATAGAAAGCTTTCTACCCCTAGGAAATCACCAAAATATTGACTAATTTTACCTCTAGGTCAAATTATGTCAACCCTTGCATTTTTAAATTTGTCATAGGGTCTCCTAGGTTGAAAATTTGTCCTATGGTTATTAAATAAGTTAAATAATAAGCTTTATCTTTGTCAAATTTGTCTAAGTTAGTCTTATGTCATCTAAGTCCACCTTTTGAGTCATTTAATGAACTTGTATGATTTTTCACTAAGGAAAAAGGTGTCAACATGTACTCTAATGTCCCACATGTTATAATGTGTCATAGATTGTAGTTTTGACATTGAATTCTATAGGTTCAATGTCTATCCAAGAAGATCAACTAAAATAGGAAATGTTAGGTAGTTGCATGCCCTAAGTGACACACTTGACATGTGGGAATACTTTAGGAGGGTCCTTTCAAATCCCCATAATTTAATTTCATGCTCAGGTAGCATTAATAATTCCAAAATTTCCAAACATTGACCTCTCTCTCTCATTACTCTCTTGGAGAAGTCAAAGAGGTCAATCAGTTTCCACTTGGTATAGATAGGAAGGGAAGAGTTAAAGTGAGAGAACTTTGTGGGTGAAATTAGTATTTGTTAAATCCAACTTCATGATCATAGTTCCAATTTTTTTGGTTTTTTCTTTATGAACCATCACTAAGAGTATTGGTAACTCTAAACTATCTGCACATCCCCAATGGCTTTAGTTTTCCTATTTGATGTTATTAGTATATGAAAATCAAGTTTTGTAGATGGAATTGAAGGAAATTTTATTTATTTTCATGTTGGATTCAAATCATTTAGCATGTGTGAAGGATAATAGGTTAGTAGGACTATCTCATTTTTCTAATAGAAGACACCATTGAAGTCTGTAGATAATATTTCAATAATGTAAAAGCTTATCTTCTTGTATTGGTGTTAAAAAAAAGGTGATATGTTATGTTTAATATCTCATTACATGGTGATTAGTCTCTCCTTTGAAATTTTAGTCTCAATAAGGTCATGGTTATAAGTGCAAAGTCTATGACACTTGACATAGTCAAGTAACCCTACAACTATCACTTACAATCAGGGGAAACTAAGCCTTGTTTAGTCATGATAATGAAACAAGCAGGTTTCAAGATTTTGATAAGATTCCAAAAGTGAAAATAGTATGACTAAGTTATTCAAAGGGTTAGATATTGGTTATGAGAACCAATTCAACATACACAGTCATATATCATATAGATCCATAAGTAGTATCCAACAGTGGTCTGAGGTCAATATAAAAGAGGTAGATTAATATTGAATAGGAGGTGTTTGAACTCAACTAAGACCTTTAATTAGGATTTAGATCATAGAGAATATCATTGTGATAATGGTAAAGTTATTGTATGAAGTTTTAATTATGACCATGTTCATAGGTTAAGAAAATTTTAATTGAGAATTTTTACCTTAACTTCTCTAAATAAGGTTTTTCTCATACACTATGTCATCCCATGGCGAAGTGTCTTGAGGTCTATACAGGCATAATAATTACTATCTTATAGTCCAGGCCTAGATAAAATGCCTTTAAGAAGGTGGTTGTTTGGTTAAGAGAATATAATGTAAATAATCTTCCATTTCAAGAAAGTTTTCATTGTAGACATTCAGTAAGCTACAATACTCTTAAAGCCAAAATGATCTTACAACACAATAATGACATAATGGTTATATAAATTAAGAGAAAGTGACTCTATTTGATTGAAATATGACACTAATGACCTTAGGAAAAATCAAATGATTTGAGGTATAGTGATTTGAAATAGGTTATCACCTATAAGAGCTTCTCAACTTCTATCTAATGCACATCTATGGGTGACATAGTCAATATATATAGCAGACTGGTTCTAGCTAGTGGAGAGAGGCATTTTGAATGTTATCATAGACCTAAGGAAAGAATGAGTTAAAAAAATATGTAATGATCTTAGTGACCTAAAGGGTGGCTTAAGGAATAAAACATAATGTTGAAAGACACCTACATGAATCTTATTTTCCTAAGATGAATTTCTATAGTCTATTACAGTCACAGATTAGCTCATGCTAGTGAAAGGTCTTGACTAACATACTGAGATTTAGGATGGATAAACATGATTGATACCACCCTCATTGTTTTAATGTCAAATTCATATGATTCCTAGAGAAAATAAGTAGAGAAAAAACAAGTCCTAACTTTTCACTCAGTCTAAGATTTCTAGACCCTGTAGACAGTACACAGACTTAAAAGTTAGTCTTAAGGGTTTATGAACTTGAGATCTCTAGAATGGTGAAAAATACTTGAAATTTTTTATATAAGGTCATAAATACCTAATCTATCCTCCCATAGTCTTAGTTTTTCTAGGTAAATAAGGGAGGTTGCCTCTATTTTTTCTCAGATAGAGGGCACTCCATAGTCTTGACCACCCTATAAGCATAGTGTGTGAATGGTGATAAGAGGAATGGGAGAATAAAGAGGTATTGTGTAGTGATGTGTGAGGTTTTTTTAAATTTAAAATGTTTTTAAAGTCACATATAGTCTTGATAATCATTCATATGTGGTTAAAGACTCAAGAAAGGGAGTTTAAGTTAATTAAGCCTAAAATGACCATGAACCCTAATGGATTCGAACTTCAGTTAAAGAATCATGTGACTTTTCTAAACTAGTTGAAAACCTTAATTTATAATTTTGGAGTATATAACATCCATTTATTTGTAGGTAAATATCCCAAATTGGTCATTTTGGCCTAATTTGGTCTCAGGACTACTCAAAATGCCCAAAAGGAGCTTGAGAGCCATCTCCAATTACTCATATATGTATAGACACTATACATGAGACCTCAAGAAGATAGGGGTAGTTGAGGAAGGTCATGAACTCAATATTTTTTTAATTGGTTTAGGGGTTAGACCTCTAACCTTTATGAATAAATTTTAAGAAGCTAAGAGACCTAAAACCCTCTCAAAACCTTTGTGCAAACCTGATGGATAATAAATGAATGGATACGCATCTAGAAGTGTCCAATTAGCCTTGAAAGTTTTGAAACATGTCTAGAAATCTCCTCAGATCCATGACATCCATTTGGTCTATACTTTCATTCATATGAACAGGCCTAATTCAATCTTTTCTAAAGGTTCTTATGTGTTTTATAGTTATAGAAGGAGATTGATGAATGAAGATAAGTGTGGAAGGTGTTTAGGGACTTTTCCTAACTCCCTATACTCATTTATCACCATGGTTGTGAATGAAAACCTCTCTATTAGACCATTCATTGCAGGTAGTCTAAATAGATAGTGGTAAAGCAAAATAATTGCCTAAGTGTGAAAGTGAAAAGAGTGTCATTGGATCTTTTAAGGTATTACTAATGGATTTTAAGGAAAAGATGTTATAAATAGGTGTTTGTCACCTCTTCAACATATTTTCTTGAGTAACTATCAGTCATTTGGATGACAAGTGTGAAGGTATAGGTCTATAAGACCAATGAGTGAATATTAGAGAGTGAACAACAAGTGTCCATGAGAAGTCATTAGTTGAAGGGAATAAATGAAGGTTAAAAATATTGTTTCCAATCTCACATGATAGAGAACATATGTCAATAACTTCTTATGGCAGTTTTGAATAGTCAAGTGACTCGTCATCAAACAAGGCAATTTTAAGAAGGTTATTTTATTTCTCTATACCAACTTAGAGGAAAATGATGAAATTTAGATGGACATTTGTCCATGGTAAATTATTGACCTCTTTTATAATTAATTCTCTTTAAATTTAACTACTTTATAAATGTTTGACACTTGGACTTGTGAACCTTCTACTTCTCTTCTTCTCTCTCCTCTCATATGCTCTATATATGCAAGCCTTTTTGGCATTTTTATCTAATCCATACCTAGTATGGTAAATATCTACTGGTTTGAATACTATATTTACCTTTGAAATAAATATTTACAATTTTATTTTGAGTTCATAAATTATTAAGTGTGTGAAGTAGTACATAATTTAATGACAAGTGATAACTATCTATCCTTGTGTTAAACTAACTCTTTCATTTCTTATGCAAGTAGTTTTCCCTCTACTAGGTCACATGAAGTGTAGATAGTGTGTTTGTCTATATCTAAGTGTAAGAAGTAGCATTAGTGTCTATAATCTAAACTTTTTTCACTCACCTTGACAAGTGAAATGCATATCACCTCCATGTTTGAAACACTTATGTTGGAGAAATCTATGATGATGAGAATAGTATTGTGAGTCATGTTTCATAGTGAAAGTGTATGGTAGTCTAGTGGATATCTATCTCATGTATCACCTCATTATTATATTTTACTTTTGTGTTATTTTTATCCCTTTTAATCTAAGTAAATAAATAGTGTATGTGATAATCTATCAAAGACTAATCTAGGGAGTTAGCCCTTAAACCTAGAGGTTTACCTTTACTATAGGAAACCCATAGGCCTAGAGGTAATCTAATGTTTCCATCAATCTATAAAAGGCTTTAACAACCTCTCTAGGGTAAAATAATTAGTGACAACACCTACCATGTGGGTTTTTCCTTGTACTCAGAGTTTGGGATCCACATTTGGGTTGATTATGCTAGACATGAAGACTTTGATGTCATGAGTACTAACTGGTAGACGTTGGTTGGTTTGGTTTCCTTATGCCTAGTTTTGGATAGTGTGTCCATTATGGTCTAGAAATGGATTTTGATATAAGCCTAAGTTGACATTTTTTTGGTTCCATGGGACTAGTTTCTATGGCTTGAAGATTTGTATTAAAATTCCTTAATATCATGTCTACAAATGTTTGTCATTGGTACTTAGGGATTATTTGAATGAACTTATTATATTTTTTGTAGGCACAAGTAGTATGTCCATTGAATCTATGAAATAGGTAGTAGACACTACAATCATAATCCATGTGCCTCTTATTGTTATTGTTATTGTTATTGTTATTGTTATTGTTATTGTTATTGTTATTGTTATTGTTATTGTTATTGTTATTGTTATTGTTATTGTTATTGTTATTGTTATTGTTATTGTTATTATTATTGTTATTATTGTTCATGGGTTGAGGAGACTTGTTATTATCAACATTTGGCCACTTTTTTTAGGTCATCACACCATTCGTAGTGGCACTTTAGTTCATGTTTATAATATTAGGACCTTAGTTTTGGGGGTTGATTTGCTTAGAGTTTTGATAACCCCCTTTTCTATTTTGGAGAACTATATATCCATTAGTCTCATAGGTTATATGACCACTATCAATATTTTTATTGTTATTTTTATTGTTATTATTATTTTTATTTTTAGTATTGTTCATGGGTTGAGGAGACTTGTTATTAACAACATTTGGCCACTTTTTTTAGGTCATCAGACCATTCGTAGTGGCACTTTAGTTCATGTTTATAATATTAGGACCTTGGTTTTGGGGGTTGATTTTCCTAGAGTTTTGATAACCCCCTTTTCTATTTTGGAAAACTATATTTCTATTGGTCTCATAAGTTATATAACCACTATCAATGGTCACTCGATCAATTTTAATAAGACTTTCAAGTTTCTATTCATAGGAATTATCTTGTAATTTTACACATATTCTCTCATCCCCTTGTTAAGGGAGTGCAATAAGATATCACAAATTTAATTTGATCCATGTGTGTCACACTATAAGATGAGTGTAAGACTTGATTCCACCTTATGATTAAATTGACACTAGAATAATTATGTTCTTGCATGATGTGCAAGAACCATCATGTGTTAGTCTTAAGGAGCTTGTTCATGTCAAAGACTTTAATAAACTTGATCATGAGTTTGTGAAAGGAATGTATCAAGGGAAACTTATTTAGGGGTTTTGGGGAAAAAACATTTCAACTAATCCATTTCAAGGTAGGAGATATCAAACAATAGTAACATATGCCTTCACATGCATATTAGGATGTTCTTCTCCTTTAAATTTAGGGATGTTAGGTAGGGAATGAGGTAAAATAATTTCTTATATTTCATGATTAAGGTGTTATTTAAGATATTCATAATAGGTACCTATGGTATTGAAATATGGCAAAGGCATGGATTGAAAAGGGAGATTTAGATAAGAAATGGGTTGGTAACTAGTGGAATGAAATAGAGGTTTATAAAGTAGTGTGTATTAAGCTAGAAGATACTTGTCTAGATGAGTTGACTTATAATACATATGATAGTAAGGTGTAAGAGAGTTAGATGAAGGTTTTGGATGAGACATTTAAAATGGAGGATTGTATTTGGGTGGCATATTTTTGGCTACATAACTCAAGGGAAAGTAATATGGTGGTGTGTTAGTTACCACATTTTTATGAGGAGTGTAAGATGGTGGTGTGTTGACCACTGAATTGTTAGGATTGGTTTAGGTATAAACACTTTTAATAATATTTTGAAGAGGAGGTTGGTATGATGAATAAATTTTGGAAGCAATCAAGTTTTGGATGCCATGAGTAATGATGTCCCTAGGATATTAGTTTGAGACATAATTGGTAAAACACAAGTTATATGGATAAATATGTTATTGGTAAGTATCCATTGGAATAGGAATGAGGAGGAATATCATTTTTTAGTAGTATTAAAGACCAAACCTTAACTCCAAGAGGCTTGGTTACTCTATAAGTCTCAAATACAACCCACCAAAGTTGAAATGATTTCATTCAAGGAAGAAGTAATGGTGGTTATGGTGACCTCCTTGGTGTGAGAGATAATATTTGATAAAAATAAGGTTAGTAATGATTTGGTTCACCATAAAGGAAAAAATAAGATATAACAAGTAATAAACACAAATAAAATCATGCAAGATGTGTGAGAAGTGAAGTTCTAGAAGATAAATTTAAAAACACATATATTGGGGTGAAACTATCATTGTTTATAAGTGATAGATGCAAAAACCACCACATATATTAGTGAAACCACATAATACTATAATAATACCACCCTAGGAAAATATAAACCACCATAGATTTAATAGTTTCATCTTGGTACTTTAATAAACTACCATGGTTAAATGTGCTTAGATATGGAGATTTAGTTGTTAGGCCTAACAGTGTCGATATAGAGAATGTTGATTTAGTTGCAAAGGGAGGAGTTTAAAAACTAAGGTAAATGGCTAAATAAAGGTAATTTAAAAATATTTAAAATGGTTTAAAAGGAAATAAATAACATAATGACTAGGATAAATTCATTTTTGAACATATATGTGGAGACCCTTGCATCATCATTCAATTTTTTTAAAATGATACACTATGTAGTTTTTGGGTGCATACATTATCCACCTATGTAAATTTATTGATATTTTTGTTACTTATTTGATCTTTGATCCTCACCATAAACACCAATATTTATAGGATATGGATCCATCCTTTTACTTACAAGTTTGAATTTATAAAACTATGTCAAGAGAGAAATAATTGATGATGGGTGTGCTATCAATATATTTCACTTCTCATTTCTCCAAAATATTGGGTATGGAGAGGTGAAATGCTATAAAACTAGAAACACCTTGTGATGTTATGGTAACCACAATTCCTCTTCCATTAGTATCATTTTACTATATGTTAATTTGGGTCCAAAAATTGTGCCAACAAAATTTTATGTCATGAACAAGGACACAAACTACAACACAATCCTAGGGAGGCATTAGATCCATAAGATGAAGGAAATCCCTTCTACCCTATTTTAATAAATTATTTTTTACACTTAGGAAATTTATTTATTTCTTAAGGTGATATAAATCCATTCATCATTCATCAAGTAACCCTTAAGAAAATACCAAGTCCTCACATTGATTATCACTTAACTATCGATGGTGTAATGAATCCCCCTTTACTAACCAAAGACAAAGATCCCTCTTCTACCAAAACCTACATTTTTAAATAAAATTTTTAGACCCCCAAATCCTCATCAAGTGAACATTTTTGATGAAATGGGTATAAGAAAAATAGATAAAAAGGGTGACAAAAAACTTGTAACAATACCAATTATATGCAATGAATTAGGATAGATCTAAAACTTGTCCTACTTAGAGGATTCTAAGATTGGAGAAGGTAATATTACCAAATGTTTTAACAATTTTAGGAATATTGGTGTATTATTCCTAATTTAGTTAAAGGGTCTAGATTGATAAATCAATAAATAATATAATGTAAATAAGCTACTAATTTGTGAAATTTATTTGTAAATAGAGCTTTTCTAAAAATAGTAATAAGAGGGAGAAAATAAGACTTAGATTAAACTATGCTACTCTAAGATAAGATATGATATTCACTATATAGGCTTGGGACACTATCACAAACAAGATTGTGACTTTCATATTTTGATTGAACAAGGGCATCGAAAGTAGATAGGAGTGTCACTAACACTGTAGTCCTTATCTAACACTATTATCTTGAGGATCTAAACTTTTTGGGTTTTGTTCGATGGGTCTATGTGACCCTATATTTAAAGTTTTAAAAATTATAAGTTTGTAGAGCTCCTTATAGAGTATATTATTTCTTCAAACCCTATTTTCCATTATGCTTTGACCAATTATGAGCAAGAGGGGGAGGTTTAGTGTGTGCAGTATGTACTAGACATGCTTCACACCCTATATGTGGGCATACTACCTACATACCAATACTTTGAAGAAGGATAAAACCATATGTAGTTCTCCCTTTGAAAGTGCTTGGTGAAATTTTGATATGAAAATGCAATAAATGCTAGATTGGATGTGCTTGAGGATGGCTAGGGATTTGTACAGAGATTTAGATGTGCTTAAGACTATACTAGATGGATATATGCCGAGAATATGAAATATTACCTTAGTGGTTTTATTTATATTCTTGCTTGCTTTATAATATTTTCCAACCCCTTCCAAATGATATTTTAATGGGCTTTTATAAGGATCTATTGGTCATAGATTGAATTTGCTCACATTAGGCCAAAAAGGAGAAGGATGGGAAGTCAAAATAAATTTATCAGTAGGGCCAAAAATGAGTTTGGAAAATAGCATCAAAAGTGTATAAGAGTGGAATTTTCACTATTGTCTTAGTGTGGTGTTATTTTCCTAGGTATATGAGACCTCAAGGGATGGATTGATCATGAAAATAGGGTCCTAGATTAGCTAAGATCATGTCTAAAAGGTCAAAAATGACTAAGAATTAGTGAAATAAGCCTATGAGGGTCATACAAGAAATCAAGAGGGACTTATGGCTTGGGTGTTATTAGCCATACACAAGTTACCAATTTTTTCATTTTATATGACTATATTTTCCCCTTATTCTAATGATGTAGTAAAGTAAAATACTAGGATAAAGGAAAAATAGAAATTCTACCTAAAATTTCCTACAAGGGTGAAGCGCATGAAGTTGTGTGATGTTGGGTGTACGTAGATAGCATTCTACGAAGTGGAAATCTACAATAAAAATAAATAGTAGATTAGTTTTTACTAGATATGATATATCTAAAATAAGAACATACAAAGCTAGGTAAGAGAGAGAGAGAGAGAGAGAGAGAGAGAGAGAGAGAGAGAGAGAGAGAGAGAGAGAGAGAGAGAGGAAGAGAAAAGAATGAATACAACTCATTGGATATGTAAACCAATATAAAACCTATTTTGATGCTGAATAATGCTCAATTATGCTGAGTAATATTGAATGATGTTGTACCAAGAGTAATATTGTGAATGGAGTTAAGTGCTCAAATCCCTAGAAGTGGCTAAAAAATGAAAAGGTTGTCCCTTTGGCTCCATCATTGCCCACTAAGTGAATATAGGTGTTCATACATGTGTTGATTTATGTTTGGACTATGTGTCCAATCCCTCTAAATAGGTGGCTTAAGAACATAAAGGATAACTAGTCTTTTGGCTCCATCATTTCCCTGTAAAGTGAAGTTGTAAACTAATACCAGTATGGAATGTGTGTCATATGAGATGGATCTATAAGCCCCTGAATGTATTTTGATTTGATAATATTGGAATGGATAGACAAATTTTATGCTAGAAACTAGGCCACTCTTGGCCACTTTGAAAGATGGAGATTAGGTTTATATGAAAGCCACTCTGAAATTGAAAATTTAGCTTATGTAGAAGCCACTCAAGAACTCAAGAACTTAAAATTTAGGCTTGTATGAAAGCTAAACCAAAATTATGACAACCACCTATAGATGGAGTAAGGCATGAAACTACTAAGAATTCTTAGGTAATGCTAAACTTGAAAATAAATAAAATAAATATGTCATGCACATTGGCCTCAATCACTAGTGTCTAAAACATGGATTCTAATTTGGGAGTTGTACCAACTACCATATCTAAAACTAGAAATGAGAGCCATCATGCTATGCATTTTTCATATCTATATTCTCTAATAAAAATGTGTACTAAAACTACTAATTCTAAAATGATTTGGCAATGTAAATCTATAGCTAAATCTAATTTTTTGCTTGCTTCTATAAATTCTGGTTTTTCTATTGTCTGGATAGTAGTAATAGAAATAGATAGTAACACCACCAGTGTTATAGTCTAATCTTGGAGCTATTGTCCTAGGCCAAATTTGATGACTATTATAGATTCTTGACTATCTGCTTGGTCTATTTTAACTAGTTTGATATCTGCTTGTTGTTTTTGGTGTTTTGAATGTTACTATTTTGACTATTAAGAGATTTGATCTATGTAACAAAACCCCTATTTATTTCCCTCTCTTATAAGGGTAGGAATGAAGACCTTTTAATGACTATCCATAGAATAAAGATCCCTACAAGTGTGCTATGTTGAAAAGATACATGATATAATAATGATAATCAAAAATATATCTCAAGATATAGCATGATTTGTATTGAGAGATTGTTATATCAATAGGGGTATGTCTAGATAGATGTAACAATGTAATAGCATGTGCAATATACTAAACTAGAATTTAAAGTTTGGTTATTTTTTAATTTTTAGTAAGAGGGAAGGAGCATGATGTCCATCGTGGTATCTAAGAAAGTAAGATAAATGTATGATATGGATCATGGTATTGCAAACAATCAAGAAATAAAGAAGCAACAATCACACAAGGCAATAATCAATAAGTTTAAAAGAGTGGCCAAAGGGCTAAGAAAAAAAGGTAAATGATAATATGTCACTCAAGCTAGAAATCAAGCATATAAATCATGTTCAAATGCCACATACATATACAATTGAAACAAGCAATGTTGGCATGAAATCAATAATCACATGGAAGAGTATAGACAAAAGACATTAGAAAATTTCCTAAGGCACACACATGAATAAAAGCAAAGGACCTTGGAAAATGTCCTAAGTCACATATAAGAATAGAATCAAAGGACATTGGAAAATGTCCTAAGGCACATACATGAATAAAATAAAATGGCATTGGAAAATGTCCTAAGGCACATATATGAATAGATGCAAAGGACATTGGCAAATCTCCTAAGGCACATATATGAATAGATGCAAAGGACATTGGAAAATGTCCTAAGGCACATACAAGAGACAAATAGGAACTGAGAAATGAAATCACATCAAGTTAATTCTAAGAAAGAAAATAAAGCATTTAAGAAACTATAATTACACATGCATCTAACTAATAAAATAAAGAAGTGAATGTATGCATGACATGTTAGTAAAAGACTAGGTATATGCTAATAAATACACAAGTACTATATACTAGTGAGTGTTGATAGAGTAATCTATGTATGCTAGTGAATAATGTACATCAACATGGTAACTAGAATGTGTGTTGTAGGAGTGACATAACCTGGATGGTGTAGTCATGTAGAAGATGCCTCCAATAGGTATGTATATTGATGTATATCTCAAATGTGGAAGTAGTATGCCCCCTCAATAGGTAGAGAGATGAAATATAAGAGATGGATGTCATTACAGAAACTCAAACAAGATCAAGTGAAGCATGGTAATGAATATAAATTAGAAAATAATAATATAGAACAACAAATGTAAGTCTAGCATTGTAGTAGAAATCTAAATCATGAATAATGCATATAATTAAAATGTTTTTGGTGTTTTGGAGTTATTTACATATTTTTGTATTTTGAAACATTATCTTGTTTTTGGATTTTTGAAATTTTTTGAGCTATGTACAATCAAGAAATAAAAACTATGTGCAGGGTATTTGAAAAGGAACTATGTTCAAGTAATTTAAGAAGGCATGATACTAAATGATGAGTCTCATGGGAGACTCCCTGTCATGGTGTCCTGTATTTAACAAAGAAATCATGCGTGATTATGAAGCATGAGGGAATGGATATGAATATGGTTCTAAATATTTGGATTGATTTTTGGTATCTTGGAAATCATAATAACCTGTATTATTCCACTCATCATTATCTTATTGATTTTGAACCAATGAAATACTAGTGTTGATTTTTATTATATCTAGATCTTTTCTTTTGATAACTTGTGTCTATGAATGATTTGCCTTAGTATGTTCAATAAATCCCAAACCTTGGTGACAAAAAGTATCAATTTATAGAATAGGAGTAGTGATGCCTTGAGCATGCATGCCCAACCCTTGACCTTGAAAATCAAACTACTGTAGGTATTTTTGACCAAAACCATACTGATTTGAAAATTGAGCCTCATTTTGGAGAGGTATATTTGAATCTTTTTTTTCTTTACCTATGCTTTTGGTACTATTTCTTTCTCTGATTTTGCTTTTTGATCATTTTGTTGTTCTGAGTTATGCTTTGGTAACCACTTTTATACTATTTTTTAATTTAACCCTTTGTGAATGTGTCACTATGGATTGCTTGATTGATTTACCTATATAGAGCCTTCATTATCAATTGTATATGTTGTTTCAATGCAAAAAATGAATATGTGTGATGCCCATGCATTTTATGATATGCACAATAATATCTAGATCCTCTCATAGATTGTAAAGAAGGTAGTTTGATCAACTTAGATTCAAACATTTCCCTTAATACCTCACTTGAACTCTTTTTTGACCTTTTAATGCTTTTAAAACCACTAGTTGTAGAGTTACTTTGTTGTGATTTATTGTTTTTATATGTAATATTGCTTGCAACCAATTGACTAGGAGAAGGTGCATATGCACGATTGACACTAGAGTGCCTTTGAGAATTTTGTAATATAATTTGATTTTCCAATGTTGTGAAATTTTTATGTAATAGATGATTCTAAATTTATAAATATAAAATTAACTTTCTCATACTGGTGATTTGATCCCTTAGAGTCTTGCAAGTGCAAACCCTGGTTTATTTTTATTGAGCATGTAAGCACATATGTTGAAGATGGTTTGAAGAAGCTATAGGCTAAATGTATGCATTAAGAATAATAGTATAGGATACCTCATATTTTATAATGGTGATATCATGGACCTTGTTAGAGGTAAATTAGTTAACACCCTCTTGGGGGAGAGGAGGAGAAGGAAATTATTTCTTGTGCATAAGATATGACATTGAAACTTGACAGGTGGTTGTTAGCTTATGCAATGGATTCTCTAGGTAGAAACCATGTATGTGGGATGAAATGCATGTAAGTTGAGTTATAAGTTGTATAACAATATGTTTATAAATATCATTCCACATGAGAGATAGCAAGTAAGGGATAGAAAGAATGGAATTGTGCATTAATGCATAAAGAGATATGACTTGTAACATAATATTTCTAACATGTTTAGTAAAATAGAGTTGGAAATTATTTTACATGTGTGTGTGTGTGTGTGTGTGTGTGTGTGTGTGTGTGTGTGTGTGTGTGTGTGTGTGTGTGTGTGTGTGTGTGTGTGTGTGAGAGAGAGAGAGAGAGAGAGAGTATGAAAAACAAATATTAAAATATTGTGTATGTTTAGCAAAAAAAAATTAATATCATCCCTTATTATTAAAATTAAGCATGAGAGGGAAAGAATGAGACTTTGCATTAATATATGGTAAACTTAATCATTCATGTATATGATAAGACCAATGATGGTTTCTTTATTTTTTACAAAAAAAATAAGGAAAATTTGGAAATAAGTGAGACCCATTTTTGAAATCTGATTTTAGAATGTAAGGTGATATCTCACAAGCAATAAGACCTAGTATATGAATCTAGGGTTTGAAATATGATAATTTTGACAAATTACTATGAAATTATGAATTTGAAAGTGAATTTTTGAGTAAAATATGCAATAAAAAAGTTAGAAAATTATTAGAAGCTTTAATGAATAGGACCTAGTATGTGCAACTAGGGTTTTAAGAAAAATAATTTTTTGAAAATTAATATTGAATTTTGAATGGATTTCTTTATTTTAATATGCTAGGAAAAATTTAGAAAATGATTGGAAAATTACCTAAATTTTACTGGGACCTCGTATGGCTAACTAGGGTTTGAAAGAAAATTATTTTAAAATTTACTACTAAATTTTAAATTTTTAAATTAATTTATAATTTAAATATTCAAGTAAAAATTTCAAAAATTTATAGGGAAAAATCAGTAAGAATTCTACCCTAGGGTTTTTAGGGTTTTTATGCACAAACAAAGTAATTTGGGTTCACCAAATGTTTTGACAATTTTGGAAATATTGATGTATTGTTCCTAATTTATTTAAAGGGTCTAGATTGATAAATCAATAAATAATATGCATTAAATAAGCTATTAATTTGTTAAATCTATTTGTAATTAGATATTTTCTAAAAATAGTAATAAAAGGGAGAAAATAAGACTTAGCTTAAACTATGTTGATCCGACTGAGACAAGATCTAATATTTACTATGTAGGCCTAGGACACTATCACAATTAAGATTCTGACTTTCATTTTTTGATTGGATAGGAGTGGTAAAAGTGGATAGGAGTGGCACCAGTGTTGTAGTCCTTATCTAATGTTGGGGTCTTGAGGATCTAAGCTTTTTGGGTTTTGTTTAACAAGATTGTGTGACCCTATCTCTAAAGTTTTAGTAGTCAAAAGTCTTTAGAGCTCCCTATAGAGTAGACTCTTTATTTAAAACCTATCTTCCATTGTGCTTTGACAAATTTTGATCAAGAGGGAGAGGGTTAGTGTGGTGTAAGATGCATCGGATGTGCTTCACACCCTATTTGTGGGCATGTTGCCTACATACCAATACTTCTAAGAGGGATTAATCCATATGTAGTTCTCCCTTTGAAGGTGCTTGGTATAATTTTTATATGATAATGTAAGAAATGCTAAACTAGATGTGGTTAAGGATGGATAGGGACTGATGCAAATATTTAGATGTGCTTAAGACTGTACTAGATGGTT
Organism: Torreya grandis; assembly: GCA_037957365.1. Classification (NCBI taxonomy): domain Eukaryota; kingdom Viridiplantae; phylum Streptophyta; class Pinopsida; order Cupressales; family Taxaceae; genus Torreya; species Torreya grandis. The sequence goes on along the minus strand of JARHVA010004018.1, from coordinate 816,025 downwards.
GTATGAAGAGAATAGGGTAGATTTTTTGAGTGGTTTAACTTGTATTCTTGCTTGATTGATAATATTTTCCAACCCCTTCCAATTATAGGGATCTATTGGTCATAGATTGAATTTGCTCATGTTAGGCCAACAAGGAGAAGGATGGGGAACTAGAATAAATTGAGCATTGGGGCTAGAAATGAGCTTGGACAAAAGCATTGAAAGTGGATAGGAGTGGCATTAGCATTATTTTCCTAGTGTGGTGTTATTGTCTTGGGTAGATGGGACCTGAGGGGATGGATTAGTCATGAAAAAATGGTCCTAGATCAGCTAGGATTAGGTTTATAAGGATACGGATGATTGAGAATCAGTGAAAATAATCCAATAAGGGTCATGATATCAAGCAAGAGGGACCTATGGGTTGGGTGTCATTATCCATGCTCAAGTTATCAATTTTTACATTTTATATGACTACACCAAAAAAATAATTTCATATTTATTTATATCAGACTTAACCAATTTAGTTATATTAAACCTAACTAAGGTATCTATTAACACACACTATCAAATGAGAGGGTTCTAAATCCTCTAATCAAATGACATTATGTAATTACCTAGCTAAACCTATAATACATAAAACATATCTAATATAGTGATCAGCAAATCTTTTGGCACAAAGGGGTATAGTTTAAATTAATAAAATAAAACATGTAAAGATAACTCTACTCAAGTTAATGTTGAGGTAAACTAAAAAAATATTATAACATTCATCCTACTAATTTTTGTAATATTTATCTACTAAATGAAATAATAAAATTTAGGAATACTTACCTTGAATTGAACTTGTTGTACCTAAATCTCTCCCTTAGCAAATGGTGCTTTGCAAGAGGATGTTTTGGCTTTGTAAGGATCACACTACATAAATCATCTCTAGGATAAAACACTCCTACTTTGTATCCAAGAGTTTACCACAAGACAATCTTCTTTACCTCTAAGGAAAAACCCTAAGAAATGACTCTTTTAATGTATAAATAGAAAAAGTGTGAGCTATAATAATGCGATAATGATTTTTTCTCTTTAAAAATGAAATTAAGTGGGTATTTACAATCAAATATTGATCCTAAATCATCCCAATAATTTACTTGACAAGGTCAAGTAGGTTGAAATTTTTAGTAGGAAATATAGCCATTAGGTCTCGAACTAGGTTTGCTAGGCTGACAGAGTTTCATAATGTGTGCTCAATTCCTAACAATATTGATCGGGTTGACATAGTATGAAAATGAATAAAAGGGGTATTTTCCTAGTCAATGGATATTTTATAATGTGAACTACTTAGAGTGGATAAAAGGGTTTTAATTACTTAGGGATTTGGATAAAAGTAAATTTTTATGGTTTTGGGTAATGATATAGAGACCAACAATCTTGTTAAGCACCAAAGGTCTTCCCACACCTTTCTCAGTGAACCTTTTAACACATTTAATTAGATATATTAAAACTTGGTAGGTTATTTTAATAGATGAAGTGTCATTGAATGATAAATTTTATAAAGAAAATTATGTCTGTACATATGCCCCACTCGAAACTCATCATGTTTCATGTCAGTTTAACATTTGATGGTGCTTCGAGAAAGAACATAGAAACTTATTAAACTGAAACAACTAAAAATAAAATATTAAAATTAATATTTAAATGAAATGAAATTAATTTAAATTTCCATTTACATACATGGACTTACCTTTACACTAAATGACTATAGGTAAACATCATAGTCTTTGATCATGGAGGGTGTGGTACCTACATTTGAAAAACCCTATGAATAGAAGACTAACAATATAAGTAATCCATGCATACATATTATGGGAAAATTAGTAATAAATAACTCTTAAAACTGATTAAATTACTTATAAAATTAGTAATCCATGATTGTAAAGGATAAATTAGAACCAAAAGATTAAGCATGTAAATGAAAAATGATGAAAAATGAATGTATAAAATACTAAATCATGTTGGAAATCATTTAAAACATGAATTAAAAATGAATTTATAACACACAATCATGTGAAAAACCATGTAAAAACATTAATGACAAAAATGAATGTTGAACACACTTAATCAAGTTGGGAAGCATGTAAAAAAATTCAAGTATTAGAAATATCATGTAAGAAAACTCTAAAAATCATATGTAAGTAAATGAAAGGAAACTTCATGAAAGATAAACATGTCAAATTAAACATAAATAAAACATAGATGACTAAAAATGAAAAATATAAATCCAAATGTAAGATAAGCATGTTAAATGAAGCATGAAGAAAGTATAAATGACTAAAAATGAGATGTAAGTCAATATTTACAACATGCATGTCAAGTCATAAAAAATTAAAAACATGAAAACATGAAAAACGTCCTATATAAGATAAGTGAAGTCAAAAAAAAAAAAAAACAAAAACATGATGGATAAATTAAAATGTAAAAAATGTAAAAGAATGATTACTCAAATGTAGTGCTCATTCTAAATGTGATGTAAGAAAACACAACCACATAATGACATGACTAGGATGATAATAATATGGTGTGGTAAGAAAATTTTAATGGATGTTTGTGAGGAAAACCTAATCCTATTTGATGTATTAAAATGTATCTCGCAAACTATAAACCAAGAGATATAAATAGTTATATGTGATCAAGGATTTGATCAGCTAAAATTAATATCCAAGGGGAACATCAAAAAAATATTTGATGTAAATAAGTAATGTGAGGTGCCACATGGGTGATGTGAACATCCTTAATAGGAATAAGACACACTAGACAAGTGATTAAGGATTAGAATTATCAATGTCAAGGACCTAGTAAATTTTAACTAATGAAAACAAAGCTTGGCCTAACAATTTAAGTACATAAATCATCCTATGAAGGCTATAGGCATGAAAATAATAATGTGCCCACCTTCCCACAACATGTTCCCCATTCCTTAGGACCTTTTATAGAGTCATAAATCTACTATGAAGATTACGTAATTATTTGAGAAATTAGGTGGCACTAGATAGTATATGATATAATGAGACCTCCTACCCCAGTCTATTGATCTACCACACCCCAATTACCTTAGATATATCATTAAGCCAACTACAGAATTTGATCTTTGGCTAAGATATGATATGTGCCAAATAAATATCACATCTTTTAGTGTGATATACATTTTAAGATTATTTCTACTTTTTAATGATTGTCTTATGTTTATTTTATGATTTGGATTTTAACTTCGTTGGATTTTTTTATTCCTCCTCCATATATATTTAGAGAAATGATCATGATTTAACTAGGTGATGAACACAAGAGAGATTACACTTTCTCACTAGAGAAAAGGACCTAAAGACTATGGTGTCTAAACACTCCTATAATTACCCACAAGTAAGTGTGCAATATTAAAACTAACCTATGTGTGCCTCAAATGAAAGTAAATAAGGGTAAAATGTGGATCTTAAGATATCCATCTAGGTAATAAGTGATACAATGATGAATATGCTTGTAGTTGATCCTAATGAGGTAAAATAGTGCTATGAAAGGGACGGGGCTATGTTTATGATGGTCATGTCACTAATAATTGTACTAACCTAAAAAATATCTATCACAACCACTAAATTAAAATATTATTCATCCCAAGATATTGGTAAATTAAATTTGTGGAAGGAGGTATTTAAAAATCAAAAACCCTCAATAGAGTCTCTTTTCTTTTAGGCTTATAGTCTTTCAACTAGTTTTAGTGTTCATTTTCCTTTATAAAATATTGAATCTCAGACTTATATTAACTTATTAATCACTAAATACATTAATTAAAACATCATAAAATATATTTAAAAACTTTTGTACTTCTTTTTAATTTGATTCTAATGAAAATGTGTAAAATTCAGATTTCTAGCCCTAATTAGGCCTAAAACACAGTCTACAAAAATAAGTCATTTATATATAATGATAAAAATAATTATATATTATTAAAAAAAAATTATCATGTTAAAAACATATTATATTAAATTACCACCAATTTTTATAAACTTTTATTTCATAGTTTTGAAAATATTGCATTTTAAGTACATAAAACCCTCAACTAGTCCTAAACCCACATGTATACAAAATACAGTCACTTATATCTTTATTTATATGACTCAAAAATAATTTAAACCACTTTTATATAGTAAATTACATCCTCTATCCCTTTTATAAAAAATTTTAAGGCATTTTTGTGTATCATTCACAAGTTATTTGACTTTTTGTATGTAAAACCTTGATCTAGGGTTTTAACCCAGAATACAGACCCGAGAGAACTATTTTTAAGATATATTGAGTGTTAAGTAATTTAAAATTCTTATTAAAATTTTATTATAATATATATATATAATTATATTACTCTATTCAACATCAATTAGGTATTATAATCCTAAAATATGTGGAACTTGCCCTTTTTATATAATTGTAATACCTAGATTTTTAAGAAATGGAGGGTTTCACACCTTTATATTTAAATTAACATCATAAAAAAAATTTAAAATATGATATAAAAATAATAAAAATTACTAATAACCTAAAATAGTCTAAAATAAAATTAGGAATATCATAAAAAAATTATTTTATTTATAGATCTTCAAAATTTACTTACACATCTCTGTTACACATAATAAATTACACCATCCAACCTCTATAAAGACCTACAATTTCATATTCTATGATTTTTTAATTAGTTAATTTATTTATATCATGATCTAATTTTTATACACTTATCTCATAAATAAACTAATCACCATCTTATTTCATGCACCACATATCTATCCAACTAACCTAATGACTCTTCAACACGCTTTGTTTAGACTTGTTTTATGTTGAATTCACCTTGTTAGGAGTTAATACATGGTTGAAGATAATTAAAATGGAGTAAAAGGTTAATATAAAATAAAAACAATTAAATTTACCCCCCATGGTGCCTCACATAATTATCAAGACCTTACAACATGTTTAAATCCTTCCAAAACACTTGAAAATAATTCAAATTTTTGAATTCGTACAATTAGTAGAAAAAATAAAAAACTCTACCTAAAGACCTAGAAATTACTAATGAAACCAATAAAACACTTATTATTTACCTCTAATACCTCATACGACAAAAAATTAACACATTTTAATCTATTATTTACTGTGCTTTTTAATGCACCTACATCAGACTCCCAAAGAAGAAAAGACTTGTTCATGAGCTCCTGCTCATGAGTTATTCAAAATTGTTTCCATTATTTATTAGATATTATGGTGTCATGAATATTTCATCCTAAATTGTATATTTATTACACTTTAATAATTACTTAAATTATTCCTTGTCCCTTGTCTTTTTCACCACCTTCTTAACTAAAATGGCTTTTAGGTTGATCTGGTTGTACGTTTGGTAAATTTTTCTCCCAATGGATGATCTTATCTTATTTGAATTGTATTTGCATAGGATATTAAATTTTAATTTTTTTAAAATCAATCAACCACTAAAAATATTGAGTCATTACCCTTTTGATTTTTTGGTGGCCCAACTATAAAAATCCAAACTTAATAAATCCCATGGCCTGCTAAGAATAGACAATGGCTGATATAATCTTGTGTTTTGACTTCTTCCTTTAACATAATAACCTATTATAAATATCTTAACAAAACTCCTTACATCATCTTTCATCCATAGGTAATAATAGTGTACTCTCAGTTGAGAAAATGTCTTATCTTGCCCAAAATGTCTTGTTAAATTGCCACTATATTTCTCCTTTAGTATATTCCCTCTCATAGATCATCTTGGTATACATAGCTAAATATCCTTGAATAAAATTCCCTCTTACATAATTTATTCCATACATGTATTCCTATATATTATTATTAGGTTCCCATATGCTTTATTTGCCTCTTTAAAATTAGGATCTTCTTTGTATAACTCTTTCAACATACCAAATCCCAATATATTAACTTCAGATTCCTATAAAATAAGACTTATGCTACTTAAAGAATCTAAAAATTTGGTATATTTTCCACTCTTATGCTTAATAACAAAAAAAACTTTGAAAAAATTCAATCCACTTCACATGCCTTTGACTTATTTTATGTTTACTACTAATAAACTATAAGGCATGATTATCAATATAAAGAACAAACACTCTAGACATTAAATAATGCCTCCATTTGTTCAAATATTTAATAATAACATATAACTCTTGGTCATATTTTAATTAATTTTTCTATGATTCATTAATTTTTTTCATTGAATTAGGTAATTGGTTTGCATCTTGACTCAAAACAACTCCTAAGGCAATTCTACAAGCACCACACTCTACTTGGAAAAGTTCACCATAATTAGGCAAAGGTAGGATGGGTTGCTCTATAATCTTCTTAGTTATAATATAAAAAAACATATCATTTGTCTTAGTCCATCTAAGTGTTTATTTGTTTCACTTTTTTCCATAATTGAAGCACAAATGTTATTGAAATTTCTTATAATTTTTTTGTAAAAACTAGCCAAACCATGAAAACTTCTTACCTCATATGCATTCCTTGGTGTAGGCCATTCCATTACAGATTTGAAATTATACTTATCCATCTTCAAGCCTTCTTATGAAATTATAAATACTAAATATATTAACTCTATCTTCATGAAAGTGCACTTCTTGAGGTTGATTAGTAAATTCTCTTCTTATAACTTAATTAAAACCATTATGAGATGTTCAAAATGATCTTACTTTGATTGAATTGAAACTAAAATATGATCTATGTAAAAAATATCAAATTTACTTATGAAATCTTTGATTACTTCACTCATAAGCCTCATTGGTTAGTCCAAATGGTATTACAAGCCATTCATAGAGTCCATCATTTATCTTAAAGGTTGTCTTCCATTCATCTCCCTCTCTAATTCTTATTTGATGGCATCCACTTTTCAAATATATCTTGGATAAGTACCTTGGACCACTTAATCAATACATTATATCATCAATTCTAGGCAAAGGAAATCTATATCTAATTGTGATCTTATTGATAGCTCTTGAAACAATACACATTATCCAACCTCTATCTTTCTTAGGTGTAAGGACAGTTAGAATAACAAAATGACTCAAACTCTCTCTGACTAAACCCTTGTCCAGAAAAATTATTACACTCATTTATTGGTTTCCTCATTCTCCTTTGGTGTCATCCAATAATCTATATTTTTTCAGTATATTGGATTCTATAATGTGATTTCTGTGATGGTTGATGCTTCTCTTTAGAGTTAATTCATTAGGTAAGTCATCCACAACTATGTCAATAAAATCATTAAGAAAATTTTGAATTTATATAGGTAGATCAATTAACTTAGTAGTTGTTATTATTGTTTTAGGCTTACCAACAAGTGCACAACATACCTTTTCCTTTTTTATTTATTATAATAATTATTTTCCACTTGTCAATAGCACCTTAAGACTGTCTTACACTATTACATTCTCCTCCTTAAATGGTATAAGTGTGTGTTTATTTCCATCTTTTGTTAGGTTGTGGAGCTAAAAGCTTCACCAAGATGCAAACAAGAGAAGTTATGGAGGTTACGGAGGTTGCGCAGAGTTGTTGAATGCGTTGCAGGGAAATCAACGTCGGTCTGATCAACCGACGTCGGTCAGATGGCAGTGAGGAAGCAACCAGTGTTGGTTACAAGTTGGCCAACATCGGTCATGGAGGAGCTGACATCAGTAGCCTGTACGTGAACATGCAGTTTGCATGTTGATTCTGGAGAGTCTATTTTTGGACTGTTAGTTGCATGTTAAAGGCTAGCTCTAGTCTTGAGTTGTGCATCTAATTATTATAATTAAGATATTCTAATTATTGTAAGCATGATATCTATATAATAGTCTCATGGGCTGTATTGTAAACTTGTAGCTAGAGAGTAAGAGAGCATATAAGCTCCTTTTGAGAGAGGTGAGCAATGGTGTGTTCTTCCTAGTGCCACAGTACCAAGTGTGGGTACTGGTTTGGAGAATCATAGGGGTTGTTAATGTTTGTATGATCTTATTCAGTAGGTGAGCATGGATTCTATTGGAGATCTACATTGGTGAGTAAGGTCTAGTGATTTGCAGGTAGCATCAGAGAGTAAGAGATCTACTTGGAGTATGGTTGTGTACTTGGTGTACTGGCAGCGTGTTACTAACTGTTGGAGAGGTGAACATCAATTCTGTATTGGAGTTGATTGTTGGGACTGAGAGAGAGAGGGAAGAAGGTCTTGAGGTGTGGTGAGCCTTTGAGGTGGAAGAAGAAGTGGCATCTTCTTTATTGTATTTTCTTCTAAGTATTTAATACAATTGTGTATTGTCTCTCAAATCCTATGTTGTTTCATATTTCTAGTTACTTATTGATTCTGGTATAATTCCTTGTTTAGTTGCTAATACAAGAAGTAATCATATGTGCTCTAATTGAGGAGCAAGATCCTAACAAGTTGGTATCAGAGCTTTTGGTTGGGTTACTAACAGGTGGTTTCAAATTTGGATAATGTGTGTTGATTACAGGTTACTCACAGGGGTTTCTAATTGAGTGGGAGTATAGCAATTGCAGAAGGAAGTAAGCTACGAATGGAGAAATTGAATAGCACGAATGGTCTGATTGATGGAAAGAAAGAGCAGGGAAAGAAATATTGTTGGTTGGTTTCAGATCAATAGGGAGGAGCAGATGTTGTAGGGGATGTTGCATAGGATGTTCTGGATAAAGTGGAAACTTGGTTCACAGATTCTTTTGCCTCTTTCCATGCAGTTCAAAATAGAGCATCTTTTCATGGGTATGTCTTTGGAGACTTTGGAGAGATTTATTTAGGAGCTGGAGAGCCTTGTCAAATAATTGGCAAAGGGGAAGTGAAACTAAAATTGCAAACAGATAACACACAGGTGTTGAATGAGGTTATGCAGGTACCAGTCTTGGAGATGAGTCTAATTTCTTCAAGAAAGTTAGGTGATGGGAGATGCACAATAACTCTCACAGCGGATGCACTTGAATTAGATGGTGGTAAGAAAGTAGGTATCCTTTATCTATCTACTTATATTACTAATTCACCTTCTGTTACAGAGATGTGGCTTTGTAGGCTTGGTTACATATGTAGGAGGGGAATGCATGTTTTGAAGCAGAAGATAGATGTCTTTGATAAACTAAAGAACTAGAAAGCCTTGGTGTTCATGGAGGAGATGACAGACAGAGATCAGGTGAGGGAACTAAATTATTCTGAGTAGGGCTGTGTTGATTTGAATAGGATTTTGATCCATGGAGAGCTCATGGGTAAAAAGTTATCACTCACAGGTGAACACAAATACCGGTGTCGGTCATCAAGAATCAACGTCAAATAGACAGGCACCAATGTCGATCATGTGCAAATCAACAAATTTGGTGGTGTCAGGAAGTAGGAACTGATGTCGGTCATACAGTGACCGATGTCAGCAATAGGTACACCAGCGTCGGTAATGGGACCGACGTCGGTAGATAGGGTTAGTCACAGAGAATCAACGTTGGTCGGGAGTAGATTGGGAGATGGTCGAGATCGGTCACTAGAATGGATGGTGGGCGGACAGCACGCTTTCAACAAGTCTCAAACACTCATATGGAGGTCAAAAAGGGTAAGTGAACCTCATATTCATTGTTCACCTTCTTTATATTGCTTACTGATGGTTGAGAACCAGGAAGATGTGAAGAGGCAATGCAGGTAGAATCCAGATATAGTGGGAGCTTGGCATGGATGAGGAGTGTGAGTCCTTGGAGAAGAACCAAATAGGTATTCATTGGTGGAGTTGTCAGCTGGAAGAAAGCACTGAAAGATGGATGGATTCCCAAGTTAAAGAAGAGAGTGGACAGATATGTGAGATGGAAGGCCAAGGTATAAGGTCTTGAGGAAGCTGCAAGACAGTGGTATAGGGTTTGACAGGTGTATGACAAAGCATGGCTTTGGTCAAGGTCATTGTAACTATTGTGTTTGTTCTTATTAGGTGGATGATGGTCGCAACATTATCTTGTTACTGTATGTGGAGGATGAGCTTGGAGCAGGTTCGTACATACAGGGTTTTCCTGAGCTAAAGGTAAGGTTAGTTCAGAGGTGTGTCATGAAGAATTTGGAGTAGCGAAATTCTTTGGCATAAGAGACATGGATATTTTATCTCCAGTGGGAGCTGATGTGAAGACGGTGTTGGTGGGGTTTGATATGCAGGATGTAGAATCGGTAAGCACACCAAGGGCTTGACAGTTCAAGCTTAGCTTGGAACAGGGTTTGAAATCACATGAGGTCTAGTGTAGGCCTGAGTTTTCCCAAGCAGTGGGAGTTGTCAGAGAGTTTGGAGCTAATTCGGGGAAGGTAGATTCTTAGGTATTTGAGAGGGACCAGCAGTAGGTTAACATGTTATGCAGGGTCAAGGTCTTCACTACATGGAGTTGTAGGTTCGGATGTGGCAGGTTACTTGGATGATAGGGGTAGCATCATAGGATGTGTGGTGGTTAGTCTTTAAGGTTGATCTTGAAGAGGGATACAAGCTAGGGAATAATTTAGATGGTGTACAGGGACAGGTATAGTTGCATCTGTTTATCTCCAAGTGGGATATTGTTAGGTTGTGGAGCTAAAAGCTTCACCAGGATGCAACAAGAGAAGTTAAAGAGGTTATGGAGGTTGCGGAGAGTTGATGAATGTGTTGCAGGGAAACTAGCATCAGTCTGATCAACTAACATCAGTCAGATGGTAGTGAGGAAGCAACCAGCATCGGTTACAAGTCGATTGACATCAGTCATGGAGGAGCTAACGTCGATAGCCTGTACATGAACATGCAGTTTACATGTTGATTTCAGAGAGTCTATTTTTGGACTGTTAGTTTGCATGTTAAAGGCTAGATGTAGTCTTGAGTTGCGCATCTAATTATTGTAATTAAGATAGTCTAATTATTGTAAGCATGAGATATATATAATAGTCTCATGGGCTGTATTGTAAACTTGTAACTAGAGAGTAAGAGAGCATATAAGCTCCTTCTGAGAGAGGTGAGCAATGGTGTGTTCCTCCTAGTGCCATAGTACCAAGTGTGGGTACTGGTTTGGAGAATCAGAGGGGTTCTTCATGTTTGTATGATCTTAGTTAGCAGGTGAGCATGGCTTCTATTAGAGATCTACATTGGTGAGTAAGTTCTAGTGATTTGCAGGTAGCAGCAGAGAGCAGGAGATCTACTTGGAGTATGGTTGTGTACTTGGTGTACTAGTAGCGTGTTACTGACTGTTGGAGAGGTGAACATCAATTCTGTATTGGAGTTGATTGTTGGGACCAAGAGAGAGAGGGAAGAAGGTCTTGAGGTGTGGCGAGCCTTTGAGGTGGAAGAAGAAGTGGTATCTTCTTTATTGTATTTTCTTCTACGTATTTAATACAATTGTGTATTGTCTCTCAAATCTTGTGTTGTTTCATATTTCTAGTTACTTATTGATTCTGGTATAATTCCGTGTTTAGTTGCTAATACAAGAAGTAATCATATGTGCTCTAATTGAGGAGCAAGATCTTGACATCTTTCTCAAATGTGTAGGTATTTATTCTCCCATCATGTATATATTTACTATCAAACTTCCATGGTTTACCCAAAAGGACATGAAATATATCCATAGGTATGACATCACATAATACCTCATCCTTGTAACTGCCTATTTGAAATTCCACCTTACATTATTTGTTTACCAAGACTTGATGTCCTTTTTGTATCTAGGACACATTATAAAGAGTGGGATGTGTTATTTTATTCATTCCTAAATTTTTAGACATTTAATAATATTCTAAGTTATTAGTACTTCCACTATATGTAATGACTTTGTAACACTTACCCTTTGACTTATAATTGGTTCTAAACAATGTCTTTCTTTTTTTAGGCTCTTTGATCTCCTTGTTGGGCTTGAGAAACACTCTCTTCATGAGTAAATATTATCCAACTTTATGTGAATCTTCATGAGAAGGTGATCCCACACTCTCATCATCAACTTGAACTATTTGAGTACTACCTTGTCTTGTTGAAGGATTCTATTAACATTTATATAATTTATGTCCATACTTGTTACATTTGAAACATCTATCAACAAAGTCTCTTCCTATACCTCTAGTGAATGGTATTCTACCTCTGAAAGAGTAGACACCTCTTGTATAATATTTTAGTATTTTTAAAATTTTGGCTTCCTCATAGTGTTATTTCATCTAAATTTTTCCACCATGTTGATTTTTGCCTCTAAAATTTTGGCCTCTACCTTTTGAATGATGATTTTGTTTTCTTCATAATTTCTACTTTAACTTGAGAACAAATTGATATGCCACCTCAAATTATCTAGGTGATATAAGGATTATTTCATGTTGTATGTTAAATATTAGTCCATTAATATACCTAGCCACCTTGTCAACATCGCCTTCAATATGGCTTGCCCTTATGGGTAGTCTATAGAATTCCTCTATGTAGTCCTTCACTATCATGTCTTTTTGCTTAAAATTTTATAACTTATTAAATATGTTAGTCTAATATTTAATTTTCATGAAATTACCCTTTAACTTTGTCACCATTATATCCCAGTTTTTGATCTTAGGCTTCCCTTTCCTTCTTCTCTCATATTGCACTCCATCCCACCATAGGTTGCATGGCCTTTTAATATTGTCATGTTAAATTTTAAATTCTTATAATCATATACATTTTCATACTCAAAGTATTTTTCCATATATTTGATCTAGTAAATTAATTACTCCATGTTAAATCTACCTTCATACATAGGTACCTCTAGCTTGGGTTTATAATTAACCCCCATGATTTATTTGATCAATCTCCCTTCTACCATATCTTATTCTTATTATACACATTATAATCAAAACTATTCATATTATATATTACTAATATATCCCATATAAATTCATCTTCTTTCTGAATTCTTCATGGCTTACAACCTTGATTGAATATTCCTCATTTCTTCAAGCGATATTGCTTGAGCAGGTTACCTTTTCTATCCTACTCTACTTATTTATCTTGTTTCCATATTCCTTCAATGATTATTCTTATTTTTTTATTTAATTATGATTTATGCACCATATACTAATATATAATAAAAAATTAGTGTAAGGATGTCCTTAAAGGTCAAAAACCCTCAATAGATTATCTCTTTTCTTTAGGTTTATAGTCTTTCAACTAGATCTGTTGGTCCTTTTCCTTTATAAAAGATTGAATCTCAGATTTATATGAAATTATTAATCAATAATTAATTCATGAAAAATTAAATATATTCAAAAACTTCTAGACTTTATTTCAATCTGATTCTAATGAAAATGTGTAAAATTCAGATTTCTAACCCTGATTAAGACTAAAACACATAGTCTAAAAAACTTAATTATTTATATCTCATGTTATACATAATTATATAGTATAAAACCAATTTTATAATTTAAAAAAAAAATACTCTAGTAACTTACCACTAAGTTTCATGAACTTTTATTTAATCATTTTATAAATATTGCACTTTTAGTAGATAAAACCCTCAACTAGGCCTAAACCCATAGGTCTATAAACTATAGTCACTTATATATAGATTTAAAAGACTCAAAAATAATTTAAACTAATTTTATATATTAAAATATATCCTATATCCATTTTATAAAAAATTAATTCATTTTTATGCATCGTTCACAAGTTATGCAAAACCCTGATATAAGGTTTTAACCCAAAATACAGACCCAAGAGCACAATTTTTGAGATATCTTAAGTGTTAAGGAATTTAAAAAGATTATTAAACTTTTATTATAATATATAAAATATTATATTACTCTTTTTAACATCAATCAAGTATTATAATCCTAAAATACATGGAACTTATCTTTTTTTATGACTGTAATACCCATAGTTTTAAGAAATAGAGGTTTTAGACCTATGTTACTAAAATGAATATCATCAAAACAATAAAAAAAATTATATATCACTAATAAAAATAATTAATACCATAAAATATTCCAAAATACAACCATTAATATCATAATTTTTTCCTTTAATCATAGATCTTCAAAAGTTAATTACTAACCTTTATTACACACAATAAATTACACCATCCAACCTCCATAAAGACATGCAAGTTCATATATTATGTTTTATTACTTTATTAATATCCTTATATAATTTTTTAACCTTTATACCATAACTAAACTTAGAACCATATTATTTCATGCACCACATACCTCTCCAACCAACCTAATGACTCTTCAACATGTTTTGTTTAGCCTTGTTTTACATTGAATTCACCTTGTTAGGAGTTAATACATGGTTGAAGACAATTACCTTGGGGTAAAATGTTAAAATAAAATAAAAACAATTAAATTTACCCTCCATGGTCCCTCACATAATTATAAGGAGCTTACAACATGTTTAAATCATTCCAAAACACTTGAAAATAATTTAATTTTTTGAATTCTTAGAATAGGTGGGAAAACTAAAAACTCTACCTAATTACTTAGAACTGATTATTGTATTTTAGACAAGGATTATAATCTACCTCTAAGACCTCATAATACCAAAAAATAACACATGTTAATCCATTATTTATAATTCTTTTCAATACACTTGCATCATAAATGGTCATGCCAAAAGAGGGAAAAAGTAAATTAGGGTTAAATAATAATAAAGATACTATGACAAAAATGATCAAAATTTAAGAGATAATAAAAATTAAAGTGATATATAATAACCACAAGGTAAAAAATATGAAATAAAAAAAAACCAAAAACTAAACTATGGTGCTAGTAAAGCGAAATAAAACCAAAGAACCCAAAGGAAACAATGGTGTTAGTAAAAAGAAATTAAAGTAAATGAAACATAAAAATAAATTAATATTAGACATAAATAATTATTGAAATATATGGTAACATATTTATCAAATATGAGCATGTGAAATACAAGCCTATGCATCTCAAAAAGTTTTTTGAAGTTAAATTTGTTTGTTATTATGCAATATAGAATAAGATTGGGCATCTTAGAATACCCCAATAGGTAATATGATGGATAAGAATCACAAGATTCCATAACATGTGATATGATGTGAGGTAAAATTGAATAATTATATTGAGATGCATTTCAATTTATTATGTAGTTAGAGATAGGTAAATATGTTAATATGTTTGATTTTAAGGATGTTGAAAATTGGCATGGGTTGTGTAGCAGCATTCTCAAGATGTATATAAGGTAAATGAATACCATTTATGATGCACTTTTGAGTGGGAATTTGAACTAGGTTATACTTGAGTTTGTGTGACTTAATGTGTTGAGGTGTGAACCCACTCATTTGAAGTTGTTTGTGTTATCTACCCTTTCCTTATTGGTGTAGGAAGAAGGATCAACTATGGTTTGTAAAACATTAAAATATGGGGTGGAGGTATGTGGTAGTTATTGTTTATCATTAGGTAAGTGATATCAATGTGAATTTTATTCTTTATATTGGATTTGATAGGTTTAAAGATAGTCTTGATAACATTTTTGTTTAAGATTATCAAGATTAAAATTTGGACCAAGCAAGGAATCAAGAAGATATCATTGAAGATCATGATGAGTCTCATGAATTGACATATTGTATCATGACACCAAAAAAACTTATCAAGATTGTACCATTTCTTGGGATCTTTGTAAGGGTCAAATCTCATGGGTTTAGAGGGTGTAAATTTCTTCTTATGTTCTTATCAACTCAAGGGAGGGAGGGTTGGGTTAAAATTGGTTGAATTGGATGCTCCCTTGTGATTTTTAAGAGGTTTATATGAATCATTGTTATGATAAAACTATTTTAAATATTCCTTAGTATATTCTTGAGGTTATTCAAATTGACTCATAAGAAAGTCTTTCATTTTTTCTTGGTCTAAGGCTTCTTCTAAATTTTTAGGGGAAATATTTGAATGTTATATTGAAGAGGAACTTTAAGAATAGTAAAAAATAGTTTCAAAAGAGTATCATTATTTATGTTATGGTATAATTTTTGATCTAATGACTTCTATCATTTGATGAAAGTTTAAGCAAATTATTTAGGAAGTTGTTTGGAATTGATGAAACAACTAAGGTAATTTTTAGGAAGGTCATTATGTTATAATTCCTTCACTTGAGCATTAAATAAATCCTCTATTTGTTTGATGGAATGTATATGAATTTATTTTATCATTTGAGTACATCACCAATAAAGGTTTTGGCTAGGATCTTATTGTTATAAAAGGTGTTATTTTGGACCCATTCCTTATAGATATTACCAAAAGATTTAAGAAATATAGTAGGATCCTTAGTTCCATCATATGTAATAGTTGGAAGAATGTTTCAAATGTATATGGAAATAATGAAAGGAGATAAAGGTTAATTTTTAAGATATTGAAGAATTTTGTTATGAAAAAGAGGTTGAGGGATGATATTCCCATTTGCATCTCTAAGAGGAGGAGGGATAAATTTATGATTTGGTTGAGTTATGATGAATTAAGGTGGTTGACTAGACATTTTTAAAATATGAGTTTGCATTCACATCATTTGATTACTATAAGTTATTTTTTTATTGGTCATTTGTTAAAGTATTTTATCAAGGAGTTGACTAGTATCAATTGGAGGATTTGTATTGATATTGGTAAAACATGTAATGTTAGTGTTGGTGGGAGGATCATTCCCTATATTTGTAATATGGGAGAGATTGTTGGGTGGAGGATTCCTAACATTGGTATTAGGAGGAGGTATAGGGTGAGTATCCTTAATTGTATTACACTATGTTTACCTTTAAGATGTAAAATTTAGGTTGCATGATGTAGTAAATGGTTTGGGATTAGGAAGACATGAATGAATGAATTGAATAGTTTCATCTATAGTGATAATATAAGTGATATTATTATCTAAATATTTAATTATGAAATGTGATTGAATAATTACAAGTTGAAAATAATAAATAATTATGAAATGATTAGTTTATTATACTAGGTCAGTCACCAACTAACCTAACTCAACCACCTACTAAACTATATATATCTAAAAATAGAGGCAAAAAAAACTAGGTTGGTAACCTACTAAATTAATTTCATAACATACTAAACTATATCTAAAAATAGAGGCAAAACCAACTAGGTTAACCAACCACTAAACTATGTCATCTAGGACCTACAGGGTCAACCAGGTTGATTTAATTGATTTCTTGGAATAAAAATAGTAATATTAAGTTATACTAGGTTGGCTATGTTCTATAGAGTTAGAAAAGTCAATCTAGTTAAATTTTTTGTAGGAAAAATAGAATTCTAAACTAAAAATCCATAACAAACTAGATTGACCAACTCAATCTAGTTGAATAGAAGAAAACCAAAATAAACTAGATTGACTAGATCAATCTAATTGATTATGTAATATAGTTTTAATTGAATTAAAAAACTAGAAAAAATAGAACAAATATTTGAAGTATTAACTAATTTTACTGAGAAACATAAATGACAAATTAAAATAATTGACAAAATTGAGAAACATAAATGACAAATTGAGATAATTAACAAAATTGAATTATTAAGTTGGTAAGAGTGAACCTGGGAAATTGAACAAGATCAACCAAGTCGATTGAGTTATATTATTGAAAGTGTTTAAGCTATGTAAACTAGGTTCTCTAGACAAGATTTGGTCCCAAAAAGGTAAAAATATTTGAAACATAGTATTTAAATGGAATCAACCAAGTCAATTTAGTTTGTAAAAAAATAAAAACTAAAAAATAATAAAATAATACAAGATCAACCAACTCAATATAGTTTGATAAAAATTGAAAAATTAAAAAACTTATTAATTAAACTAGATCAATTAGCTCAATCTAGTTGACTATAAGTGAAAGTTAAAAAAAATATTAAAATATATCTACATCAACCAGCTCAATCTAGTTTGCTAAAATTAAAATCTATAAATAGAGAACAAAAAGGATTGACTAGTGCAGTTTATTTGATTGTGGATCCTAAATCTATAGACAGAGGTTAAGACTAGATCAACCAACTTATTTTAGTTATCTTAAAAATAAATTTTCATTGATAAAATTAAACTTGATCTAGTTGACTGTAACTAAAAAATTAAGAATGCAAGGGATATATTCATGTTAGGTTCATCATAATGTATGTAATGAATTAGGATGGATCTTCAACTTGTCTTGCTTAGTGGATTCCAATATCAAAAAAGGTAATCTTACCAAAAAATTCATTACATAGCTATTTTATTGGTACATGACCAATTCAAATTTTCTAAACTTAATTAAGGGATATCTTACCACACAATGTCAAAGGAGAGAGTTCCAAAGCTTCTAAGAAAATGACATTATGCAATAACCCTAGCTTGGCCTACACTACATAAAATGAATATAATCTAATGCTCATTAAATCTTGTGCCATAAAGGGGTATAGTTTAAAAAATAAAACAAAACATGAAAATAGAAATTTATTCAAGTCAATGTATAGGTAAATTAAGCAAGGAGTACAACATTGATCCCAATACTTTATGCAATATCTATCTACTAAATGAAATAGTAAAAGATATGAATACTTATCTTCAATTAAACATGTTGTGCCTTAATATATCCATTAGCCAATGGTGTTTTATAATAGTTTGTTGTGTATTTTTAAGGACCACACTATATAAATAATCATTAGGACAAAATACTCCTACTTAACATCCAAGACTTTCCCACAAGATAAGATTCTTTCCATCTAAAGCAAAACCCTAAGAAATGACTCCTTCAATGTATAAATAACATGACTATGAGTTTTATAAATGTGAAAATGAATGTTCCTCTATTTAAAAATGAAATTAAGGGTGTATTTATATCCATGGATTGATCCTAAACTTCTCAAGAGTTTTATCTAACAAGGTCATCCATGTCGATCTTGTTTGGAAAGAAAGATAGTCATTAGGTATCAAACTAGATTGGTTGGGCTGATAGAGTTCCATAATGTGTGCTTAATCCCTAACAAGATCGACTAATATGACATAGTAGTAAAATGAATAAAAGGTGTTTTTATTTATTAAAGGGTTATTATAGAAGGTGAATCGATTAGAAGAGTGGGAAAAAGGGTTTTAATTTCCAAGGGATTTTAAATAAAAGTAATTTATAGTGATTTTAGGGAAAGGTATAGGGACAAATAATCTTTTGAAGCATCAAAGTTCTGCCCACCCCTTTCCTAGTGCACCCTTTAAGGTGTGCACTTAGAGAGATTGAAACTCAATAGGTTTATGCCAGAGAAAAAGTGTCAAAAAAATTTAAAGTGTATAAAAATATTATGTGTGTATTCTAACTATCTCAACCAAGTCTATAGATAAGATACTTAGCATCCTAGAAAGGGATAAACCCATTACACTCTCCTTTGACATGTAAGGAGTATGGACATACAAAATTTTCAAATCTCAAAACCCAAAAATTCAAGAAGGGTTATCCAATATACCCAACATTCTTATGGTTAAGATTTTGGAAAACCAAGATCACTCCCAAAGTAAAATTATGACTCTTCCTATATGATTAATGAATTGTGCTCTATTACAATGGATAAAAATGCCATTTTTGCATAGGAGTATGAGTTATCCTATTTTTTCCTAGAATAAGGATCATGAATTTTAGGTTTAAAATCAATTTTAAATGCATAAAAATGGGGAATATTATGAGTCCTTATTACTATGAATGTTCATTTCCATAAGTCTATGTGTCCAAAATCTAAGAATTCAAGGTGACTCATAATTGGTAACCAACCATGTTTTATAGGTTTATAAGACCCAAGATGAACATATTCAAATTTTAAAAATATTGTACATGATATTGATAAATTTTTTGATTTAATTTCCATAGAGGTTATTCTTAGAGAGATCAATCAACTTGATTCCATGGCTACTTCCTCTTATTTTTTCTCTCATCCAAAAATACCATATTTTGACTTCATTGTATCCATAAGATCTTAGCCCCATTTCTAAAATATTTAAAATGATGAAACACTTTCCTAGATTGAGGAAGAAGTTGTATGCAATATAAATAAGATATATCTACAACTTATCCTACTTAGTAGTATCCAAGCTTGAATAAGGTAATCAACTAACAATCCACTAGAAATATTTTTTATAATATGGATCATGACCAATTATGTATCCACTAAACCTAACTAAGGGATATCTTACTAGACAATACCAAAGGAGATGTTTGTAAAGCCTCTAGTCAAATGACATTATGAAATAACCCTAGCTAGGTATTATAATGTTATGAAAGTAAAAAAGATAATCTACTAAATAAACATATTATTTAATCTAGTAAATGAACATGTATGCTAATCTAGTGTTCAGTAAATCTTGTGAAACAAAAGGGGTAAATAATAAAAAAGCAAAAAATAATTATAATAAAGACAATTTATAAGTAATATAAATAAAGAGAGATACAATTTAATTCATTATTTATCAACATATACCTATCAAATGAGTATCTAGGAATACTTACCTTATTTGATTGAACCCATAATGTCTCAATCTCTCCCTTGTTTAATGGTGCTTTATAATAGGTTGTTATAGTTTTTAAGGATCATAATAATTAATCATCTCTATGCTAGAAGACTTTTCCTAGGCATCCAATACCTCTATAAGATGAATTATACTACTCTAAGGGAAACCCCTAGGTAATGAAATCCTCAAATGAAAATATAAGCATATTTGTGAATTGTAATGATGCATAAATGAATGATCCTATCTTTATAAATGAAGTGAAGGTAGTATTTATAGCTAATGATTGACCTTTAACCCTCTAAGTAATTCCTTTGACAACATCAACTAGGTCAATCTTCTTTCATGGTAAATAGAGATATTAGACCTCAAACTAGGTCAATTGGGCTGATGGAATTCCATAATGTGTGTTGAATTTTCAACAAGGTCAATAGGGATAACATAGTATTAAAATAAATAAAATGGGGTGTATTCATAATTAGGGGATATTTTGGAAGGTGAATTGTTTAGGGGAGTGTATAATAAAGTTTTAATTATTTAGGGAGTTGTATAAAAGTATCTTGTAGTGGTTTTAGGTAATGATATAGGGACCAAAAATCTTACAAATCACCAAAGTTCTTCAAACCCCTTTCTTGGTGCACCACTTAATCCATGCACTCAAAGAGATTGAGACTCAACAGGTTCCTCTAAGTGAGAAAATGTTAATAAATGATAAAGTTGAAAAAAAATGTATACATATACCCTAATCTAAGATCATCACGTGTCATGCAATTTTAACATGGGATGGTGCTTTGATAAAGAATGTAGAAACACATAATGTTGAGCTAATAAATTCCAATAAAAAGTTTGAAATAAATTAAAGGAATGAATTTTAAAATATATGCCTTCACCTACCTTTTTATTTTAGAATAGAAGTTATATGAGAAGAAAAAAAAAGCATCCAGTATACAAAACATTAAGTAGACCTAAAAATAAGATAAAATTTAAAATATTTGCAACAATATGGGTTAAGTATAGAAAAATTATCTACACTGTCAAGATTCTCTAACTTTTTATGATTGGGAAAAAGAGCTTGTAGAAACATAGTAATGATTAAAACAAATTTTTTTTGATAAATAGTTAGAAACTAAAGAATTTTTATATTTTAAATATAAATTATATTTTAAACTATTCATTTGTAAATTTACTATTTTGAGAAACCATAGCTTTGTGTGATGTAAATGGCTAATGAGATAGAACATGAGACAAAGGTGAGAAACATGAGGTGGAGGATGCATGGAAACTACTACTAGCATGATCCATGTATAGAATATACTAAATTTGGATTTTTTTTTAATTTTAGCTTTAAGATGAGGTAGATTTGAAAAACCAAGTACCGAGACAAATCTATGTAATGAAATTTTCCCCAAAACATTCTAGGTAGAGTAGAAATTAAGATGAATAATGGGTAGGGGGAGAGGAGGTTCATTAATACCTAAGGAATTGATGAAAAATATGTAAAAAATAAACACCATAGCTTAATGGGATTGTCCAAGTTGATGTATTTAAAAATTAATATGTTAATTATAGTGGTTGATTACATAGCAATAGGTTGATTTAGTTAGTCAGGAGCTGGCTAACTATGTATATAATAGTCTATCTAGTTTAATAGTGTTTAGTAGGTTGATCATGTACATCCTAGATGATGTAGTAATGTATTTAGGTGGCCTATGTGTTATAATAAATGGCTAATTTTGTATAAATTGGTTGATGTATTAGGATGGTCTAGCTAAAAACATATGTAATTATCAATGTAGTTATGTTAGGTGGTTGACTTTGTAAAAAGTGGATGATTCAATTTGAGTTTAATAGTTGCTAACATATTTAGATAAATATCCAAATTAATAGAAAAGTTATTCCTGGAGGACATAGTTATGTGGTTGATGTAGTATATAATGTTGATGAAAAGACAAAATAGGTTAATGAAGTAGTTAATTTTTATGTAAATGCATGTATTTTTATTTATAATATTTAGGGTCAATATGTACTTTTTTGTTTAATACATTTTAGATTTGATAAAGACTCTAGTGATTAGTAGATTTAGTGTGATTACTAGATTTGTCAGATAGATTGATAGTTGATGATCTTGCATGTTTGACAATGTTAAGCTTTGGAAGGGTTATGTAGATGTGTCATATTCCTTTAAGGGTTGACTTAGTCACCATGTTCTTAGGGATGTGGGAGTGGCTAACCAAAACTTTCAAGTGGGTGGTGGATGGGGATGTCATTGAGATGGGTATTACCTAAGAGGATGTCTACGCAATCCTAGGAGTTAATATTATAGGTACTCTTATTATTTTTGATACTCCTAAGTTTGATCTATAGATATGAGCCTTAGCTTTATGGGTGACTGGATCAAAGAGATATTTTTATGGGTTGTGAAGGTGTTTATTTTATATATGTGTGTCATATATTTGGGATATCCAAAATTATATTATTGGCATCATGATTGCTTGTGTGAATTGTTACAAGTCACATGGGAAGGTGCCACTATATGTGATCACCTTATGTACTTAAATTCTAAATGATGGTACTATTTATGAACTAGGGTTAGTTATCTAGGTGAAGCTATTGAAAAATATGTATATAATTATATCTCTAAGGTAGATGACTATGGGCCATATTATCTTTTTGAGTAGCTAGATTTATGACAAGTTTCCTTGTATTAGCATGTGGGGTCATCCCATGTGATAGATGATAATTTACATTATATTTTGAGATGGAAATAGGATCATATGCTATGGGTTATACCTCATACCCTATCACTATATACTATGACCCACATGTATATTATATGACAACCACATAAAAGTATTTTAGTTATTTGTCTTCAATGTCTAACTATTTCTCATAGATCGACCCATGTTTGTATCACTAAACATTATACATGGTGGGTAGAGCCACATAGTATTGTCCACTTATATGGTTAGTTATGGTTTCTACCTCTAGTTTTGCCTATAGTAGTGCTTGTATATTGGGCACAACTTGCTAAGGAGTGTAGGGGTAATGGAGGTGCAGTAGTACCTATGGATGTGCCTATCATTTATCCATGATGATCAAGACCTTAGACTAGATGACAATAATTGTATAAGAGAGAGGCAATAAAAATCAATGAAGAGGTATCAGTGGAAGATGAGGTAGATATGGTAGTGGAAGAGGATGTTGATTTGGCTACTATTTCACCACATTAGGATTTGTAGTTTCTACCATGGGCACCATGATGATGCAAACATTATTAGGTGAAGATGTAGGTGGAGGTCTAAGAGAATGATGAGCCATAGGTATAGGTGGATGAGCATGGAGATACTATAACATAGGCTATAGAGAACTAGTCTATAGATAGATGGATTGATAGTAGATTATGGCATGCTTATTTTCTCTAGCCTAGTCTTGTAGCACCCTAGAGGCATGCTTCATTGGAGGTACTTAGTGGATGTATTGATTCAATGACTATTTTTGGTGAGTGATATATGTTTGGATATGTAGTTGATCTATATTATGTTGTAAATAGTTACATATATATATATATATATATATATATATATATATATATATATTAGTTTAGATAGATGATTTTGAGATGTGTGTGTGTGTGTGTGTGTGTGTGTGTGTGTGTGTGTGTGTGTGTGTGTGTTTGTGAGATCTAAAGTACATTTAGTTTATGTTTTACTGATATTTTTGAGGAGGATTTTAGGTGGTATATGGTAGTTTATGTAGCACACCATGACAGTTTGGATGATGTGATGTTGTATCATCATACTACCAGTATGATTTATTTTATACCTTCTATCCCTACTTATGATAGTTGGTTTCGTTTGGTCAATGAGGAAACATGAGAATTATGGAGATGAGGAGATACATAAAAATTACTACTAGGAGTGGGTGATGGAAAATTGTTGATTGATATTTAGTAGCTAACGATTGGGATGATCATATGGCTACATCTAGAGAGTTGGGACATGTACAAACCTAGGTCACCAGTTTATAGGGATAGATAGAGGGCCTGCATTAGTGAGCAGATTCACTACAACACATAATTTGAAGGGGGAACTCTCAAGCATCAATGGGTAGTGTGCAGGGTAAACCACAGTAGTAGAGTTGTTATTGTATTATGTTTGTATCATGTTTTTGTATTATATCAAATATTGGGTCCATTGATATATATAGATCTATATTTTTTGTTTATGACTCATGGATGTTATGGATGTATGTATTTTATTTGTATAATGCATTTAATTTTTTATATATGTTATGAGAAAATGTATGATGTATTTTGGTTTCTTTTCTATCAATTGTGAACAAATGCATGGTTAAAAATAATGATAGAAAAAATATAAATAGTAGAATAATTTAGATCTCATGAACAAAAATAAAATATAAAACACACTAAATCATGTTGGGAAAAGATAAGGAAATATTTAAAACACACTAAATTAAGTTTGAAAATTATTTAAAACATATATAAATGACAAAATAGAATGAAATGTAAAAGACACTAAATCGAGTTGAAAGAGTGTGTAAAACATAAAATAAGAAATTTGCAATAAATGAAAATGTAAAACACACTAAATCAAGTTGGGAAGCATGTGAGAAATAATATACATGACAATAAAATAAGAAGTATAATTTCATGTAAATTTGTGTAAATAATGTGTTTAGAATAAGTATAGTATTTTTTGACTGAATCATGGTATGAAGATTGAGTATTCTTTGTGAGGAAAGACTGATCATATCCAAGGTATTACAGTGAAACTCACAAAGGGTAAACCAATAAGGTAAATAATGGAAAATATACATGAATGGTAAAGGAATATTTATGAGGAAGGTTTGGTCTTATCAAAGGTCTTATATTACAACTCACAAGAGGGGAGCCAAAGGGGTATGATCAACTAACAAATAATATTCATCAAGGAGGAATATTGAGAATGTTGTAATGAAATAAGGAATGAAAAAATCATGACATATATGTTTTTAATAAACCTTGGTAGGCATGACACATAGTAATTAAATATTTAGGTGCTAATAATTTATTGGATGCTAAATTTAGAAAATATTTATTTGTAATAAACACAAAATTTTGCTGGTGAATAAGTGCAGTACTAATATCATCTCATGAAGGTTATATTTTGGATAATGAATTTTTATTTGGGTCCTTTGTATATGTTTCTATACTAATGTTAAGTCTTATGTGTGTGAATTTATTGTATTTATAAATGCACTTTATTCTATCATTTTGAGGTGTCACTCATCTCTCTAGTCCACTTGTTGGATTTAGGAGTTACTTGCATGTAAATCCTCTCTCCCCATATGGAACACACATCTTACCTACTTTTAAGAGGATTAGGGACACACATAATACATGTTGGATCTTTCACTTGTAACTCATTTTCTCTCTTAGCACTTTATAAAGAGTTATTTTTATCCCTTTTCTTCACACTAGCTACTACACTCACTACAACACTTTTGTTGATTTAGTCTTGCTCTTGCATCCTTAATGTTCTCTTGTCATAAGGTCATTCTTCTCTTATAGCTTATACATGTTATTTTAATTAGAGATTCTTGTTGTAAGATTCAAATAATAATGTGAATTTTTTATTTTTATGGTAGTTTCCACACTTGTCACATTTACCTAACTTATATGGTTTATGCTCACTTCAAGGTAGCATTATTCCTTAATTTTTATTGTTTATTCAAAGTTTAATTTGATCTTAGACAACATTTATGTTATGGTATTAGAGCCACATATTTTTTAACATTGAATGTTGGATTTTTTTTCAAGGTTATTTAATGGAAAATAATCTCATGGAATTCTATCATTGCCATTATTCCTTTGGTATTATGTTTTGGTTTACTTTGTATATTTGAAATATAAATTTTATTTTTAATAGGCTTTTTGGTGGCAAATACAAGTTTTTAAAAAACCCATCACATTCAATTGATTATATATTTTTATTGGCATGTTATTGTTTTATAAAATTTATAGGGTTCTTATATTTTATAGTTGAGATAAATCTATCCAAATTTTATAAAAATACATTTTATCATTTTCAAGATATGATATAAAATGTAATTTCTATTTTTATAAAATAAAATCATGATAACCAAAATATTTTTGCATTTTATTTTGAGTTTTTTATCACTTTTATTAGTGGTATTGATTGGTGATTCTTTATTTGTGGAATTTTATCTAAATATTGGTCATCATTTTAATGAATTAACTTTTAGTATGTTTGGTTCTTAATCTCATAAAATTGTGCTATTTATCTAGTTTGGCATTCTATTTTAGATTATATTTTATTTGATTGCTCCTCCTTTATGTAAGGCACTTTATTTATGGGTTTCATTCTAAAAATTTTCATTTATCTCTTTTCATGGTAGTGTCCTATTACATTTGTTCCTTATGGTAATACACCACCCACCTACACCTATTTGCCATTATCTAGCCTTAGCTTGGGTGGAATGCTTCCTTTTATTTACTTATTAGTTGTGCATAGTTTCTTTTATTTTATTTTGTGTCGTATTCAAGTCCTTTTTATTTTTCTCCCTATTTATTATACTTCTTCATGCTCATTTTTTGGTGTATTACTCTATAATCAATCTTTTATATTCACTATTTTAGGTAGTTTTCTCAATGAGTGTGTATTTTATGTTAGTTTTCTCCTTGGGTGTTACTAACCTTTGCACCTTTCTTATTATTATCTTCACTTTATGTGAGTTCACAGTTGTATGTCTTCTTTCAGATAGTTTTTCTTATGCTATCTAACATCTACCTGACACTTGGCATGTCCCATATCATGTCTCATTTGTTGCAGTTCAATTTTTTTTAATGTATTCTAGTCTGATTAAAAGTTTTTTGAAACCTCTTCTTTTCACACTACAATTATTTTTGTAAGTGGCACCCTATTTTTTTGGTATGTTGTTGAAATTTTGTGTTGCATGCCATTTTTTATCCCATTTTGTGTGGTGATTTTATCTTGAAAATTTCAACTCAAAATTAAAATTTTTAAATTATCTATCATTTTTATTTACCAGATGCCATAAGGCATCTTCTAATATGGTGTCTTGTTTAATGACTAGGTAATTGTATATTAAAAGAGTAAAAAATTATAATTGAATTTTAAAGAGTAAAAACTTATAATTTATTTTAGTATACTTTACAGTAATTTGAACTCTCATATATGGTAATTTGTTCATTTTTTAAAATCCAAACCCAAAAATTCATCTTCACATGGAAATAGATTTTAAAAAGCACAAATTTTTTTGTTATTTATCTTTTTTGACTTTCACTTTAATTTATTTATTTAGAGTGTTTTTTTAATCATTTAAAACTTTAATTTTAAATTTAAAGTTTTTATATTATTTATCACTATTGAAAAAATCAATCTTAAGTAATAAACCCTTAAAATCTTTTTGTGGTTTTATGGTGTGGCTATTACAAGTTAAATTTTAATGAAGATATATCTTTTTCATGCTTTAATTTTATTTTTAAATAATGCTTTCATGTCATTTTGATCACATTGGTATAAAATTATTTGTGACTCGATCTATTTGCTTTGAAATGACTTTTAAACTAGTGTTATTTTTAGCATCTAAACATTTTAAAGAAAAAATTGTATCTCAATATGTGGAAATTATTGCATTTAAAAATAAAATTATTTGTCAAAATATTATAATTATTACCTTGTAAACATATTTTAATGCCCATGTGGATAAAATGTAATTTTTTATTGATGCGTTAAATGATAAATTTGCATCTTTTTTCACATATTAATGTCTCTCATTGTGAAAGTCATTGTGATTTTACAACACATAAAACTCATTTGGAGTCTTATTCCACCAACCCTAACTTAAAAATTATGCACGGTATGGGCTATTCAAGTGGTTGACTTGGTAATTTTGAATTTGATATACTTGGGCCTATTTTGCCCAAATTTAATGTAAATTGTAAATGTCTTGGCTATACTGCTTATAATTATTCTAATGAAAATGTGTCATCATATTATCCTCCTCACCATAGGACTTTTAATGCAACTTATTTTTTATTATACTGCTTCAAATTCTCATGTTTTGGTTAAAAATATTAAATATTATGAGTGTTGTGAAAAATATGGGTACCACATATCTAAATGTTGGAAATTATATCCATGAAAATATTGTGATATATCCACACATGATACTTTGAATTGTTATAAAATGACTAAATATCCTACCTCTAAGGATAAAACTATTTGGATTCCTAAAAATGAATCTTCTAGAGATTTTGATATATCTTCTTGTGATAATTTTTATAGTGCTTCATGCATAATACTTTTTTTAAGTGACACATCTTCCTTATCTCCATTTTTATTAACTAAATCTCTTTAA
Source organism: Torreya grandis (assembly GCA_037957365.1). NCBI lineage: Eukaryota > Viridiplantae > Streptophyta > Pinopsida > Cupressales > Taxaceae > Torreya > Torreya grandis. Next base: position 787,157 of record JARHVA010004018.1, on the reverse strand, counting down.
TCTCATAATATCTATTCTTTGATTATTTTTACTAACTTCTTTTCATACAAGTTTGTGCAGTTTATGATGTAAATTGTCTTTGTTAAAATTTGTCTAGTTATACATTTATTTTTACTACATTATGCATGTAGATTGTATTTTTTGCATATTGGTTACTTAAATTGAAAGATTTGAGTTATCTTTCTTTTTTTTGTAGGTTTGTGGATCATTACTTCTTATTTTTGGTCTTTGTTCCATTGTAGATCAACCACATTATCTAAAAAGGATTCTTAGATATTTTTGGTAATCACACCTTCTTCCTTGAGACTTTTGGTGGCACCATATCTTCTTTATTCTCTTAATTTATTATAATTTCTCTTGAAATATGTTTCTATTAAGGGGGATTATTATGTAATTTCAACTCCCTTCCTTGTCTTTAAAAAGTTTTGTCCAATTTTTAATCCTAAATTAAGGGAATTGTTGGAGAATTAACCTTAATTTGATTCCTTATAGGTTTATATACTTATTCTAAGTCTTATGTGTGTGTAAATTTATTTTATTTATAAATACATTTTATTCTATCCTTTTGAGGTGTCACTCATCTCTCTAGTCCACTTATTAGATTTAGGATTTACTTGCATGTAATTTTTCTCCCCTCACATGACACATACATATTTCCCAATTTTAAATGGATTAGGGACACATGGCACACATTTTGGATATTGCACTTGTAACTCCTTTTTCTATTATCTCTTTATAAAAAGCTCTTTTATCCCTTTATTCAACACTAGTTACTACACTTGCTACAAAACTATTATTGATCTAGTCTTTCTCTTACATCCTTTATGTTCTCTTGGCTTAATAACATTAGTTTCTTATAGCTTATACATGATATTATAATTAGAGATTCTTGTTTCAAGATTTCAATACTAGTGTGGGGTTTTTCTTCATATGATGATTTCCCTATTTGTCACATTTTCTCAACTTTATGGTTTATGATTACTTCAAGGTAACATTATTCCTTAATTTTTATTATTTATTAAATATATAATTTGATCTTAGATAACATTTATTTCATTACATATACAAGAAAATTAAAATGGACCTACCTTCCCACAGTGTATTTCCCATTCCTCAAGATCCCTTATAGAGTCATATGTCTACTATGAAGATTGAGTACTTACATGAGAAATTAGGTAGCACTATACCTAATTTTGATACCTTATATCTTAGTCTATTAGTTTATCACATTTAAATGGACCTCGGCTCTATCATGAGGCCTTTTATGGAGTTTGAACTTTGACTATAAATAGGAGATGTAAATGATAATCAAATATGGTGGTGTGATTGTGACTTTTGAATTTATAGATGTCATTTTATAATTACCTTTTATTTTAAATGATTTGTATTTTAAATTTTTTTGGATTTTAAAACTCCTCCTCCATATAGATTCATATTAACCAAATATGAGTGATAAAAGTGATAAACATACATAAGTTTTAGGCTTTGGTTATAGGATAAAAAAACCAAAATATTTTTTCACATTGCTAAATAATTAGGCTTGCCCATAAGGGGGAAATGGAGATTGAATGTATCTTTGTATGTAATGATACAATGAGAAACATGCTTGCTAATTGATTATATGGTAAATATAAGATATTAAACGGGTGTGGATTTAGAATCATGTCACAATAATAACTATATTTTTGAAATGAGTGATATACCAAGTAAAATAGAAATCACATTAAATAAAAATAGGTGAAAAGTAAATTAAAATGAAATTAATGCTTGAAACATTTCCAAATGAAAAATATAAGATCAATATATGCTCATAAATCATATCTAAATAATATGAAACTATAATAAATAATGTGATGAAACCCCATGATGTGCTCACAAGTACTAATAAATTTTATGTAAAAAATTACCCATAACATATGATACATCCTTATGTAATTATACTCTGAATTTGATCAAAGTGTCATCAATTTTTGTAGAAAGTCATGAAAATACTTCCTAACACACTATATCTATTGAAAAATTGGGTATTTTATAATAAGAATGATGGTCATTGGGTACTTCCTATGAGGGATACTTAATGTAAGGAATGGATGGTGAACATACTCAAATCTATGAATAAATGTGGGTTATGAAGAATATTGAGCCTTTGTCCATGAATTTATTGGAGTCTATCACTAAGCTAGTGGAGGTGTAGTCAGTGGGATCATGAAAGTGATGTTGTAGTACTTGACATCAATCAGTATGATGTGTATTCCATTGATGCCAAAAATGATAAATGTCCCCATATTTATAGATGTATTTTGGAATATCTTATGAGGAGTAGGATATTATCTCTATATTATGCCTTTTTTGGGAAACTCCTATTTCAATTTACTATTGAAGCTATCAATAATGAGTAGAAGAATGCTTATGCATACCATGAAATTAACAAGTTCAAATAAGATTTGACTATGAATTTCATATATCTAGAGTATAATTAGAGCCTAAATCTTGTTATTTCTAATGTGTATGGTAATCCTTGGTCCAATGACCAATGACTCTATGGATCTCACAATATGTCTCATTTACCTATCATGTTAATAGAAGGTCAAGCTTAGGCAAAGGTAGGATGCCATCACCAATATGATGAGAAATTAGAATAGGATTGGTACTAGGTTGGGATGCATCAAGAGATAATCTTGAAGTAGAATGATGTATCATAATTGACATATCTAGAGTAAGTAAGTTGTAAGGATCATGGTATCTATTAAATTGGTAAGGTTCTATCATAACATGATAAAGAATCATAATACTAAAAGGCTCAATAGTGACTAGATGAGTAATGTGTGTGTGATCCATATTAGACCTATGAACATCAAAAGAAGAACTAATATCAAGTTCTATATAAGGATAATAAACTACATAAATAAAATTGATAGAATGTTGTAAATAAGCCCAATATCTAAGTATCTCTACATTTTTAGCTTAGGAAAATCCAACTAAAAATTGATCATCTAAATATTATCCATATTCATAATTAGGAGTATGAAGATAAATAGTACATGTGGTGATGATTTATCAATTGAAGAGGCATGGTGAGTATATTTTGTAGTTTTTGTTAGAGTGACCAAAATTTCATCTAATGGTTTTTTATGAGACTGAGGTAGTAGATAAGGAGGTAATTATGAAATTATATAAAGATAGAGATCAAAAATTTTAATTTTTAAGATAATCTCATATGGTTCATCATCATCTAAATCTAAAATATTAGGTGATATGTTTCGTATTAATTGAGGGTGATTGTCATAACCTCTAGTAAAGTTGACAGGATAATTAAAGAATTATGATTTGTGAAATGGTATGCTATATAAAGGTTTGAGAGTAGGTATTTTAAAAACACCTCACTTTTTGAATTATTCAAAATTATAAGGATTGGTGTCTCATTGAATGTTGTATATAGCACCATTATGGGAAACTCAACATATTGGCATGTTAACGAGGTTATTGTCTCATGTGGTGTGTCTAAGGTCGACTAAGTAAACTATGATTATAAAATTTGAACTTAAATATCATGAATTTGACACATATCATGATAGAGATAACCTTAATAGGAATCCATACACACCCTAAAGGATGAATTTATATTATATCATATCTTTGACATGTACTTTGAGTATATTTGAGATTACTTTAGGAATATCTAAGTGTTTTAATTAAATCAAGAGAAGACACACAAATGATTGAACATTCATCAATTAGTGCACATTTAACTTGGATATCATTTACTTCGATGATAATGAACAATGGAGGATCATCTGCACAAAGTAATATCTCATCAAGAATCATTGATAAGATATGTAATCTGAGTAAAAGAGAAGTATTTAACATTTTATCAATGTGGATAGACATTTATTCAAAATATTAAATAATAATATATTCATACCTTGATAAAGTAGCTTCTTCCCCATATGTGGGGGATGAGGTACATTCATTTTGAATAAAATTTGCATTAGATGAATACGATGACAAGGAGAAGTTCTCATGAGTTATAATAAGGGGATTTGAGATGAGATATGTGAAATTTTGACTATAGGATAACATTTGTAATATCTTGTTAGAATTTTATTTGATAAAGGTGCATAGTGTTGAAGTAAATCATTTAAGGGTATAGCAAAAGTGTATTGAAATTGATGTTGGTAAGGTGTATTTTATTGAGTTTTAGTTGATGTGGGTTGAATGATTATGTTTTCCTAGATGACATGGTTGAGTCATTAGTTGTTTCTTGAGGAAGAAGTAGTAATGATATAAGGTTTTAGTATTTTTGAATGAGTTGTCTTAGTTAAAGGAGTAAAATTAATATCAATAGTATGTGAATTATTGTTTAACTATATTATTGGATTTGATACTTGTGAGTTTGTTTAATTTATTAGAATTTTGTTTTGATTGTCCTAATTCCAAAAGATGGAATGGGTAATAATATTTAATAGTATGACAGTAAAAGAATTGTAATTAGAATTCAGATCATGATCGATTTAAGAAACTAATCTCCTCATATTATTGATATTAACAACATTCTCATCATTAAAGTCATGATCCATCAAAATTTTAATAGTATTTGTAGTGGAGGTTGGTTAGTGTTATCTTGATGATTAATAAGAGGATCCCTGTAAATAACTAAGGGAGAATTTTCTTGGTTTAAGGCCTCATATTTATTTATTTTCATGATCCTTAGATGCTACTTCATTAGTGTGTTGGTATGTAAGTATGAGTGATTCATGATAAAAATTAGGTCCAAGAAGATAATTTGTATCAAAGTTTCTTAGTTGGAAACAAAATTCATGATAATATAACCAACTTGCATAAAACAAATAATTTTTTTGTAGATCATACCAGTGTTTGGTCGGGAAAGTAGGATTGATATCTCATGGTGAATGTCAAGGAATATGCTTTTGAATATATTATAAGGAAAGTGGCTTATGGACATCTACATTATGTACTTGATTAAATGTAGAACTGGGATGATAATTTTTAGAAATTTATGGTGAAATGGAAGGTTATATAGAATTACTTGGAGTAAAGTCTTGAATGGTGTGTATGAAATCATAGGTATTTGTAATACCATTAATAGTTTCATGTCTATTTCTAGAATTCATAAGCATTGGGATCCCTATTGGAGGGTACGAAGGCTAAAATTTTAATATAAGGAAATCTTGATGTTTAGCTTGGTTGAGGGATTATTCTAAATATTTTTAAGAAAGAGTCTTCATGTGATATTTTCCCTTTGAATGAAAAATATTAGTGAATAAATGAAATATATTATCATTAGAAATGTTATGCCTAGTTTTTTTAGATGAGGATTTCCATAATTTAATGAAAAATTACATTATTTCAGATTCTAATTATTTATAATTGATAAAATAAGCTAGGTTATTTTTAGGAAGATCATTAGTTTGGAATTATTGAACCAATGCATTGACTAAGTCTTCCAATATAGTGATAGAATGTGTTTAAATTTTATTATACCAATCTAGAGCATCATCTAAAAAGCTTTTAACTATTAGCTTGGTGACAACAAAGGTGTTATGTTTAACCCAATCCTTGTATAGGTTTTTAAAATTGTTCAAATGAAAGTCTAGATTAGTGTATCCATTATAAGTAATAGTGGGAACTATACCACCTATGTCAATGTTTACAATTTGAGGGACTATAGGTTCATTTTGTAAGTGTTTAATAGAATTTTTATGAATTTTTGGTTGTGGTATAAGGTTACCATGTGCATCTCTAATGGGTTTGGGTGTGTGTCAGGGGAATTAGGATTTTTTACCTCCCATAGAGTAGGTTGAGGGTGATTTTGGAAATGCATTAACTAATTTTGAATTTGCATCATTTGATTAACACTATTAGTTTGAAAATTAGCCATTTGATTTAAAGTTTCCAATAACAATTGATTAGTGTTAATGGTATTTTTATTATGGAAATAAAAATGGGATGCTTTAGATTTATGTGAGGCATTGAGATTTTTAAATGCACTAGTAGTCATATGGATATGAGTATTAGTGTGGGTATTTTAAGTAGGCCCATTAAAGGTCATGCCTACAATGTTTATAATATTGGTTGGAATGGAGGATGAAGAAGGAATATAATATGATGTCATGATAGTATAAGGAGGCATGCAATATACGAAATAAGTGGAAAAATTCATAAAATGACTTGCCCCAAATCCTGTAATGAATCTAGGTGAAGGTGAATGGGGTTATCCAATATAAGGTCCCATTATGAGATTTTATATGAGTGTGGGTTTCTTGTCCTAATGTTGAGGGTTTTCATTGATGAAGAGGATCATTCCATCCATGGACTCAAGATCACTTTCATCCTCTACTATTTATAGGAATAAAGTATTAAGAGAAGTGGAATAGGGGGTCCCATTATTTATAGTTCTATAAATAACATGGATATTGCTAAGATTGAGATTATATGCCACATGATATGGTATATGTGTTTTAGAGGCTTATGAAGATTATTATGGGTCATCATGTTAGTTTGATTTTATTGTGAAGTTTCATAAAATAGATGTTACATGATGAAAATTTGATCTAGAGACTTACTAGGGAAATGATAATCTAGAAGCTAAAAACTGAACAAAATTGATTTGGTTGATCTGGTTAGACTAATAAGATGATATAAAAATATAGAAATAGACTAAGTTAATTTGGTTGATCTAGTTGGAAAATAAGGAAAATAGTGATATCTATAAATATACTACATTGATTTGGTTGTTATAGTTGGATAAGAAGGAAAACGTAAAAGTTTGTAAGTTGATTGGGTTAAATTGGTTGAACTAGTTGGAAAGGTAAGATAATAAAAAACTCTAGAATGAGACTAGGTTGAGTTGGTTGAATTATTTATAAAGATAGGCAAATAGAATATTTTTTAATATGAATAGGTTGAGCTAGTTCAACTAGTTATAAAGGCAAGATAATAGAAAAATATGGAATTAGACTAGGTTGAGATGGTCAAACTAGTTAGAAAGATAGGAAAATATAGTTTGTAAGCTGACTAGGTTGAGTTGGTGGATCTAGTTTAATAGTCTATAATATATTTTATATGGTCTTAAAATTGGATTATTTTGTTCTAAATCTAAAAAATAAAGTTAATCACATAGGCAACTAGGTTTAGATGGTTGATCCAGTTGAATCACATAGCACAAAGCTTATATCAATGCTAGATAATATAGTCTATAATATAACATAGAATGAAAAATAACAAGCAACAAGAATGTAATTTAGATGCTAGATAATTGTTATAAAATAGATTAAGAAGTTTTAATAAGGATTATGATTTATAATTTAGGCATCTAAAATTACTTTCTTATCAATTGGAGAGTGTTGATCCAATATTTTAGAGAACTAACTATGGAGGAAGTGTCATTCCCATTTCTCACTAAACCCAAGTTTAAGGGTAAGTTATAAGTAACTTTTTGGTGCTAATTTATAACTAATGCACCACATAATAAAATATATGGTTGGATTCTTAAGGTTCAATACAAAGGTAAATCCTAGGCATTTCTAAAATACCATGAGGTACATGGAAACTAAAGACTATGTTTAGCTCTATACGATATCTATGACTATTAGGGAAATCCTCTTATACCATGATATCTATAAATGATAGATAAATGCCATAAATATAATATCATGTAGCCCTTCATGATAGTAGCTAAGTAGTTTTAAAATTGTAAGTACATGGTTTCTAGGGAAAACCAAACAAATTTAAAATAAAGGTGAAAATCAATTTAGTGAAAACTAATTTTGTAATTTTGAAATCAAATAAATAGACAAATAACTAAAAAATAAAGTGATTGTAATTACCATCAAATGTATTTTAATTTACTTTTCTTAAGATAAAAAATGAAATACATAAAACAAGATTGAGTAGGTTGATCTAGTTGAGTAAACATTTCAAGATGATCGGAAAAACAAACAAATTCAATTAGGTCAACTTAGTTTGATGGACAAAAATAGGCACATAACTAGATCAAGCCAGTCAATCTAGTTGAATGTGTATTTATAGTTTCACAAAACTAAAAAACTAATAAAAATAATATGGAAGATAAATTTTAATTAAAAAGTGGGAAATGAAATTTTCTTAAAATTAAACAAATTGTAAATGCTAAGTTGTTTAGAGTAAACTTGGTAGATAGAACAAGATCAATTGGGTTAATGTAGTAGTGTTTCTTATAGATGTTGAATTATTATTTTGACTAGGTCATTGAGGTGAGTTTTTTATCATGTAAATGTATAAAATAGTATTATTAAATAAATTCATGTTTGTTGATTTGGTTTAAATAAAATTGATAAAAATAGAAAAATAAATCTAGATCTATTGAGTTGATTTTTTTAGTTTAAAAATATTAAAATGAACATAATCAATTAGGTTGATTCAATTAGGCATATAAGTCAAAAAATAATGACTAGATAAATCAATTTGATCCAATTAGTTGAGACCGAAGAATATGTCCATAGAACACAAAATTAAGTTGACAAGCTTAATGTGATGAAGTCAAAAAACTTGCACACAGAAAGAAAAACTAGGTTAAAAGGCTTGATGAAGTTGAAAAATATTCACACAAAAATTAAAACTAGGTTGAGAGGCTAAAAAAAGTCTAAAAACCTACACACAAAATTTAAAATTAGGTTGACAAGCTTGGTGAAGTCTAAAATCCTATATACATAAAGCAAAAGTAGGTTAATAGGCTCATTGAAGTTGAAAAACCTATGCACAAAATATTAAATTGGATTGATTTATCCAATTGACTATAAATAAAAGATAAAAATATACAAGGGATAGATTCATGTCAAATACACTAGAATGTATACAAGTGAATTAATAAATATCTACAACTTATCATACTCAATAATAGCCAAGCTCATAGAAGGTAATCAACTAACAATTCAATATCAATACTTTTTTATGTCAGGGTCATGACCAATTATGGATTCAATAAAACTAAGGGATCCCTTACTACACACTGCCAAGGAGAGGTTTCCAATTCCTCTATTCAAATGACATTATGTAATGATCCTAGATAGGTATCATAATGTAATTAAAGGAAACAAGATAATCTACTAAATGAACATATAATCTAATCTAGTAATGAACATACAAGCTAATATAAGGCTCACCAAATCTTATTAAATAAAGGGGGAAACCAATAAACAAGAAAATATATTCTATTCAAGATTATATAGAAGTAATATAAACAAGGAGAGATATAATTCAATCCATTAATTATGAGACATCTATCTATCAAATGAAGAACTAAGAATACTTACCTTATTGAAGCAAACTCATCATGCTTCAATCTCTCCTTTGGCTAATGGTGATTTGAAATATGTTGTTATTATTTGTAATGATCACAAGGCTAGATCAAATCTAGGCTAAAAAACTTTTCCTATGTATAAACAATATGAATGTTACTAATCCAAGGCAAAACCTTAAGCAATGAAATCTTTAAATGATAATATAAGTAGTTTCATGAATTGTAATGTTTCATAAATGAGTGATACTCTATTTAGAAATGAAGTGAATGAAGTATTTATATCCAAGTATTGACCTTAAAACCTCCTAGGAATTTCACTGATAAGGTCAGCAAGTTGATCTTCTTTGGAAGGAAATAGAGCCCTTAGGCCTTCAACTAGGTCAGTTTGGCCAATAGATTTTTCTAATGTGTGATGAATTCCCAATAAGTTTGATTGGGTTGACATAATAATAAAATGAAAAAAATGGGAATGTACTTAGGTGATATTTTGGAAGGTGAATTACTTGAGGGAGTGTATAATCAATTTTTAATTACATATGGAGTTGGATAAAAATAGCTTATAGTGGTTTTAGGTAATGGTATAGGGACAAACAATATTACAAATGAAACAAAGGTCTAACAACCCTCTTCTGATGAAATTTTTAAGGTGTGCACTTATAGAGATTGAGAATCGACATGTTCCTACAAGAGATAAAGTGTCAGTAAATGATAAAGTTAAAAATATTGTGTGTATACAAAAACTAGTCCTTTCATCCTAGAATTTAGATAAAATAATGAGACTAACATAGGGTTATTTTGAGTATAGGATAACCTCTCATTTTTACACCATAGGAGGAATTTGTATATCACATTTTATCACTCATCCATAATTAGAATGGATTATTGTGATTCATACTTTAAGATTAAGAATTAGTACTCTTCTAAGGAAGAACACAATGTTTTTGGGTCAAATTAGGAAGATCTATATCTTTATCCTACCCCTAAATAATTTGAATGGATTGCTTCCCACATAACCATTGAATTAAACATTAGAATTTAATAACACCCTATAATCCTAAGTCTTGGATCTTCAATCTCTCTTCAAGAGGTGGAATACCATTCACCAAATTCTCTAGGGCCTTCAAATTTTCCTATTCACACATGATGGGAATATAACATGATGTGGTTGTTCACAATATAGTCACAATGCTTGATGTGAAATTGATAAAAAAATATCAAACAATTCAAGCCAAAAAATTTATTAATATTCAAGGAAGAGGCAATTAAGATCTTAAAACTAGGGTTCATCAAACCCTTAGATTGCTCCAAGTTGATCTCTAATATTTCCCCCATTATAAAAAAAACAAAAAAAAAATAGATATGCATAGACTTTAAAGATATAAATTAAGAATGTATAAATAATAATTTTATATACATTTTATTAAAATTATTTTGGATGTTACAACTAGTTACAAGTTTTTATCCCTCATGAATGGATTCTTATGATATAAATAGTTTCATATTTTTAAATAATACCAAAGTAAGACCTATTTTTCCATACCACAAGGAAAAAATTTCTATGTTTTTATACTTTTGAGCATTTAAAATTTTTGGTCAACATTTTAGAGTGATATGACCCATAATTTACAGAATCTCATTCACTAAAGGTTTACATCGACTATCTTATCAAAAAGGCAAAGATGATATATGACCATCTTGAGGTTATACACACCATCCTTACACATTTCATCTAATATGGTGTTATGTTTAGTCTTAAATATTGCATGTTTGTAGTTTTGGCTGGATAATTCCTAGGTTTCATCATATCAAGGAATGGAATTGAAATTACCCTACTTAGAAACACCTAATTTTAGTTATGACCTCCCTATTGATGATTTAGGAATCAAGTTGTTCCTTAGGAAGTGGGGGGAATTTTTATATTCATACCTAACCTAACCTATTGTTTTTCATCCTATCAACCATTTTCTCAAAAAATAGAGTTGTCTAATTTGAACCCATGATTACCAATATGCATTTGAATCATTAAAATTATTCCTTGTGTCTCCACCTACTCATATGGAATAAAATTATGATATGACTATCCTAATTTATTTCAAGTAAACTAAGTTATATATTCCATATATATTATTAGAATAGGATGATGATGGTAAAGGATGATCCATTTAATTCATTATTCACACTCTCATTGATTACTAGACATGATACATAATTTTAAAAAAAATCTTGGTTATAGTCTTCATAACTAAGTGATTAAGGAATGAAATACTCAATAAATAAATGAGGGTAATTTTAAAATTAAAAGATTTACATAATTTATTTTAACCTAACTAGCCCTCTCATTGAAGTTAGCCATTTGGTATCTATCTTGAAGGCACCAACTCACTAAATAGGTGAGACCTTTATATCATTCTATCAAAGTATGTGATTCTTGATGAGGTTTCTAGTATGTTCCTCAGATATATTGGCCAAGTGGAGTTTGAGATAGTCTTTTTTCATTGTAATAATGGTGTTTTTGGTAGACACTTAGGTGGGTATGAAACTACATGCAAAGTCCATAAGATGGGATATTTTTTCCTACTCTTTAACATGATGTCATTGAATACATAATAAAACATGATAAGTGTCAAAACTTCTCCTAAAAAATATACATTCCTTCCAATTAACTTTATCCCATTGTCACACCATGACCCTTTTCCATTTTGGTGATAGACTTAGTTGAAATGGTTTCGCCTACTTCTTCTAATGGCCACCATTTCATTATCATAGCCACTGAGTAATTTACCATGTAGGATGGATCAATTACCTTACCCATTTTCATTGAATTTTTAATTTTCAAATTTATCCTAACCAAATCATTTTTAGGTTTGAAGTTCCATAAGTAATGATCAAGGAAAATGGATTCCCCTTTAAGAACCTTGAAGTCCATGAGCTATGTAATAAATTTTCTATATTTCATCACACATCCTCTTTATAATATCCCCATGCAAATGATCAAGTTGAAGTTGTGAAAAAAACATTAAATTCAATCTTGGTCAAGACCATTAAATATTAAAAAAATGGCACCTTCAAATCTATCCTATGTTGTGGGCTTATAGGATGAACATATGTATTCTCCTGTGGGAAACCTCATATTCCCAAGTTTTCAAAGATGAAGTAGTTATACCCATTGAGGTATAATTCATAGTGTTTTCATTTATCTTCAAGGACTACTTGATTATGAATAATATATAAATGTGTTCCTAATAGAGCTATAAACTTTAGATGAACATTGGCCATTTTTCATAAAAAAACTCATTGATTATGCATATTAAATGTGTCAATAGTACAATAGGAATGTTAATTATTTACCAATTCAAGTAGGTGAATTTTTCCTAAGACTCAATATTATAATTCATAATAAAAAATGACAAGGTCTAACATTCATACCTAATTAGTTAGGCCCAAAATTTTTAATAGAATATTTTCATAATGGAACTTTTTAATTATGCACCTTGGATATAAATGAGTTTGATGAACTGGTAAAATCATTGCACCTTAAATGTTACTTCATATAAATTTTATGTTTCATATTTCCCTTGAATTAATAAAAAATTCATTGTTCTTGTGTTGTTACATTCTGGTTATTTTTTAGAGTAATTATTTAGCTATGACTTTGCCTGATAAAACATTTCAAATGTAGCATATCATCTCATTCCACTTTTTCATATCACCCTATTTCCTTTTATAAAACACTCTCAATATCAACAATATAAGAATATTTTTTTGTTATTTCATGTGTTTTACATCTCATTTCCATAAATTTTATTGCAAACTTAGAAACTCTAACCTATAACCCAATCTAGAAGATTTCCCATGATATAATCTCTTTTTAAAATTCTATATAATAAAAAAATAACATATTTAAAACATGTGACCTTATCTACCTATCTTATTCCTTGGTGACCAGCCCTTGCATCTTATTAGTTGCATGAGGTAAAGATTTCAAGATAAGATCCCTCCCTTTATTTTTATTTTATTTTATTTTATAGAGAAGGGCACTACACAAATTAAATATCAATCTTACATATCTCACCCTATGCTAATCCTTTGTGTTAAGCCCTCACATATTACTAGTTGTATGGGGTTAACATTGGGGGAGATGCCCTTACTCACCTACATTTAATCTTTGATTATGAGCCCATGCAACTTCCTAGTCACATGAGACTAATTAGAGGGGGTCACAAAAGAAAACAAAGATTAAAAAAAATCTAAAATGTATCTAATAAGTAATAAAATACCCAAAAGTCTTTCCTAGAACCCCTTACTAATTTTTTTTTCTTGGTTGGCCATCTCTTGATCTAAGTCTAGACAAAGCTAACAAAACTAGGTTTTTTAAGCCTAATAAAAAGAGAGATTATCTCCATTTCTCATAAGGATTATGTCAAACTCGTATTAATTTTCATATTTTGATGAGTATTTTTATGATTTGTTTATCTCGCATGTCCCATATTCCTCCCATTCCTTGTTATAATATGGATGTCATTTTGGCACATAAAATAATTAGCTACATCATTACTTTCAAAATAGCCATTACCACATTTGTATTTTTATAACCTTATATCACATTATGTTTGCATACATATTTTTATCATATATTTAAAATATATGCATATTAATATCATTATCAAAATTATAAATACATAAAACTATGCATAAATTAAAAATCATACATTACATTACAATAAATAAAACAAGTTGTTAAACAATAATCAAGATAAAATGGGCCAAATATCTCTCTCTCTCTCTCTCTCTCTCTCTCTCTCTCTCTCTCTCTCTCTATATATATATATATATATATATATATATATATATATATATATATATATATATATATATATATATGTATATGTATATATATGTATGTATGTATGTATGTATGTATGTATATGTCTGTCTGTCTGTGTGTGTGTGTGTGTGTGTGTGTGTGTGTGTGTGTGTGTGTGTGTGAATTTTAGTATACATCAAGTCTTAATATAAACACCTATTTTATTATAAAATGGGTATTTCACATGAACATACTATAGAAATTTAAAAATTTAATGCAATAATGTAATATTTAGATATAGGTAATAAATGATAATTTATTGAAATTTAAACTATCCAAGCATGTGTATAACCAAAATAACAACTATAAAACTAAGGATTAGAAAGATAATATCCTATTTGTTACATTATTCTAGGTTATTAAGGTGATTCATGTTTATCTCAGTGCCTCAAACCAGGTTGGTCTTCTTTGTGTTCTAGATTCTAACTTTTTTCTTGACCAAACATTTACATAATCCTTGGGACACTTTCATTGATGTAGGTTTCCTAATATCAATAAATTTGTTCATATATAAATATCTAATGTAATTAATTGTATCTTTTTGGAAGATGAGCTCAGACATGTATTATTTTTTACCTCTAAATAGTAATTAGATCATGGAAAGAATATTTTCAATAATTAAAATACTAGATTCTATATCTTTTACCACTTATGACTCAATAAAAATGGGTTAGCACATGATTCAAGCTAACCCTAGTAACCATGTTGTTGATAAGTGTTACCTACATAGCCATATCATTTGAGTAGGTCCTTAGACTCACATGTTGTTATCTCTCTAACATGTGTGTGTAATGGTGATCATGAAACTATATGCTCTTTATACTATTACAACCCTTGGTTCAAATAATTCAAGTGAAATTTGACCTTCTATAATACTATATACTTCAATAACATGAAATTTAGTATAAGGTGTAATCAATAATTTTTAATGAATAACGTATGCCATATTTGAGAAGCTTTCTTGGTATTTTAACACCATGCCCTAGCATTGTATATATAAGGAACCTTTTGAAATCACATTAAGACCTAGTTGCATATGAAAACCTGAAATAGAACAAACATATGGACTCTCAAAAATGGTCATATGGTGAAAGGTATAAAAATGTAGAAAAGGATAAGCCAATGCACTTTCATTTATCCTTTGACACTTAGGTTAATGAAAGTATCCTGAGGTGAATGGTAGTGCCTACGAGATCAAAATAAATAATAGACATAATAAACTCATGGATCTCAACTATAATATGGCCAAAGTATAATAAGGTGAATAGAGAAATAAAATACTATACAAATAAATAAAAGGCCATGGATCTTAAGGGGCCCATGCAAGACTATGCCATTAAGTAATCGATATTTTAAAAGAAGGGATATATCCACAGCTAAAAAAAGACATTATAAAATAATCATATACCAAATATGGGTATATTTATTTTCCCCTCCCCTCTTCCCCCTCCCACTCCCACTTTAATATAATAAGTGCATGATATTAAATTAATAGAATTAAATGAGGTTCATACTTGGGTGTGGAAACACACCTTTCCTTTATGATAGTTCAAACTTGGCTTTGTATCTCCTATACTACAACCAAAAGCATTTTATAGTATAATTATTGTACATATTCTAAAAATGATAAATAGTCAAATCATTTAGAAAATAAAGAATATGGAAATAATACACCTATATGTATATTTCATATTGATTTGTCTAGAGTGTTTTACCTACCATGGAGGATGGACAAGTGGAGGAAAACTTGAGGTCCCATCAATTTCCTAGCCATGTAAAAGAATGAGTTTTTAAATGGTGATGTGTATTTTATCATGGAGATGCCTCTTAAGAAGGAGGGTTGTGAGGTCACACCCCAAACCTAGTATAAGGAGAGTGGTGCAAATTCTATCAAGGGAATTAAATCTCAACCACACAAATCAAGGGTGAACATAAAATGGGTAATAGATCCAAGGATAAGTGGTATAATCAACTCAATCTAAATAGAAAGGGTAGTACTTAGTTGTCAAGGGCATTCAATCTTGAATGTATTAATCAAGGCATTCAACTTCATTAGATAAATAAAGGCTCAAAATGGTGTTTCTTTATAAAAATGGTGCTTATTGGTAAAAATAGTGCTTATTGGTAAATATATTATATAATTTGGTAATCTGGAAGAATCGGTGTATTTTGGTGAAATAATTTTTATATGTAATTTGGTGAGTCTAAAGAGAGAAATATGTGTAATTTGGTAAAATAATGAAAAAAAATCATTTTTACCCCCTATCACATCTTCTATGAATGATGTATAATTTTAATATGTATTTTGTAATTCTGTGTTCACTTTCATGGCATATGCACCTCTATTATATAATGAGGTACCTTTCAAAATGTAACCTTCGCATTATTATTGTGTATGATATATATTACAAATCTAAAAAACTTTGTCCCAAATCTATGAAAACTAATGCTAGATGTATAATATTATGATCTAATTTTATATTTAAAGTTTGTAAAATGTATCATATGTTGAACATTATCATTGATTAAGGGAGATATTGTTGAGCATTGTTACTAAGTGTTGAGCTTTGATATTTAATGTTGTCATTTATGTCAAAATTTCTTATGAAGATGCATGGTTATTTAATTGATGTCAATATAATATCATTGATGTCAAAGGTTTTTGTGCAAATTCTTGGCCAAGTAATCTTTTAGGTATGTATATGAATGGGTTACATTGCCAGCATAGTGATTTTTTTTGTTGTGAGGAAATAATATTGTTTGAAGAATGTTATAATATCAGCTTGAGTAAAATAATTGAGAATAAAAATGAGTAAGTATAGGTTAGTTTTTCAAGTGTGAATAATCTTGTAATGCTTTGTCTAAACCTTTCAAGATTGTATTTACAAGTGGCATGATGATATGAATGAGCTCCAAAGAAGAAGCAGTGTGCTCTAAAGATCTGTGTAAGCAATTTTGAAGATGCTTTGAATGAGCTATGAAGATGAGAATGATCCAAAGAATACTTGATAGTAGCTGAACATGAGAGATATTTTTTAGTTTTTACATGAATTTTTTAGGACATTTCAATTTATTATAATATCATCTTTGAAGATCTGTATAGCTCCAAAGATGTTATAGTTGAGCTCCAAAGACCTATAAGTAACTCCAACAAAGTTCTATTAAAGATCCAAAGGAGAATGAGTATATGAAGTTGTTTCAGAATACATAATATACAAAAAACATAGGAGAGTTTCAAGGTGGATCCTATAGTATGGTTAGAAGCTCAGATTCAAGGCATAATAAGACTTATAGGTCAAGTCTTAGAAAATAAGAAGAGAGATGACGACAAGATGAGGCAACAGGATCAATTTACATGACACGAGTGAGTAGGTGAAAATTGAAAAAGGTGAGTCAAGTTTATTTTAGTATGTGCATGAATTTTTATGTCTTGGTTTATGAGAAAAGGCTTGAAAAATATTTCAAGGTTTCTTGAGTGCATAGAATGAAAATTTGTCTAACAAAGAAGGTTTTTCTCAATGCTCAATGGAAAGTGCAACATCTACATGAGAACCTAAGATGTTATTAGTAGATAAGGAAGGGTTATAGCTCAAATTTACAATCATTAGTTTCTAAAAAGAGGAGCTAAGTTTTATGAATGATTATTAAGACTGAAAGATGGCATAAATGCTCATAAAACCCTAACTAGGACCCGATGTTGAATATATTATTCTTAATAACTCAGAATGTTTTGATATGATCATATAATTATTTTAAACTAAATTTAACTTTCCTACGCATATCTAGGTGTTATGGGTTTCTCAGGTGAATAAGAAGAACCTACAAGAAAGTGCTTATCTTTTAGAGATTTGTTGTAATAGATAGAGTTGATCAAGTCAAAGTTACCAAGTGGATGAAGATCAAAGTGTGAGACTTTTAGTTGTTGTTCATGAAAATTTATGGCTAGGTTACATATATTATGTGTGTAAAGTTAGTTATCAAATTTGGCCAGTCATTAACATACCTAGAGGTGTAAATAGTAAGTAAATCAGATATATGTGATAAGATGTTTCCTAATGTGTTTTCATGTGAGAGTGATGCATTAAAATGCATGATGATTTTTTTTTGGGTATTTAATCATAAATACATTATTTTTATAATCTTTAAATTCAATTTAATAGGTTTAAACATTAAAACCAAAATGGATTATCTAATTGAGTAGAGTTTGTGGGAGAGAAGGTTAGTAGATTGGTCTATAAAACTAATAGTTTTCATTAGATATCATGATATCATTGGTTGAGGTTGATCTGAGGATTTTATAAGATCATATTATTGTATTTAAATCCCTTGAATAAATTCAAACATGTTTTAGGTGTTCATGTTTCCTTGATTGGGTTTTGGAGTCAGTTGGTAGCTCTAAGTGAACATCTTGTAAAGAAGTATTTGAGCTTGTTTACTCTGAGTTGAAAAATTAATTTCAATTTTAGATGAACCTAAGGTCATGAATTTTTTTACATAATTTTTTTCCATGGTTTTTTTTTTAATTGAGTATATACCTTAGTTGTTCAAGACAAAGTTTTTGTATATGCCTAGGCCTTTTATAAGCAACGATTTGAAGAGGGGTTCAAGTGGTAGTTAGACCTAACAGATATTTTGGACCTAAAGTAAATTTGGATCATGCATATTATAGTGGTGTATGAATTTTTCCTTCTATGTGAGGTGTTTAGATATGATTCAAAGAGATCAAAGGGTAGTGTGTTTTTAAGAAGGTCTATTAGGTCTCTATAAGCCTAAAAGAAGAGTAAGGGATAATTGATGTATGGTTGACCTATTTTAGTGATTGATTCATGATTAATCATGTTATTTTTAAAATTAAAAGACATATTCATAGCTTCATAGCCTAAATAATTTATTTTAATGTGGATCCAAAAAATAAATATATGATCAAGAGTCTTGTATAAAAGCAAGGTAATTTAGGCCTATTTGGTGTGCTTAGAGGATGTTAAGTGTGGAAGATTAAAGAGTATAATCAAATGATATAGATCATTTTTGAGAAGAAGGAGGTCATTGATACAATTATATAAATTTTATGAATATATAGTAGAGGTCATGCATATAAGGATAAAGCTTATAAGATCTAATGAAGCCATGAAGAGGGATACTTGAGCGAAGAAGGTTGAAGGCTAGTTTGAGAGGGACATAAGTGAGTGAAGATATGAAGTAGTATATAATAATATATTGTAAAGGAAAAAATTATTTTTTAAGGTGATCAAATAATTAGGAGGTTGAGTTGGTGTTGAGTTATCTAGGGCGTTGGTGCCTCCTTGTAAGTGGGTGCTTGTTAAAGCCTAATTGTGTTGGTACTAAGCTATTTAGGGTTACTTCTCCATGTGAAGTGGGTGATTCACTAAAAATTTATTGTTTTATTATAAGATTATATGCCATTTTTATTCATCTGTGGGTTTTCTACCCCAAGAGGGTTTCCCATGTATATGTTGTGTTCATGCATTGCATGCCCTTATGATTTGATGTTTATTCTTGCTAAGATGTACATGCTTATTAGAATGTTTCATGCATGGTTAAGTAGAATTAAATTAAATTTTTTTAAGACTGATTCACCCCCCACTCTCATTCAACTTGTTTCCAAAAATTTATATCAGAGAAGATCCTTTGGAGTAGGCTTGACAGTGTAAAGGTGATCCTAATAAGCACAAGATGTCTTGTGATCAACATGGAAAAGATAACACATATGATGAAGAAGTATTATATAATATTGAAGAAGGAGAATCTAAATTTAACATTGAAACTAATATCATAATATATCTTGATGATTTGAAGAATAAAAATGAGACTATCAATGATATCAATATTTAGTTATAAGATATCAACACAAGGTTTAAATAAAAGGAATATAAGTATAACTAGTTGAAGGTTAAACATGTGAATATAATAGATAGAATGATAAAGTTCAATAGATAACATTAAAATCCATAACAAGTCAAGAATATCTACATAAAAAACCAATCAGGAAACCCAATGCAATAAAGGATAAGTTATTTTTTAACCACGGTAAATATAGAAATGTTGTTTGCTACATCTGTCACAATACATGACACATAGATATATTTTTATATAATAAAGTTAAAAGTCCTCTAAGATTCAAAAAAAACACGAAAATCCTCTAATATACAAAAAGTATCAAATGTTTTTATGGAAGCCAAAGCAAATCAAGACAAATCATATTAAACCCAAGAAGCAAGATGGACCTCTTGTCAAGGAGAAGCAGAAGACTAGAGAGGATTATATGCTAGAACTAATTTATTTTCACATTAAATATGAAGGAATTAAATGTTATATATACATTTTTTTCTCAATCCACATGACAGGAGATAGAAATAAGTTTATCTCATTGAAAAACAATGACATAGGAACAATGAAGTTTAAAGACAACATAACTACTAATATAGTTTACAAGGGTGTTTTGATTTTGGATAATGGAAATACCAAGACTATAAATATGTTATATGTGGAATGTTTTAATCATAACATACTCAGTTTAATTCAAATGTGCAAATAAGGACACACACTAACCTTTCATATCAAAGGATGTGAGATAAGAAGAGCCAAATCAGGAAGGCTAATTTCCAATTCTAAGAGGACTAAGAACAACATATATATGTTAAATGAAATCAAGAAGGAGAGATGTTTAATTAGTAATATATATATGAAAATTTTCTATGGAAAAAAGGCTAGGACACTTAAACTTTTACAATCTAGTCAAAATTAGCACTAAGAAGTCTGTGAAGAACATGCCCAAGATCATCAAACCTACAAACATTATTTTCAAGGCATGTCAACATGATAAGTAGACTAAAATAAGGTTCAAGCCCAAAGATTACTCTACCAAAAAAACCTTGGAGTTAATCCATATTGATCTCTATGGGCCTATGAGAATTCAAAGCATTCAAGGAAACAACTAATTCATGTTACTCATTAATGACTACACAAGAAGGAATTAGGTTACATTCTTGTAAGAGAAATAAGAAGCTCTTAACAACTTGAAGGCATTCAAGGCCCTTTTGAGAATTAGAAAAATGGGAAAATCAAGTACTTAAGATTTAATAAAGGAGGATATTTTTGGTCTAATGAGTTTGATGACTTCTGTGAAAATCATGGAATAAGAAGATAATTCTCAGTAGCTAAGACACCTTAGCATAATGGGGTAGTAGAAAGGAAGAATAAAATAGGCAAGAGATGGCTAGAACTATGTTGCATGAATCTATATTATCTAATGGATATTGTAGAGAGGTAGTTAGCACTACTTTCTACATTTTGAATAGAGGAGAAATAAGGATAAATGGTAACAAGACTCCTTATGAACTATGGAAGGGTAGATCTACAAATATAAAACACTAGATTTTTTGGGAGAAAATGTTTAATTCAAATAGATGATGAAAACTTGGGTAAGTTTGATTCTATATCTAATGAAGTCATATTCTTAGGATACTCATCAATAATCTTAGCTTATAAATGTTACAACAAGAGACTATAAAAGATAGTGGAAAGTAAAAATAAAAAGGTTGATGAGATAATAAAATCTCACTCATAGTCAAAGAATACTTTAGATAATTTGGACTTCCAGAATGATGATGAGGATATAGATGTTGATGAGGAGAAATAATAATTTGAAAAGAGATAGGACTAAAAATTACCTTTAATATAGATTAAAAGAGATCATCATGAATCTCAAATAATTAGTAATAAGAATGCAGAAATGCAAATAAGGAGAAGATTGGTAAGTAATCTAAATCAAGAGAATGTTGCTTTATTATCCAATTTTGAACCTAATAATCTTATATAATCAATCAAATAAAAATTTTGGATAGATGTTATTAATGAGGAGTTAGATCAAATATAGAAGAATGAGACTTGGAAATTATTTCTTAGACCTAAAGACAAAAAGGTTATTGGCATAAAATGGGTGTTTAGAAATAAGTTTAATGATAATGGAGAATTCACTAGAAACAAGGTTAGATTTGTATATAATGGATATGCATAGGTTAAAGGGGTATAATTTTAGGAGACACTTGCACCAGTATCTAGAATGAAGGTAATCATATATTTTTTAGATTATTTAGGATTAAAAGGATTTAAGGTATTCTAGATGGATGTCAAATATACCTTTTTAAATGGGAATCTAGAAGAAGTGTACATTGAGTAACATGAAGGGTTATATTTAATAGATAACAAATACTATGTTTTTATATTGAAAAAGGCTCTTTATAGTCTAAATCAAGTTCCTAGAGCTTGGTATGCTAGGCTAGACAAGTATTTGCTAGATCAAGGATTCAAAAGAGGAGTTGTAGATAGTAATCTATATATCAAGATAGAAGATGAACATCAGCTGATAATAGTTGTTTTTTTGGATGACATCATCTTTGGTGGAAACAATGAAAACATGATAAAGGACTTTTTAGAAGTGATGAATAAATAATTTTAGATGTCTATTCTAGGATAACTATCATTATTTTTTGGGTTACATATCAATCAATCTAAAAAAGGTATATTTATCCCACAAGCCAAGCTTATAAGAGAGATGTTGAAAAAAAATTAGATTGAAGAGTGAAAGGAAGTTATTACACCCATGGCCATAAGATGTAATTGTGGAAGGAATATGAGTCTTCAAAGGTCAATTAGATGTCATAAATGTCAATGATTAGAAGTCTATTGTATACCACTACCTTTAGACTTGACATCATGTAAGTAGTAGGTCTTGTAGGAAGATTTAAAGTTGATCCAAAGGAGAATAATTTGAAATAAATCAAAAGGATACTCAAGTATCATAAAGGGAATATGGATTATGGATTATAGTATCCAAAAGGCAAGGAGTTTAATTTGATAGCCTATATAGATGAATATTGGGTAGGAAGTATAGATGTGAGGAAGAGTATCAGTGGAGGAGTTTGCTTCCTAGGAGGATGTCTAGTGTCATGGATAAGAAAGAAGCCAATAGTTTTATCCACTTGTGAGGTAAAATATATTATAGAAGCTTCATGTTTCACATAAGTCCTATGGATGAAATACACCTTACAAGATTACAAGGTAAAATATGAAGGTCCAAGCCCTATCTATTGTGATAATAAAAGTGTTATAATTATCTCAAATAACCTTGTCATGCACTCAAAAAATAAACACATTCCCATCAAATATCATTTTTTAAGAGAGCAAGTAAGTGAAAAAAAATGTCAAACTTGAATATGTTTTTACACAAGATCAGATTGTAGACATCCTGACCAACCCACTTCCAAAGGTAACTTTTGAACACCTAAGATAAGAATTGGGTATAATTTCTACATCTAGCAATCATTGAGATAGTCAAGTAATAAGGGGGAGCTAATCATATTCATTATCTTCATGAATATGTTATTTTTTCAAGGTGTGCATGGTTCGAGGGGGATCTTTTCAAGTTGTTGACTGAGTCTAATTTGTATTAAATTAGTCTTTAAATCTAAGTCCATTCTAAAAGAGATGATAATTGTGGAATAACTTTGTTATTAATGTCAAAGGGAGAAAAGAATAAAAAAGGATGAGAAAAGGAAAGACTAGGTCTAATATATGATTGACATTAAGAGTGGTTGACAAAATTTTCTAAGTGTGTTTGCCATCAATGAAAAATAGGAAGATTGTTGAGCATTATCATTAATTAACGGAGAGATTATTGACCATTGTCACTAAGTTTTGAGATTTGATAGTTAATGTTTTCATTGATGTCAAAAGTTCTTATGAAGATGCATTATTATTTCATTAATGTCAATCTAATATCATTGATGTCAAAGGTTTTTGTGAAAATTCTTGCTCAAGTAATCCTTGAGGTATGTGTATGAATGAGTTATGTTTTTATCATAGTGAGTGTTGTTGTTTTGATAAAAGAATATTTTTTGAAGAAGTTTCTAATATAATCTTGAGTATAATCATTGAGAAGTAGGATGAGTAAGT
Organism: Torreya grandis; assembly: GCA_037957365.1. Lineage (NCBI taxonomy): Eukaryota > Viridiplantae > Streptophyta > Pinopsida > Cupressales > Taxaceae > Torreya > Torreya grandis. The sequence continues at coordinate 763,020 of JARHVA010004018.1, read as the reverse complement.
ACATGTCAGTTTTTCAAGTGTGAAACATCTTTTAATTATTTGTCTATACCTTGTAAGATGGTAATTATAGGTGGCATGATGATATGACTGAGCTCCCAACATATGTGATTTAAAGATCTATGTAAGTAGTTCTAAAGATACTTCGAATGTGATACAAATATGAGAATGCTCTAAAGAATGCTTGATATTATTTGAGTATGATAGATATTGTTTGAGTTTGTACATGAGGTTTTGAGGGTTTTGTAATTGATTAGAAGATCAGCTATGAATATCTATATATCTAGCTCTAAAGATGATATAGTTGAGATCTAAAGATCTATAAATAGCTCTAAATAAGTTATATTGAAGCTCTAAATAAGAATGAGTGTATTAAGTTATTTAAACATACACAATTAACATTAAGACATAGGATAGTTTCAAGCTGGAGCGTACAGTGTGGGTAGAAGGTCAGATTTAAGGCATAATAAGATTTACAATTCAAGGCTTAGAAAATAAAAAGAGAAATGGTGGCTAGATGAGGTAACAAGATCAGTTTCCATGACATGGGTGAGTAGGTAAACATTTAAATAGTTTATTTAAGTTTATTTTAGTATTTTCATGAATTTTTAGGTCTTGGTTTGCAAGAAAAGGCTTGAAAAGTATTTCAAGTTTTTTTTGAGTGCACAAAATGAAGAGGTGTCTACCTAAGAAGGTTTATCTTAGTGTTCATTGGCATGTGTAGAATATGTGTGACAACCTAAGATATTCATGGTATATAAGGAAAGGTTATATCTCAAATTTATAATCATTAAAATTTGTTAAGGGATATTAACACACTAAATTTTTGAGTATCTAAGTTTTATGAATGATCATTAAGATTGAAAGATGGTCTAAATCCTCATGAAACCCTAGCTATTACCCGATGATGAAGATATTTTTCTAAAGTTTTAATAATGGTTTGATATGATTAGATAATTTATTTTAGGTTGAATTCAACTCTCTTAGGCATCTCGAAGTGTGATTAGTTTCTCAATTGAGTAAGAATAACCTATAGGAAAGTACTTATCTTTCAAATATTTGTTGTAACAAATAGAGTTGATCAAGTAAAAGTTGTTAAGTGGATGAAGATCAAATTGTGAGACTTGTAGTTTTTATTCATGAATATTTTTAGATAGGTTCCATATATTACGTGTGAAAATTTAAGGATTAAAGTTGGCCAGTCGCTAACAAACCTAGTGGTGTAGACAGTAAGGAAATTTGACAGATGTGAGAAGATGTTTTTTGATGTGTTTTCATGTCAGAGTGATGCATTAAAATACATGATGATTTTTTTTGGGTATTTATTGATCTATTCATGCTTTGTATAATATTTTAATTTAGTTTAATATGTTGAAACATTGAATCTAAAATGTCTTATCTAGCTGAGTATAGTTTTTGAGAGAGAAGGTCAACAAATTGGCTTTTAAGACCAATAATTTTCATTAGATATCATGATTTGAAGTAAGGAAATTTGACAGATGTGAGAAGATGTTTTTTGATGTGTTTTCATGTCAGAGTGATGCATTAAAATACATGATGATTTTTTTGGGTATTTATTGATCTATTCATGCTTTGTATAATATTTTAATTTAGTTTAATATGTTGAAACATTGAATCTAAAATGTCTTATCTAGCTGAGTATAGTTTGTGAGAGAGAAGGTCAACAAATTGGCTTGTAAGACCAATAATTTTCATTAGATATCATGATCCGATTGATTGAAGTTACTCTATATATGTTATAAGTTATTATTAATGTATTTAAATCCCTTTAATATATTCAAACATTTGTCATATGTTCATGTTTCTTTGACTGGGTTTTGGAGTTAGTTGGCAACTCTTACTGAACATCTTGTAGAGAAGTATTTGAGCATGTTTACCCTGAGTTGAAACATCAAATGAAGTTTTAGATTACCTTGAGGCCGTGATGTTTTTTAATATGTAATATTTTTCCATGGTTTTTTGTAAAAAATTATTATACACCCCATTTGTTTTAGATAGAGTTTCTATATAGGTGCAAGCCTTTTATAAGCAGTGATTTGACAAGGGGTTCAAGTGGTAGTTGGACCTAAAAGGTATTGTGGACATAAAGTAGAGTTGGCTAAGGTATATTGTATTTGAATATGAATTTTTACTATTGTGTGAGGTGTTTATATATGCTTCAAATATATTAAAGGGTAACATGTTGTTAATAAGGTCTATTAGGTCTCCATAAACCTAAAATAAGAGTAAGGGATTATTGATGTATGACCAACCTATTGTAGTGATTGATTCATGATTAGGGAATGATATTTTTAAAATGAAAAGGAATATTCATTACTAACCTAAGTTATTTGAATGTGTATCCAACTAATAAATAAATGATTAAGAGTCTTATATAAAAACAAGGCATTTTAGTCCTATTTGGTGTGTTTAGAAGATGTTAGGTGTGGGAGAGTAGAAGAGGATAAGTTAATGATATATATAATTGGTGAGAAAAATGAGGTAATTAATACCATAAAATAAATGTTATGAATATCTAACAAATGTTTTTCATATGATAATCAATTTTATAAGACCTAATCAATCCCTAAAGAGGGCTAGTTGAGCAAAGAAGGATGAAGGCCAGTTTAAGAGGAACATAAGTGTGTGAAGAGATGAAGGATTATATCATCATATATTGTATAATAGACAAGTTTTTATAAATGTGATCAAATAATTAGGTGGTTGAGTTGGTAAAAAGTCATCTAGGGGGTTGGTGCCTCCTTGCAAGTGGGTTCTTTTTAAAGCCTAGCTAAGTTAGTAATGATCTAGTTGGGGTTGGTGCTCCATGTGAAGTGGGTGATTCACTAAAAATTCATGATTGTATTATAGTAACATAGTCTATTTTGATTCATCAATGGGTTTTATATTCCTAGAGGGTTTCCCATGTATATGTTGTGTTCATGTGTTTCATGCCCTTATGATTTGATGTTTATGCTTGCTAAGATGTGCATGTTTATTAGAATGATTCATGCATCGTTAAGTAGAATTGAATGAAATTTTTTTGAAGACTAATTTACCCCCCTCTTAATCATATTTTTTCTAACATCATATTATGTGAATTCAATGAACCATGTATGTGTGGAGGCATGTCTTTAAGACATGCCCACATTAATATGTCATCCTTTTGAGGTGAGGGAAATAAAATATGGTAGTTACCTCATCATAAAAGGATGAGACAATTATAATATGTATGTATATATCATTACACTATGTATTAGTTTTATGTCTTATCAAAATTTATTATTAGTAATTTTTTATATTTTGTAAATAATACTACATTTTGCACACATATTTTTAACTCAGTCTTAATTGGAGAAGAATTGGATCTTTTTAAATCTATAAAAAGTTCTATTAAAATTTGGTTTATGTGTAAGCTCTCATTATATGGATCTAAACACAACTCATGGTTTTGTATTTGGATATAAAATGCTGGAGATATCACCAATTAAAGTTCTCAAGTATATGTAGTAGCTAAAAAGCCAATGACTCTACATGTAAATTTTGAAAAAAAATACTTGTAAAATTTTCTTATTCTAGAGTGATTTTGAAGATTCCTAATGGAAGAGTTGTTTGTCATATATGATTTGACATACTTTAGGTTGCCCTAGGAGGATAGGACCTTAAGGAGCTGATAAGGGGATTTTTTAAAACATATTTCATGTTTTTCAATTTTTTATTTTCTCAAATTTTGGGCCCCTTTTTTGGAATTTAAAATCATGATGGGCACTATTTTCAGCATTGTGGATTGTTCCATCGATCCCTCAATGGTAGTTTCCATTTTTTTATGGTAGTGTCCTACACTACCATCCAAAATTGATGGTAGTGTTTGGCACTAATGTCTAACTCTTCTTTATAAAATTTAACATTTTTAATTACTAATATTTTATTTAATTAATGAATTATTTATTTTTATAAATAGATGTTCATATTTGTGATTTTAGGAATGGGAAGAAAGTATCTAGATTGTTGGAGTTAGGATTGGAATATGCATATTGGGAGACTATTGAGAAATATAGGCTAAGGCACATTAGTTGACTGAGGAAGGTGCATTATGATGTTCATATTATGACAACATTATCCAATAGGTGGAATGTTGACACTTGTACTTTTTGGCTCCTAACATGGGAGATTAATGTTACATTGGAACATCTTTATCATATATTATGCTTTTTTATCATAAAGGAGAAGGATTAGGTGTCTAGTGATGGTAGTATTGAATATATGTAGAGATCACATGTATATTTCATAGATCATCAAGTAGATGAGGGTGTTATTTATAGCATGATCTATCTAGAGGATATTATTAGATCTAGTGTTACATGATTTTAAAAGTTCATTTTTCCCTTCTATCATATTTTGTGGTCATTGATGGTGGTTGGATAGATATATATTACCACAGTATCATAATGTGCAAAACATTAAGGAGTGAAGTACTAGATATTCCTAGGGGTACACCTTAGTGGCCCACTTATATAAGGATTTGTATCAATTCTAATTAGATACACATGGTATCAGATTACATATAGCCTCACTTTTTCATGTATGGTAATATGAGGACATTTTAGTTATATGTCTTGTCGATGGACCATTAGTTTGATGGGCCCATCCATAGGTTTTTTTATTAGTGATTACTACTTCAAGGAGATTATAGTTGACTATGAATTATCACATCATACTAGAACATCTATCCCCAAAACACATTATTTGATAGTCGTATAGGACCTATGTTATATGTCCTGAGGATGCACAAGAGTTATATCAAGTTCATGTTAACATGCGGTTCATTGATCAAATTCTTAGGGTTTTTGATTGGTTACAATGTGATCAAATTTAAAGATAATTTGGCCTTTAGAGGGGAGTCCCCTCTGATCCCTATCCATGGCATTAAATATTTAGATCCAATAGTAGACCAAATGATAGGCCCACCCCTATAGTTGTAGATATAACATCATTCTCAACTAGGGAAATGAATCATGTTGTTATATTGTCTATTGATGATAAGTTAGATACTCATATGCATATACATAGTGATTTTATAGTATATATTGGTCATTTATATTCCATGATATTATTTTCCCTAGTGAAGTACATGCATTACATGGTGAAGATGGAGGAGATAGAGGGGTGGGAGATACTATAGGCCCAAAACATTTATATGAGGCATTGATCAAAGGAACATGTAATTATATTATTTTATTTACTTTAATTTTATGATATTTGGTAGATTTTACTGTATATATGTGTGTGTGTGTGTGTGTGTGTGTGTGTGTGTGTGTGTGTGTGTGTGTGTGTGTGTGTGTGTGTGTGTGTGTGTGTGTGTGTGTATGTATATATATATATATATATATATATATATATATATATATATATATATATATATATATATATATATATATATATGTATGTATGTATATATATATGTATATATATATGTGTGTGTATATATATATATATACATATATAGGTATATATATATATATATATATATATATATATATATATATATATATATATATATATATATATAAAATTTTCACTTGTTTGCATTGATTTTAGGAAATTAGGAGTGGTTCATGATGGTATATCATGTCATACAAACCTCAACACATAGTTTTCCCATGGATATTTCCATTAAGTATTTTATGGATAGAGTGGTTGACATTATGGGTGCCCATACACCATTGTTTATTTTTTGGCTAGGTAAGTGGTAGCATACCACATGGTAGTTACTAAGTAAGATGAGATGTGTGCAGAGATGGATAGGAGGTCGATTCTTGAGATGAGTATAGAGTTTATGTAGGTACCAATTCATCTATTATTATCTTTTCCATGATCATGATTAGAAATTACATTATCTAGGATCCCTGAAGGATAGATTGTGTGAGTGATTTTGATCTTCTGGCCCTAAGAGAGCTATTAGGAATTTTACATCAAGAGATTTGAGGGTGATAGAGCTATACAATGATGATAAATCTTATAATTCTGAAGACATGCCCCATATGTATGTTTGATTCATTTTATAAATAGTTGGTCACTTGTGTGTGTGTGTGTGTGTGTGTGTGTGTGTGTGTGTGTGTGTGTGTGTGTGTGTGTGTGTGTGTGTGTGTGATGATATTATTCTTGATATTTCATTGTAATGGATTAAACTTTATCTTTATTGTTTGAAATGATTTTAAGTTTTGTAAAGGTAATACATTTGAAATTTGATTATGTTGTAAGGAATTATTACTTATTCATTTTGTTTTATTTATTTATAATTGAGGAAATAAATGTACACAATTGGATCTAGTTGGGAATATAAATGCGTGATTATAATGATCATGTGGTAACTATCCTTTGACATTCTACCCTAACACAATATCTAGTGAATCTCTAGAATTATCAAGTGTATCTACTTTATTTATATCCTTATATCTTGGCTTAGGTACCCACTCTTATTTTATGTAAAATTTAGGTTTTGAATAATGATTTTATTCTATAACTTATGGTTTTATATTTTCCCCTAGGTAAACCTATAGTGAGATCTCAATCAACCAATGATTCCTTGGTAGGATTAGTATGGGAGAGATTATTCATTATAGAGGGTACACTAAGATAAATACTTATAGTTTTTTTTTCTCTATAAGGGCCGATAGACCATATGTTCCTTATAAGAGAGGCATGGAATGTATAGACCCTCTTAGAGTGACCTCTAGAAGAAGTGGGATAAGGATCCCTTGTTGGATGTTTCTAAAATGTGATAAATCCTCTATATTCAAGTTGTCTAATATTTTGACTTAGATAAAAATATCATTGTTTTAATTCCCATTAATACCATGGTAAGTGAAAAAAGGTTGTCATTTCACCTTTTTAAATCTATGTGGCAGATGATAGTAATTTTAAGGAAGAGAAATTAACCATTTATCCAATAGTGTATGCAATATATTATGTGTTTGATCTCTTAGTCAATCAAATTTATTTGGTTGCCTCTTAATTGCTCATTGTAATATGTATTCTATATGTGGATTATTTTCCTGTATGTAAAACCTTTACTATTTATTCCTTATTAAGAAGTGTTGATTTAAAATTAGGTATTTAAGGTGGCTCATGAACCTTCTAGTTTTGGTTTTTTTTTCTCTGTAGGAACTTCTTGTAATATGTTGTATTTTAGGTGAAGATAAAGGTGATTTGGTATTGTTATTTTTTAATTCACATACATATTTATGCACATCTATGTACAATATATCAAAGGAATTAAAGGGCTTGTAAAAATTTATTTATTTTAATGGAGAAAGGAGGACCCTACTAAATATAAATTGATCTTCCAAATCTGATGGTGCATAGTTCTATGAATATAAGACATCCTTAAATTTGATAGCATAATATCAAATAGACTCATAAATGTTTTGTCTCAATCCTTGCAAATGTTCTAATGGTAGATTATTTAATTTATTCTTATGTAAATTATTTCAAAATGTCTTCAATTTTATATAAAGTTGGTAAGGACCAATTTGAAAGGATATCAAACAAATTAGTAGCCTCTTATGTTCAAATTTGATGGAATAATTTTAATAATAAGAGTTCATTTTTATCCAAATCATCTAAAGAGTGTACATATTATTTCAAGTGATTTGAAGGGTATCCCTTACCATAGAATTAAGGTAACATGGGAATAAAAAAATTGGTAGGATAAGCATGTTAAAAAAAATCCCATGCAAGGGGATGATCTTCTAAGATATTATCATTAAGATTTCATCATGTAAAAGTATTTGTAATTTAATAATCATCATTTGTTCTTGAAGATATCCTATAGTAGTAATCATATGTACTATGTCATTAGGAGAAATATTTGAAGAGTTTGAATATGTACTCATAGGTTAAAACTTACCATCCATGTTAACGATAGAAATGGTAGCCTCTTCACTTCTATCATTGCACTCTAATTTAGTATTATGACATGTTTGGAAATTATTGGGTAAAGGAGAATCCATTGTACATGATGATTCAAGAGAGGTTATTTTATCATTTTGGATGTCATGAAGGTTGATAAAAGTATGATTTTAAAGAGCTTGATTACTTAAATATTTATTACATGCAATGGGGAAACAAGGTGTACATTCATTGTTTTTAGCTAGAATGGGAACATGCTTTTGAGAAGAAAATGTAAATGATGGGGAAAGAGGAATATTTTATATTTTAATTAGAACATCATCACAAGAAGGAAAAAAGAAAGTTTCTCTTTCATTTTTGAATTTAAAGGATAAAGGGAAGAATATGAAATATAACTTTCTAATATATACTCATGATGACCATAAGAGAAAGGAATTATCATAAATAGCATTGGAATCCTGATTTTCATTATTAATACTTGGCTTAAGAAATTATTTCACTAGTAGACCTTCTGTAAAGATGTTTTTTTGTTTATCTTAAATTATAATAATGGTAGAAGAACATGCATTTGCACTATTTTGACTAGTATTACAATTTTCATATTTCAAACTTAAAAGGATAGGAGAGAATTAGTGCATGCATTATATCATTAAGATCTAGAGATAGAGAAGTGTTTTCACTATTTACATTTTCATGAACTAAAGAGGGAATAAAATCTTCAATTTGATTAATATTTTCAATATTTTTTTAAATAAGGTAAACACTCATTCTTTATAACAAGCTCATCATTGAATAAATAACATGTACATTCAACTATTTATTCATATTTAAAATTCTCTATGCATGAAAGATTGTTATTTTAACATTTGGAATAATATTTTCATGAATTTTAATTTTATAAAATCAAATTATAAGTAATGCACTAATTAATAGAAAACTTGATGTTTATTCAAGCACTTCGTCATTAGGTTCAAAGATGTGAAATGTAGGATAACTAGGAGAACTAAGCTCTTCACAATACTTTTTGAAATATGTGGAATCAAAGTCATAATAATAACAATAATAATAAATTATGATATCAGTTTCTCTATATTCTTAAATTCATTATTGGTCTTTTCATTATTATAATCTTAAGGAACTGATACAAAATAAGACTAGGTATTAAAAAAATTAGCCATACGAACCTTATAAGTAATGTATTGATCATCAAGAAGATTTAAAAAATGATCAAAAGGATGAGGATTCTTAGTGTTTTCATAATGAGTATGCATTTTAAGGATTGTAAACCTAAACACACCCAAGATAAAAAAAATATAAGTCATGGGGAAATAAAGAAAACAAGCATCACTTACACTATGACCATGTAAGTAAAATTAGAAATGAAAAAATAAATATAGAAATCTAAAAATTTTGTAGGAGGAAAACCTAAATCATGTTAGGGTTTGGTTCAATTAAACTTAGAGGAGAGGTTCACCATAATGTTTAATTCTAAAATGGGTATTTCAAATGAACATAATATAGAAATAAAATGTTTTATCACAGCAATGTGATATTTATATATAGATAATAAATGATAGTTTATTAGAATTTAACCTATCCTAGCATGTGAAATAAATACAATTAAATATACACAACCAAGGGTTAGAAATATCATATATTATTTTCCACATTATTTTGGGCTTTTAGGGTGATTCAGGTTCATCTCAGTGCCGCAAGCCAACTCTTTGTTCTATGTATTCCAACTTTTAACTATTTTTCTTAGCAAGACACTTGAATCTTCGAAGGTGTCATGATCTCAATGGAAAGGTCCATATCTAAATATGTAATGTTTACCATTTTTTCCCCATAAGAAAAAATGGGTCAACCCCCCTATAATAAAAATCTTGTATAGGAGCTTTTTATAATGTCATAGGATATGTTGTGGCTTTGTTTGATGTCATTTCATATGCCATTTTAAGTGGGTCATGGCCTATCATATTCCTTGTGTTTTTTTGTGTCTTAATAATAATTTTTATCATATGTGCAAGTAATATATTTTCATGGTGTTAAGCAGTTGTAAGAGTAGGTCTAGAAAAGCCTAAGGTTGTACTTGGGAATTTTGTTCAACTTTTGGCCAAGTAAGTGGAGCATTCAAATTTCCTTTGGAGGAAGTGTTCCACATAAAGCACTAAATAAATTTACAAGTGTTATTTCCTTTGTAATCTTTGTTTTGGTCTTTTTTCCAAATTTTAATTCTTTTGAGACTTTTGTTTTGGGGTTTTTGGCTGTGTTAGGAATTGTTTCAGATATTTTATCTAAAACAATTTCCCGAAAGGGTCATTTATTTGAAGGGCACTTTTCAAAGGTTTCAAAGGGTATATTCTCAAGAAAGTGGTCCAAAAACTTCTCCTAAAGGGCACTTTTTTAAGCAAGTGTCCTCTACAACTTTCCTAAAGGGCACTTTCTTGGGAAAGTGGTCCACTTCAAAAAATTTAAAGGATTTATTTCAAATCAAAGTGTCCAAAACACTTTTCCTAAATGACACTTTTTAGTATTTTTGAGGGGTGATTTTCAAAAGATAAAGGACTAATTCATTTTAAAAAAATGTCTGAGCCAAAAGTAATATAGATATTTTAGGAAAATTGTTTAAACAATTTTCTAGGAAGAATTTTTTTATAAGGGCCTCTTTCAAATTTTCAAAGGATATCTTTTAGATTTGTCCCAGAACAAAAATCCTGAAGGGAACTTTTTCAAACAAAGTGTCCCAAATAATTTATTTTAGAAAGGGCACTTTTCTTGATGAAATGGTCCAGTTCAAAAGTTTTGAAGGATATGTTTCTTGGGAAAATGGTTTATTTCAAGGTTCCTGAAGGGTTCTTTTCTTTTGGAAAGGGCACTTTTCAAAAGTTTGAAGGGTTAGTTTATTGGGAAAGTGTCCTCCATTATTTATTCATATGATATTTTTTTAGTGAGGTGGACCAATTCAAAATTCCAAAGGGCATTATAAAAAATATTGAAAGATAATCTCAAAGTGAAAATGGAAATTCTACGTTCATATTTCCTTTAAAAAAATATATTTGGGCTAATTTTCCCAAAAGATGAAATATTTTGGACATTTTGTCCAAGATAAAGATCTTGAAGACATGAATTATTTTGGACATTTTTTCTAAAATAATTTCTCAAGGAAAAGACAAAGCAAGCAATTTCCTTTGGAGGAAGTGGCTAAGACACAAATCTTGAAAGAATTGTCCAATGAAAGGGTTTGAAAGAAATACTTGGTGGCATGGTGATGCAAAAAGGTGTGTGAATGTCAATTTAAAGCCCAAAAAAATATCCATTTTAATTCAAATTTATTGAGGATTAACATGGTGCTACTAAGTGGCAAGATCATAGGAGCTTAAGTCTAGATCTAATAGAGCATGGTTAAAGAAAGAGTTAGTGGGCCTAGGTAGATTGATGGCATTTGATCAATCTTACATTAAAGATCAATGGTGAGAGAGAAGTAAAAGGGTGAGGAAATATCAAGGATGAATGGGTACATGATAAGTTCCATAAGTGTATTCAACTAGTGGAAGATCGATGGCTTGCAGGTATCTATACATAGGCAAATCAATGGAGTGAGATGAGTCATGGGATTAATGATCCAAGCTGGTCCTTGACAACCAATCAAAACAAAGGGGAGCCAAGTGACTTAGGTAGAGGTTGAAGAGTCAATTTTTAACTAAACACATTTTATTTTGAGCTAGGAGTGGATTTTCCAAGATTAGATGGCACAATTAAAGACCTATAGGAAAGACACGTAGACTTCTATGGCCATTGCCAAATCTAGCTACATGAGAGTGACCTTTTTCCCCTCTTGGGCATGCATCATGATAAACCATCTCAGAGTGATTTAGAATCAATACAAAGCCCTAATAGATTGATCTGGTTGTTCTAACTAGATGGATGCCTAAACATAGTAGGAATGCTTGATTTTACTGTTGTAACCATAAGAAAGATCAAAGAGGGAATAATGTGACTGTATAACCACTTGGGTGACCTAGATCAATAAAATGGTTTGAATGAGAATACTTATAGAGGTATTTGTAATTTATTTTTAAATGGTTTTAAACTTATTTATTCCCCTTTTGAGCATTAAGGCCCCCTTTCTCTTCCATCCTTTCTTATTTAAGTATAGCCCTTAAGCTATTGTAAAAATAACCACACCATGTATGGAAAATCCCTACTAGACTGACATTATGTTTTTACCTTTGAACATTAATATAAATTAGTTTTTTTAGTTTTTAATGATTGTTTGAGTCTAAAAGTGATGTATGGTGATGAGAAGTTATAACTCTCTATCCTTCCTTCCCTTATCATTTCATGTCTGAGCAAGAGTTCTTAATTGAACAAGTCATATAGAATTTATTCTAGTGTGTAAAGATTTTCAATTGTATAATTTTCCTTTGAGTGTGAAATCTTCCCTCTAGTTCATTTACCTTGTGTTTTTACTCACATTTTGCCTCTATATTAAAATACTCATGTTATAATCTATTAAAACTTAGAGACTAGTCTATATATTTTTTTTTCAATGTGGTAGAAATATGATAGTCATGTGGAATATAGTCTTGATGCATCACATTATTTAGATTAGGTTTAATTTATGCATTTTATAAATATTTTCCTCACAAATAAGTATTAGTTTAAGTGGTAAACATTGCATGATATATTCATGGAGCTAGCCCTTAAATATAGAGGCTCACTTCCACTATAGGTACACCCACATACCTAGAAGTATTCCCATATTTCCCAAATATGGAAGAGGATTGTACACCTTCTTCTAAGTTATGAGATTTGGTGACAATAGTTATGGGATGCCCAGTGGGATGCATTATATTCAAGATAGCTTATCAAGGTGAATGTTGGTCTTGAAAAACACCAGATGTAAACTAGTGTGCTACTCAGAATTTGGCAATTCCTCAAATTAAATCTATTTTGAGACCACTATTTGGTTATAAATTTTCCCTTGTAATTCATGGTCCTCACTAGGTCATCCTCTACTAGACCAACTAATCCTATTAATCCAACCATTTAGCTTGAGATCCCTCTTACAATTTAGTATCCATAGCCTAATATACCCTTTAACCAATGAGTATATTTTGTTGGAGAAGAAGAAAAAGAAGATGCTTAAGAAGTTGAAAATATCAAAAAATAAGACATGGATAGACCTTATGGTTTTGGTACTTTCAATACTAATAACCCCATTTAACTTCATGTATATGATGACATCCCTCCCAATGCCATAACAGGTGTGCCCATATTCAATGGTGAGAGTCATATCACACCTAGTAAGCACATTAAAGATGTCTCTAACTTTTGTAGTTTACACAATATTGTTTGAGATAATGTTTCCATTACATTACTTGTCATGTACATTAAAGGGAAGGATCTTGATTGGTATAGGACTCTATTAGGTGGATGCATCTCAACATGGAATGAGTTTGAAGTATTACTGACTTCCAAATTTGGGAATGAAAGTGACAACATATACAAGCTCAATGTGATAAAGAGGTGAACCAAATAAACAATGCATGACTTTAATTAAAGGTTTTATAAGACTTGGCATAGATTACCTCCCCCTATGAGGCCACCTTCTATTTTTGTGTTCCCCACTTACTTGAGATCCATTGAGACTGAAATCATAGTTATGCTTCAATCTATGGGAGGATCCACCCTCCTTGAAGCATATGAACTCTTTATCAAAGTTGAGAATAGTCTCATCCAAGCTAAAATATTATCACCTAAAGTGTTTATGCATCTATTATCTCATGCTTCTATTGATGCTTCAAATGTGGCTCAAAATCCTAACATCAATACATAGCCTAGATCTACTCCTAAAAAAGAGGACAATGTCATAGACAAATATGTAAAAATTTAAAGGCTAAGAGATTTGATTAGACAAGCTAATGTTGAACAAGGTGTTTATCAAAACCCTTACCCCTATCAGAAATAGTATGGTCAATAATATGGAAGAGGGATAGTATAATGATATCCTAATCTAAATAGGCCTTATAATACATATAATCCTAGCTCTACCACCAATGCAAAGGAGATGGTACCAGTGCATAGCAATTTGGTGCAAAGAAAAGATTGGTAGTAAGACAAATTCATAGATGCCAATAAAAATGGAGAGTAAGATTTGGTGTTTAAAGGGGTAGCTACCCCCATCTTATCAAATTAATATGAGATGATGATGTAAGCTAATGAAGGTTGGAAACCTCAAGGAGAAATCTTTACCAATTTTTTGGTTGAGGACACTTTTATGCTAAACCAAAGTTCCTCTATTGTAGATAATACAAGGGTCAAGAAGAGGGATATAAGAAATGGTATTATCATACATACAATATAATCCAACCACCCTACAAAGAAACAAGATGCAACTTCAAGTGTGATAGTTACAAAAGCTTTTGTGATGACTCTAAAGGCTTCCACCCCTCTAATAAGTCAAAATATGGTAGGGTCTTTTCAAGGTGCCTCTATTCCTAAATTTATAATAAATTATTTACCTCTAAGAACACAATAAAAGGTGAGAAATAATGCTATAAACATATTATATTCCTTGAATATTTCCAGAGCATCTATCTCCTTATGGGATATCCTCCATATGCCTGACCAAAAAGAATTTTTACAAAAGTAGTTATTTACTATCCCTACTAGTGTATCACCCTTGAATAAAAGTCAAAGTAATGTTATCCTTGAAATTTTCCCTAGTATCTTTGTTGAAAAATACAATAGGGTTGAGAAACCTCCACCATTTATCTCACTCTCATAGTAGGTGACAAGTTAGTCCATAATTGCATAGTGGATAGTGGATCTTTAACTTCAATCACGCCCAAGGTAGTACCTAGAGAATTGGGTTTGAAGTATGAAAATCATAGTAAAAGAGATATTTATATATATGGTATCCCTAATAAAACCATAGGACTAATAAAAAACTTGACAGTTTTCCTACATGATTGTCTAGCTTTCCTATCTTGTAAGACCTAGTTGTTGTTGATCTCCCAACCCACTTTGTAATCTGCCTATCAAGGGACTTTACTACAAATATTGGTTGATATATTTTAGCTGATTAGTCCTTCTTAGCCTTAAATATGAGGTATGGGACCAAGGTGATAATTATGACATAACCTCTTGCAAGGTTTCATATCAAACCTTACATCGAGACAAGGTCTAATTTGAAATGTGTTATTCATGAAGAATAGGATTCTATTCTAGATGATGGAACCTATTCAAAGATTGAGGGAATTTTATATTTGTTTATTGATGAATATGGTACTAATAATGATTATGATCCTTATTCTCTCATGGAGGAAATTGATCTAAGGATGTATTGTATACATGAATAAGGAATACAGACACCTCTACTCACCAAAGAAGAGGGAAAAGATGATGAATTATGGAAGATGTTTTTGGATGGTTTAAGAAGTAAAGTTTGTGTAGGGGTTGGTGTTATGTTTGTCTCTTGATCTAAAAATATATATTATTCTTCATATAGATTTCATTTTAGTTTCACTTAAAATGTGGCTGAGCATAAAATTTTGATCTAGGACCTTCAATGGGCAAGGAAAAAAGGGGTCAATAACCTACAAGTGTATGGAGACAGTGAGTTGGTTGTGCACCAAATGAGGAAGGTGGTTTCTACCAATAACCCTTTACTTAAGTCATACAGGAATTGGGTATGGGATTTTCTTGAAGACTTCAATGCATTCAACATTCACTCATTCCTATGGGATCCAAATAGTCATGCTAATAGACTAGCTACCATATGATCCTAATTTGACACTCTAACTTCCATAAAGGAGGAAGGAAAGTAGTCTCATATTAAGATCATTATTAGACCTTTTGTACCTAATAATTAATTCTATTGGAAAGTGTTTGATAGTGACAAACACGTTGTATACTTATTTCAAAATGAGGTTGAGTTTTCTTCAAAAAATCAAGGGAAACTCTAAGAATAGTTGGGTGACCAAATTATGTAACTAAAAACCAATAAGATACCTAAGGGTTTGGTGACCTTATAAATTATATTTAATGAGAATTATTAGAATAGGAAAGAGAAAGTGAGTGTATCTATAAAGGAGGATAATCATGAAAGGTTCTTGATCTTCAAAAACTCCTCAAACTAGGCAAGGTATGTTCTATATTTGAAAAGCAAGCATTCATTGAACTATGTAGAGAGTTTCATGATATATTTTCTTGGGAATATAATTACCTCAAGGGATTTGATACTATCTTAGTGTACCATAATATTTAGTTAGAACCAAGAGTTAAACTGGTTAGGCAAAAGTAAAGACTCATCAACCCCAAGGTTGAGCAACTCATGAGGATGGATCTCACTAAGCTCTTTGAATCTAAGATAATATTTCCCATCAAGCATTCAATGTGGGTGGATAACCTTGTGACTATTACAAATAATAATGGGGAGATAAGGATTAATGTAGAATTTAGAGATCTTAATCAAGTGTCACTCAAAGATCACTATCCTCTACCCTTGATGGAGTAGATTCTATAGATGGTTTCAAGTTCTTAGTGTTTCTCTCTGCTAGATGGCTATTCAGGCTACAATCAAATTTTAGTCAATGAATATGATCAGTTAAATATATCCTTCACTACCAAATCAGGAACCTTTTATTATAATAATATGCCTTTTGGTTTGTCTAATGATGGTACTACTTTTTAGAGATTAATGGGTATGGCCTTTAAAGGTTTAATCAATGAGTTGGTATTAGTTTATCTAGATGATATAATAGTATTTATAAGGATGAAGATGAACACATGTAATATTTAAGGTAAGTGTTTGAAATATGTAGTAAATATGGGGTATCCCTTAACCCAAAGAAGTGTAACTTTATTATTTATGAAGGTAAGATCTTGGGACATATGATTTTCAAGAATGGTCTAACTATTAATCCTAAGAGAATAGAGGTTATCCTAGGTTTATAATTTCCCTTGCATAATAAATGTCTTAAAAGTTTCTTGGGCAAAATAAATTTTTTAATAAGATTCATACATGGTTTTGTATCTTTAGTGAAACCTATCACATCTATCCTAAGAAATAACTAGGTCTTCTCTTGGACCAAAGAGGGTAAGAGTAGTTTTGAAGCCATAAATAAAGAAATTTCAAAAGCTCCTACCATTGTGAATCTATATTTTACTAAAGTCTTCATGTTGTATTCATTTTCTAACCTTGATACTATCTTAGCCATGCTGATGTAGAATAATAATGAGGGTGTGAAGTAGCCAATTGCATTCTTCAATTAAGGTTTAGAAGAATATGAAGCTAGATATACCTTTATGAAGAAGTAGTTCCTTGTTGTTTTAAGAGGACTAAATAAATTTAGGCATATGGTTTCAAATAAAAATATTCATGTCATGGTCTCTCATCCTAGCACTGAGGAATTTCTTTTGAGAAGAGACCTCAATGAAAAGAGGGCAAGGTGGATCACTAAAGTGATGAAGTATGATGGTGATATCAAAGTGACAAAAATGGTAAGGGGTAAAGGCCCGTATGAGCATATATCTTCATATCTTCATGAATCATTAAAGGAAGCTCTAGTTAACCATGAGTGTACCTAAGTAGCTGATCCATTGCCTCCAAAAAATTGGGCACAAGACATGATCATATTTATCCAAAATGATGATTACCCTAATAATATGAATAGATCATGGAGGTATTGTAGATTACAATCTATACCCTTTTATCTTATGGATGCCATGTTGTTTAGGAGAGATGTCAATATTGTACTATTGAGATGTATTGGCAATGACTAGTTTTGAGTGTTGCTTGAGAATTTATATGATGGGATAGAAGGAGGCCATTTCTCTTTCTCTCCAAGGACCATAGCCACCAAGATCATGAGGGCTAGATATTATTTTCCCAACCTCTTCAAAAATTCCCAAAATTTGGTGAGAAGGTGTGGACAATGTGACTTATTTACAAGAAAGAAGAATCTTATATCTCTTCCTCTGAAGCCTATCTAAGTGGACCAACCTTTCATGTAATGGGGTCTCAACTTTATTAGCATGATAAACCCCCCATCAAGTGTTTGTCATAAATGGATACTCATAGCTACTGACTATTTTACCAGATGGTTTGAGGAAGTATCATTGAAGGAGGCTAATGATAGTTCCATCCTAGATTTATATGAGATTATAATAAAGAGGTTTGGCACCCCTTTTACTATCATTTTAGATAATTTTCTTACTTTTATGGGTGCTAAAATAGCTGACTAGGCAAATAAAAATGGCATATTATTGAGCACTTCAACCAACTATTACCCTCAAGGTAATGGTTGTCTAAATATAGCAAAAATAACCTGATCAAAATAATTAAGAGAACCTTGGAGCATAACCAAAGAGCTTGGCATACCAAACTAAAGATAGCCTTATGGATTGATATGATAACTCCCAAAATTTCAATAGGGAATTATCTTTTTGTGCTTGTCTATGGAAGGGAAGTCAGGCTATCCATATCTCAAGAACTTCCAACCTTGGAATTAGCACACCAACTAGAGTTTCTTGAGAACACTCCCATGGAAGTGAAATTGATGGAATTAATAGAGTTTCAAGAGACTAGAAGTAAGACTCATCAGGCCATGAATCATCACTTAGTACTGATGAAAATGTCTTTTGACAAAAATTCAACTCCAAGATCATTTCAAGGAGGTGACATAGTCTTGAAATGGGATGAAGATATATCAAAATTAGGTAGACATACTAAATTTTATTCTCTATAGAGTGGACCGTATGTCATCACTAGGTGTAAGCAAAGAAACTCCTTTTAGTTAGCAATGATGAATGGAGAAGAACTTCCTATCCTTATGAATGAGATACACTTAAAACCCTAATATTGAGACTTAAAGGTCTATCTTGTGAATATTAAGATTAGTGTGTGTTTCTTTTCTTATTTTTTTGTGTTTTAATAGGTGTTTTTGAAGCACATGTGTGTTTTTCTTAGTTCCTTACTTTGTGTTTTGTTCTTATTGTTTTATTATGTTTTGTATATTGTTCAAAATTACATTGGGATTTTTAGTCACAAGTATATAGGTTGGACATATAAAATTATTTTGTATACTATTCAAAATAATTTTATATGTCCAACCTATATACTTGTGACTACAAATCCCAATGGATAGGATTAGACAATTGGTCATGGCATATTAAACATACCATCTCTAGGAAATCACCAAAGATATTGACAATTTTCCCCATAGGCCAAAATGGGTCAACCTCCCTATAATCAAAATATTGTATAAGGGATTTTTATAATGTCATAGGATATGTTGTGGTTGTTTTTTATGTGATTTCATATGCCATTTTAAGTGGGTCATGGATTAGCCTAGTCCTTTTGTTTTTTGGTGTCTTAAAAATCATTTTGATCATATATGCAAGTATAATATTTTCATGGTGTTGATAAGTTGCAAGAGTAGGTCTAGAAAAGCCTAAGGTTGCACTTGGGAGTTTTGTTCAACTTTGGCCAAGTGAGTGGAGCATTTAGATTTCCTTTAGAGGAAGTGTTTCACACAAATCCCACAACAAATGTACAAGTGTTATTTCCTTCAAAATCTTTGTTTTGATCTTTTGGGACTTTTATTTTGGGGTTTTTGGCTAAGTGTTGGGAATTGTCTCAACCATTTTGTCTAAAACAATTTCCCTGAAGGGTCATTTATTCAAAGGGCACTTTTCAAAGGTTCTAAAGGGTATATTCTCAATAAAGTGGTTTAAACACTTCTCCCAAAGGGCACCTTTTCAAACAATTTTCCTCTAAAACTTTCCTAAAGGGAACTTTCTCAATAAAGTGGTCCACTTCAATATTTCCAAAGGAGTTCTTTTGGAGAAAAGTGTCCAAAACACTTTTCTTGAAGGAAATTTTTTAGGATTTTTGAGGGGTGTTTTTCCAAAGGCAAAGGACTAATTCCTTTAGAAAAATGTCTAAGGAAAAAGGCAACAAAAAGATCTTTTAGGAAAATTGTCTAAACAATTTTATTGAAAGAATTCTTCTATAGGGAAGGGCCTCTTTCAATGTTTTAAAGGATATCTTTCAGAGGAGTTGTCCCCAAACAAAAATTCCAAAGGGAAATTTTTCAAAAAAAGTGTCCCATAAAATTTATTTTATAAAGGGCACTTTTCTTAAACAAATGTTCTAGTTCATAAGTTTTAAAGGCTTTGTTTTTTGGGGAAGTGGTCCATTTCAAGGTTCTTAAAGGGTGATTTTTTAAAAAAAATGAAACTTTTCAAAATTTTGAAGGGTCAATTTCTTAGGCAAGTGTCCCCCATAATTTATCTAAAGGATTTTTTTGTAATGAGGTAGACCAATTTCAAGGTTCTCAAAGGGTGCTTTTCTTTAAAAAATGAAACTTTTCAAAAATTTGAAGGGTCAATTTCTTAGGCAAGTGTCCCCCATAATTTATCTAAAGGATTTTTTTGTAATTCAAATTTTGAAGGGTACTTTGAGAAAATTGTCTAGGGTAATTTTCTTGAAAGATGAATTCTTTCAGACATTTTGTCTAAGATAGAGATCTTGAAGACATGAATTATTTCAAACATTTTAACCAGAAGAATTGCTCAAGGAAAAGACAAAGCAAGCAATTTCCTTCAGAGGAAGTGGTTGAGACATAAAACCTAAAATAATTATCCAATAAAAGGGTCTGAAATAAATAGCCCATGGAATGGTGATCTAGCTAGGTGCATGAACATCAAGTTCAAGCCCTAGAAAGTAGCTATTTAAATTCAAATGTCCCAAAGATTAATGTGATGTTATCAAGTTGCAAGATCATGGGAGCTTAAGTCTAGATCTAATAGTGTACAAGCAAAGATAGAGTCAGTGGGCTCAGACAGATTGATCATATGTGATCAATCTTACATCAAAGATCAATAATGAGTAAGAGGTCAAAGATTCATCAAATCTCAAAGATGAATGGGTACACGACAAGTGGCACAAATTTAACTAGTAGAATATTAATAGCTCATGGGTATCCATGCATAGGAAAATAGACAGAGTGAGATGAGTCATGGGATTAATGATCTAAGTGAGTACTCGATGACCAATCAAAACAAAGGGGAGCCAAGTGACTTAGGTAGAGGTCTAATAATTAATTTTTGACTAATGCAAGCAAGCATGAAGGAGCTAAGCTCAATAATGTTTCAATTTTAACTAGGAGTGGATTTTTTGGGATCAAATGGAACCTTTAAAGGCATATAAGATAGATATGTAGACTTTCATAGTCATTGCCAAATCTAGCTATATGAGAGTGACCATTCTCCCCTCTTGGGTACATATCCTGATAAACTAGATCATAGTGTTTTAGCATCAAGACAAAACCCTAATAGATCAATGTAATTATTCTAACTATATGGATGTCTAAGCTCAGTGAGAATTCTTGATTCCATTGTTGCAAATACCAAGGAGGATCAAAGAGGGAATAATGTAACTACGTAACCACTAGGGTGAATTGAATCAATTAAATGGTCTAAATGATCATATTTGTAGAGGTAGTTGTAACCACTTTTCAAATGGTTTTGAAAATTTATTCCCATTTTGAGCCCCAAGGCCCCCTTTCTCTTATGGCCTTTATTTTATAAGTATAGCCCTTAAGTTATTATAAAAACAACCACACCATGTATGGTGAAGACCTAATAGACTGATGTAATATTTTTCCTTTGAACATTAATGCAAGTTTGTTTTCTAAGTTTTGAACATTTTTTTGATTTTATAAGTGATGTATGGTGATGAGAAGTGATAACTCTCTATTCTTCCTTCCATTATCCTTTCATGTCTGAGAAAGAGTTCTTAATCTAATAGGTCATATAGAGTGTAGTCTAGTGTGTAAATCTTTTCAATTGTATAATTATCCTTTGAGTGTGAAATCTACCCTCTAGTTCATTTGCCTTTTGTCGCTACTCACATTTTTCCTCTATATCAAAATACTCGTGTTAGAATCTATTAAAACTTAGAGACTAATCTGTATTTTCTATTTTAGTGTGGTATAAATATGATGGTCACATGGAAGATATTATTGGCACATCACATTATTTAGATTAGGTTTAATTTATGCATTTTCTAATTCTTTTCCTCACAAATAAGTGAAGTGGCAAACATTGCACAATATATTCAAGGAGCTAGCCCTTAAAATCTAGACACTCACTTCAACCATAAGTACACCCACATACCTAGAAGAGGATTGAACACCATATTTTAAGGTGTAAGACTTGGTCAAAACATGTACTATAAGTAATAGTGTCTTTTCTTCAATGTGTGGTTATACATGTATTATTCGTTTACCTCTAAATAATGATAAGATCATGAATAGAATGCTTTCAATAATTAAAACCTTATCTTATTTGTATTTGACCACCTATGACTCAATAAAAAGGGGATAACACATGAGGAGCTAAACTTAGCAACTATGTTATTGATAAGTGTTTCCTACATATCCTTATACACCAAGGAGGGCCTCAAAATTACATGTAGTTCTCCCTCTAAGGCATGTGTGTGTGTGTAATGGCGATCATGTAAGAATATGTGTTTTATCCTATTGAAACCCTCGATACAAGAAATACAAGTGAAATTTGAATTTTTGTAATACTTTAGACTTTTTTAATATGTAATTTATTATAAGGTGTAATCAATATCTTTGAATGAACAATGTATATGCTAAATGATAATCTTGCTTGGTAGGTGAATGTCATTCCCTAAATTTTATATATATGGAACCTTTTGAATTATAATTAAGACCTAATGGCATGTGAAATACAACAATAGAACAAATATAAATAATCTTAAAAAAATATTCATAATATAAAAATATGCAAATATAGAAAAGGATAAGCCCAAACATTTTCATTTACCCTTCGACACTTACATCAATACAAGTGGCTTGAGGCAAATGGTACTATCTAAGATCTCAAAATAGATTATAGACATAAAAAACTCATGTATCCCTACCATAATATGGTCATATTATAATACAATGAAAATATATCAACAAAATACTAGATATAGTAATAAAATTCCATGGAACCCAAGGGGCCCATACAAGACCACACCCCTAAGTACTTAATCTTTTAAAAAATGTATATATATCCTCAAATAACTATTGGACCCCTAACTCATTATTAGAGAATTTATTCCAACATGACATCTACCTAGGCACAAGTGGATCATGTTGTTGAGTGATTAGCCTTTTGGATTTTTGTAGCCAGCTAGAATTTATGGTGCATACCTTGTACCAATTGGAAAGTGACTAACTATCTCCTAGATTTTTAAGAAATTTTCAATTATTTGAAGAGATGTGATATCTATAGTGTGAAATTCATGAAGTCATGAAGCCATTAGTTATGATGACCAAGTTTTAGCTCAGCACTTAGCATATAACTTCCACCCTAGTAAAGATGTTCTTGAAAGCTTATTTAAGGAGCTTGAGCCAAAAGAGGTAGAGAGATGAAGAAATATATCAGAGCTCTTGTAAAGTAAATTCATTGCATACATTGATTTCACTATCATTAAGGCTTTATAACTAGTATAGAGGCCACTTGGATCCACCTGTAAATTCCCAACCCTGTCTATGAGCCTCTAAGTTCTTAGGCATTTTGATATCAATATATGTTTTGTTATAGGATTTGATTTATGATGAATATTATGGATTTAAAATGTGATTTGCATCTATTTTCCATGTCTTGCTACATTATTAATATGATGCAATGATTTTTTATATCACAATATTGACTAAATTATGTTGATTAAGGTTCATGTATTTTATTGGTTCACTATGTTAATGGATTCCATGTAATGAATCATGATGTCATTACCACTTTGTAATAATAATGAGTATGGAATCTATGTTAGTGTCCCAATCCTTGTTAAGATCACATGATTAGTATGAGTAGATTGAGCGAAAACATCCTTTTGACCCTTAAGTTCCTATATGACACTATACTTAGTCTAGGATAGGCTTATGCCTATGGATCTACCTTAAGATTTGTCGAATTGTTTAAGTTATTTAATTAAATCCTTGTGCCATGGCATAATTAGCCCAACACAGGCCTTGATTCCTTCTCAATTACACTTTATGTGAGTGAATAACACATGTGCCTTATGTGAATTGATATCAATGTAGTCGAGTGTTCAAATATTGATCATAAAGGGAACGTCTCATTCTTTTTCCTAGTCATTATATACCAAGAATTAACTATATGATAAAATTCACAATATTTTGGTTTCATTACTAGGACCCATGTTGAATTTTATTACTATGATAAAATAATGTACTAAATTTCTGTTGAAAACATTGAGTGATGGCTGAAATAGGTGGAAGATAATTTTTTTCTAAAGCATCCAACCTATAAAAGACAAAAGCTAATAAAATGGGTTCAGAATAATCTATATGATACTCTATACAAGGTATTTTTCTATGATCTACCTAAGCATGTGTATCTTTGGTTGGCTATATATTCAAAACATAAAAGAAGGTATAGATGGTGTTATAAGTGGATAAAGGAGTTCCTAGAGAGGCTTGAAATCATGGATGTAACCTGTAATAGAGCAGTAGATAAATCATGGCAAGGATCCCTAAATAGCTACATACTTTGGTTCATAATCTTAACATATTCATGCCATGAGTAAATAGAGTACCCATTTTTTCATGTCCCTAGAGGCACATTTATGAAGTAATTCGGTGTAGAGATCAAAAAACTAATGGTGGATTATAGTTTTAAAACTTTGGAGATGGATGGCTAAAATCCTTTCACGTATAAGCTACACAAATGGGGAGAAGGGGATGTGTAGGTGAGGTGCAATGGAAGGGGATGAGAAAATTGACACCCAATATCTCAAAAGATGAACCCATAATAAGAGATGGTATATATTGATGGATGATATGGAACCTAGAAGTGCTAAAAGGACCCACAGTAAATGGGAAGGGCATGGGAAGGATCTATTTAAATATAGTAATACAGATATGAGAGGTTGAATGAAATAATGAATCAATCTCAACACTTGATAAGGATGGAATTCATTGGGTTCCTATAGAATTTGGTGACTACATATACTCTTGATCTTCCTACCCCCTTTGAACCTATAGCACATGCTCACACACTAGATCCCTCACTTGAAGAAAATATAGAAGTAATTATTGACTCTGTTAATGACTCAAATATTAGACATTTATAGACTTAGATGATAACTTTATGATTAAACATATTATTCTATATAAGGAGTTGAGCACAATTACCTCTATACCATTGGGTGCTAGCTCATCATAATAAAACATGAATGTAATCATATCAACTCATCTGATGTTAATAATGCAAGGTGGGTAACAACCTACAAGAAATGGTTTAGCACCACAAGCAAGTATCATAGCACTAATGACATCAACTGCACTAATAGTAAGTATGGAACCATTACCTAACCCTATGGTTAAAGGCATTAGAGGACCATCACTAGAATAGATGTTGGGGGGACAAGTACCTCAAGTATTAGTTTTCCCCCATAATAGATCTACTATGATATGGCTATGCACCTTCCACAGTATCATGGCATAGAAAATGTTGTAGAACATGTAATGAAGTGTGAAATACAGTGGCACATGTAAGGCATAACTTAGTCCAAGTGCAAGGCCATTAAGTTTTTTACTAATTAATTAATCATGCCTACACTTCGTACAAAAGATGCATTCTTGAAGGAGTTTGACATTCTAGAGTTTGAACAATAGAGAATTACCATGCTAAAAGAGATTACCCAAGGACTATCAGAGAGTGTTTTCTTGTATGATGAAAGGTTCAAAACTCTCCTATCAAATATCCCATATTATGTTCACCCTTCCTAACATACGCAATGGTTCATTGGGGGGTTACTCATGTCATTCTGAAGAGCAATTTCCATGAAGACTTTTATAGACCCTCAAGAAGTGCTTGAATTTGTGTTCAGAGTTAACATAGTCAGAAGTGTAGATAGTATGATCAACACATTTATGGAGTCATAAATTGCATGTATGGCCTCCTAACTCTTAATTATTACCATCAAATCTTTGTATGAGGCTCGAAGTGGACTATGGTACACTGATTATGAAGTAGAGGGCCATAATAAAACTAACCACCCATGGAGGATTGTACAAAATATACTTATAAGCTACAAAGTTTATTGTAAAGCACATGATGTTTGAAACTACCCTTTGTTACAATACACTAGCCAAGTCAACACAATGATCTATTATTAGTTATGTGATACCTATACCCATACTACTACTAATTGTTAGGTGATTGATAAAATGTACAAGAACATAGAAAGAGACATATGATAGGTTATATTAGTAGTCATAGGGTAATAAAACCAATGGAATAATGGATATGGCCAATTGAATATAGGCTTTAATATGTAACAAGGTGTTATAGGGTGAGGCAATAGATGTGGTGGTGGAAGGTTCTCACCACACTCATGTTATAAGTGAGGCTCAAGAGAGCATTATTAGTGTGACTACCCTACACATCCCATATGTTGGTATTATCAAGGGGACCATAAGGTTGAATAGTGCCTTGACCTATACAAAAATTTGACCCAAGGTAGGCATGGCATAGACAAGTACATAAGAATGATCAAGTATGAGCAAAAAATGGGAAAATAGACCCCAAAGGCACAACCTATGTGCACAGAGGCAATTAAAGTACAAGAAAATACATATAGTGGATTCACCACTCAACTACCAATTCTACTAGTACCTAATTTACACATAGAGGATGGGGATAAGGGTCAAAATTAGTGCATAACATAGCCTAAACCTAAATTTACATCGTACCAAGACCCAATGCACTATAAATACATATTATAGTAGGCTATGAGTGTAATCCAGAACCTAAAGGAGGAGATATAATTAACATAAGACTTAAAAGCATAGGATACCACCTCCCATAAGAAATAGGATATCCAAGAAGTTCAAGTATAAGAATTAACTAAGATCGTATGCCTCCTACAGATAGAATAAATGTTTCCCCTATTGAAGAACTTATTCTTGGAGCATGCAAATCAAAAGAAATTTGAGGTCATAGTGCCATGTATGAATAGGATGGGATAAGTTTGACATAGTTGGAATGATAAATGTGACCAAGAACTCCTAATGGATGCCATGATTAATAGATGGTATGTTTGCGAGGTTATTTTAAACACAAGCATTGAAGTCAACATCTTGACCAAAAATGCCTATGAGAAAATGGGTAGGCTTGACTTGAAACCCTCCCCTCATATACTCTTTATGGCTAATAATACCTAGGTGTAGCCTATAAAAATTATGAAGAATGTATTTTTAGATATCATGAGCACTAAATTATGTGTTGAATTTGAATTAATAGAGTTAGTATAGTAAGACAACTACCTGGTGCTTCTAGGAAGGCCATGGTGTTATGCAAATAATGTAGATATGTGATTTAAAAGGTGATACATGAAATTTAAAAATGGAAAAGAGAGGGTAGTTATACCCATTTAAAATGACTAAGGACCTCCCTGTGTCAATATAATGGACATTAAGGATGAGATCAAACACATCTGTAACATCATGATGTAAGACACTGAGACTCTAGACCCAAATGATCAAGGAATCCTCTCTTGAGAAGATGAACAATCAACCTTAAACACCACTAATGTTTTTTATGACCAATGGGTCAAAAAGCATATGATACCATTGGTCAATGATGTCTCTTGATGCGTTCAAAGGCACTAAAACTAGTAAATATAGGTTGGGTATAGATTGATCATGTTTCTAAAATATGGGTCCCATATGCCAAGAAAAGGGTAAAAAGAGTGTTCTACCTTATTAAGGGTAAACTTGTAGTGCTCCCAAGATATGAATGGAGTAGTCTAGTGGAATACTATATCCATGACCTTGAGCCATGTATCCTAAAATAGGTGGATAAAATGGGTGTACTAGTATACACATTGAAGATCATTGTTACTCATTAGTGGTCTATACAAAATCATATCTCACCAACTTAACAATATATAAAGGTATCTATAAGCACCATGTTTGGAAAAATAAATGAGGACCTAGATATTTTAGCCTACTCTAATGACTCTAACCCCATCATACATGTACATATTTGTAAAGAAAGAAGGATTGGTTGTAGTGAAAACACCCCAAGAAATATATGGGTGCACAACTTCTACAGAACTTTAAAGACTTGGGCACAAGAATGGTACATATTCAATGAGACACACCATGAAACAACCAACTGGGATGCCCTAAGGGAGTGATTTATTCATAACTTCTCATTTTCTTTACAAAACCCTAAATTTATTAAGCCATTATAGGATGTTTTAAGGTCAATTTTTAAGACATTTATATATTATAAGAGCACCTAAAGGACATGTTCAACAAAAAGGGTTAGCACTCCCAACCTTCCTCAAAGATATAACTCTCAAAAATGACTCTATTAATGAATATGATGACACATATAAGGCATGCAACTAAAAAAAATTGATAGGTAAAATAAATTTAGTGTGCCAAATTGAGGATAGTGCCCTAGAAGAAGAAGATCCTACCCATCTTTAGGTAGAAACAACCAAGGGTAGAAATGATATCGAGAATTCACACTAAGAGAAGATTGAACCCTATAGAGTGTTATTAAGGACTACCAAGGTAAATATTAGTTCATAAAGGCAACCTAGAATTACCACTTTGGGTACTTATTGGTTTGACATGAAGTTGGTGCATATTATTGACTTCTTGAATGAATTTCAAGAATTATTCCCATATAACTACAAGGATATGAAAGGTTCACACCCATCCCTTAGGAATATGGGCATAAAACTAGTTCACAGTCAAGACCTATCAATAATCAGCCTTACAAGATGAACCTAAATCTTCATGCCAAGGTCAAGATAGAGATTGATGGAATGCTAGACATAGGTGTTATCTACCCCATATAGGAATCTAAATGGGTTCACCCCATGGTCATCAACATCAAAAATGATGGGAACATTTGAAATTGTGCTGGCCATGGACTATTGAATGCCTCTTACATGACTGACCCCTTTCTAACTCCCTTCACTAGTGAAGTATTGGATGGTATCTTAGGTTATGAGATATCACTTTCACTGATGGATTTTTAGGAAACTATCAAGTCCAAATTGAGGAGGACAAGCCCAAAAGTACCTTTGTGATTGAATGAGGTTATTTTGCATATCATGTGATTCCCTTTGGGTTGAAAAATGTGCCAACTATGTTCTACTGATTTATGATCACCACATTAAAAACTTCATTTAAAAGTTCTTCTAAGTATACTTAGATGATTGGACAGTGTATGAGTTAGTGAATGATCACTATGACAATTTGTGCTTAATTTTTGAATGGTGAAAGAAGTTAAAATTTTAATTGAACCTCAATAAGTGTGTTTTACAATGCCATTTGGCACTTTGATTAGGTACATCATCTACAAGGATAGTCTACTCATTGATCCAATCAAAATTATAATCATCCTTTAGATTCAAATACCATCAATGTAGAATGATTTTCACTCCTTTCTTTGACATTGTAGGTATTATAGGAAGTTCATAATAAATTATGTTAGGATTGCAATGTCACTATAAGAAATCTTGCAAAAATATGGCCCATTCTATTAGGGCAAAACACAAGAAGATGCCTTTAAGACCTTAAATCTCAAACTCATAAGTGCAATGATATTTCACTTTATTGACTAGGTGACTCCATTCTATATCCACATTAATGCACCTAGTACTTTAATCAATTCCATTCTCATGTAACCAAGTAAATGGAAAATGAATCATCTTATTTCTTTCACAATTAGGAAACTAACCAAGGTAGAATAAAACTACACCATAATTGAGCATGAGACACTTGCTATGGTTTATGCCCTGCAAAAGTTTCAACAATATTTTATAATGACACCCTTCATCTTATTCACGAATCATGAGGTGCTTAAGTACCTAGTGAACAAATACTTTTTTCATAGTTAAATTTGTCAATGTATTCTTTTATTTCAATAATTCTAATTTGCTATGGTAGTGAATCCTAGAAAACAAAACTCAAGTCCAGACCATCTGTCCTACATCAACTTTGGCAATGTGACACCATCAATCAAAGATGATATGCCTAATGGGAAAATTTATAGGGTTTAATGCATCCCAAAAGACTTGGAAAAGATCATCACATTTCTAACATCTAGATTTGTACCTTAGACTATGATGACTAAGGAGAAAAAATAGATCATAATTCATGTTTCCCCTTTTTAACTCTTTGGTAGGGAATTATACAAATTGAGATATGATTGAAGTCATGTATAGATGTTTCCTAAAGTATGAACATGACTCAATACTTTAAGAGATGCATGAGGGGATTTCTATAGGACATTATATTAGAGATGCTATGGTACACAAGGTGTTATAATCAAGCTTGTGTTGGCCAACTTTAATTCATGGTACAAAATAATATGCCAAAGCATGTGATGTTTATTAGCACACTAGAAAACCAAACCATAGGGATGAAATGCCCCTCATCCCCATTCTTTTCTAGGCACCATTTAAAAAATGTTACATTGACTTTGTTGGGCCTATTACTCCCACAACGAGATGAATAGGTGCGAGGTATATTTTGGCTACCACAAATTACTTCACTAAGTGGTTCAAAGTAGTACCAACCAAAGATTATACTACATCCATATAAACAAGATTCATCCAAGATAATATTATCAATTGATATGGATGACTATTTAGCTTAACTAATGACCATGGCATGCAATTCATCAACCAAATATTTTAGATCTTGTTGGTTGAATATATGGTGGTGCACCATAAAATAAAACCCTACCACCTCCAATCTAATGTCTCTACAAAGGCATTCAATAAAATATTAGGGATGTGCCTCATAAAAATATGCAACATTTATTATATGGATTGGGATGACCATGTGTTAATGATTTTATAGGCCTATTATACAACATATTAATGCCTAAATAGGGCTACACCATTCTAATTGGTGTTTGGCGTAGAGGCAATTTTACCAATGGAATTCCTAGTTCCCTTATTGTGCATCATGTATATTATTAATTTAAATAACCAAGAGTCTTTAATAACTTTATTTTAATATTTGGAGTGGTTGGATGAGATACATGCCCAACCATGATAGATCTAGTAGATAGAAAAAGTACACCAAAATCTATGGCATGATAAGCACATCAAGTGCAAAGTATTTACAGAAGGTGCGCTAGTCCTGTTATATGACTCTAAGTAACTGAAACACCCATGCAAGTTATAGATCTAGTGGATGGGACATTATTTCATCCATAGCATATTAGGGAATAGTGCATGTAAGTTATGCATGTTGATTAGTGAAATTCTCTCTATGCATTTCAACGGAAATAAATTGAATCTATACATTTACTAGGATGTTTTTTGTGCCATCTAACATCAACTTCTTGGTCATAACTTTGTTGCTTGGTCTTGACCATAATAAATTTGATGTAAGAAAATTATTTTCTTTATGTTTATATATTTTTTGTTGAGTGAATAAGCATGGTAATTTTTTTCCCATATGAGAACTCTTTTGATATTTACATGTATAAATCCAATTAGGTGACTTCATCATAGTCACTTTTTAAGCACCTAAGGCTAGACACCTAAGTTTTTATATACGTATGAAGTTTTATGGGTTCAAAATTTTGTAAGAATGAGTTAATAAAGGAAGATGCACAATATGGTCATGCTCAATAAACTGAGAGGAGACAATGAGGCACTAGAGGACTAGCACAAGGATTTGTATGCGGTAAGAAAGGTTGTATCAAGAGACATGAAAGCATAGAGAAATCAGCCAAGAAAGAGAGTTGTTTTTAAAAATAAGTGCATCACTAAGAAGAGATGGAATTGAGGAGGTTGAATCATGTGCATGTGAATTTTTATTCCTAGGTTTCCATAAGAAGGGTGAATATCATGCCAAGTTGAATAAAGTGCAAGATAATAACCATCGTAACATTTGACACCCACATAAAGGTTGGTGGGAAGTGAAAATTTGAATTACCTATCACTCCACTAAATAAACCATTAGTAAATTTAATGCTACAGTGTCAAAAAACAAATATCTATAATTGATAGCAAATTTTAGTGGATTTTATGGGTTTAGTAGATTTCAAGAATCTAAAATGTCACCAACCATCAATGTGGTAGCTGAGAACATCATAAAAAAGAGTAAATGATAGACTTAAAAAGGTTATTGACATTTGTAAGAGTTCAAAATAGAGAAAAAAATTGAAACCATTAAAATTAGAGGATGCTACCAGAGAGAATCAGTCATCCATAGCCTCCCCAAGTGAGAACAAAATACCACAAATAATATTATGTACTACCCTAAGTTGAAAATGAGGTGAGTGGAGAAAATTTGGTATAAAAATAGGGGAACAAGAGTTTAGTAGAATGATTAGGTTTCCATT
Source organism: Torreya grandis (assembly GCA_037957365.1). Classification (NCBI taxonomy): domain Eukaryota; kingdom Viridiplantae; phylum Streptophyta; class Pinopsida; order Cupressales; family Taxaceae; genus Torreya; species Torreya grandis. Next base: position 730,668 of record JARHVA010004018.1, on the reverse strand, counting down.
ATCAGGGTGGGAAACTTGATAGTTTAATGTGCAATCACATTTCTCATGACTATGAAGTAGTGCCATGCACAATTTTGGGCTTTGATAGAATCAATTAATCATATTTCAATAGTAGAAGGTTTAGGATGGGAAAAAAGTAGCTAAGCACATGTATACCATAGCCACAAAATAACATGAAGAAAGTATATGTAGTAAGAGAAGTAGACATCATGAAATTAGAATCATAGATGATATAAGGCATGAGAATCATATAAATAGACCTATAAGTGAGTGAAAAGCTCACCTATAGAGAAATGAGATGCCCCTAGAGGTCATGGTGGGGGATAAGTGGGTGTCTTATATGCATATATGTAAAATTAATGATTACAACCACAAGAAAGGAAGTAACGTTTAAGAATTGAACAAAGATTGGATGGTAGACACTGGGAAGAAGACCCAGGTAGGCACCATACTCTTTGATGTCTCCGTCAGAGACAAATTATAGTCTATGAGTGCCACATAACTTTTTGAGTAGCTGACCTTCAGCAAGATGAAATATTTGGTACATTTCCTCCTCTCACAAGTACATGGAAACTAGTTTTACTTTTTTAGATGGTGTATGAGGATCTTAGTGAGGCTCATAAGTATAATCATAAGGCTACGTATCATAGGGGTAGACATCTAAGAGATGATAGAGGATGAGGTGGAGGTAGAAAGGGTTACAAAGCTCTTGGATACTACAAATCAGGTTTTACATTCCCCATCAAGGTTATCTAAGATCCCAATATAAGGATAGAAGTGCACCTTGTTAGTGCCAAACTATGCCTTAGTGGTTTATGGTTCAATATTAGTAAGACCTTCCTATTCAATTCCCACCATATGGCACAAGGAGTTAGATTCAACATCTCTAAGTTTATTATAGAGGAGATATTTAAAAACCCATAAGAATGCCATCAAGTACATGAGACCCTCTAATGGGGTATATGTTGATTCTTAAATTAATTGAGGATATAGTTATTCTATATGGTGATGAAAACCACTTATGGGTATTCCCACCAAGCCACAAGTCCCTTATGATGGCGTATGAGGACTTCATTTTCCCACCCAGCTTCTCACATAAGTATAAAACTAGGTTGAAAGGGTGGTTTGAGAGGTACATAGAATCCTTTAAGAAGGAGTGGTGCATCCCTCAAGATATTACCAAATAACTAGTGAGAATGATAACATTTTCTATGATGTATAAATTCTATGTGGTGCACTTAACACTCACAGATTGGAATCTATCAAGGTGGCTCTGGTTTCCTTCTACATTATTATCCAAGTACTTCATGGTAGTGTTAAATAGAATCCCCAATGAAAAATATCTTGAGATCTTGATAAATATTGTGAAAATATAATAATGATGAGGTGTTAGTTTGTGCACCTTAGAGCCAAGGCCACTAAAGATGAGGAAGTCGATAGAGATAGGATATACATTCATTCCCTCTAGAGGATAATAATAAATGGGAGGATATTTAACTTCTATTATGAGATGAATCCATGCAAGAATGGAGGTGATCTTGGAAAAGATGATGATTTCACTTCATAGTTGGTAATGAAGGGAAGATTGTGCTAAAGTTGTATTAGAAGACACTCCAAAGAAAACATGACGAGAAGCTAGAAGAGCTCACATAGTGCATTCAATTAATTACTGTCTATAAAGAACCAATTGCATCCCCCATTCTAAAAAAGTACATGACCTTCATGAAAGAGAGTGCTTATTATAGCAAGAATCCAAAGAAAAACTAAGGGACTTATATCATTCCCTACTATAACTATTGTAGATATATAGAAAGAGGCAACCCTCACACCCATAATGGAGGAGAAGATAGAGTAGGGACCTACATCCCATAAATAGGGGAAGGCAAAGATAAGCTTAACATTAGGAATGTGCAGGAAGACCTAAAAAGTGTCATGACTACCATGATTTAGGTAACAGAGGAAATGGTGAGATTCACATATAACACCACCTCATTAATGAGCCCTCTGAGGAAACCAGTGTTGATATCTAGCAAGGAAGCCTCCCCACCACCTCCTCAAATATTCAAGGAGAAAAGAGTGTATTATAAGAAGATGGGATTAAATGAGGAGGATATCAAAAAGGTTTTGGCACTTGAGAAGTGGAGGATTTAATGGGAAAATAAAAATGCCAAGTTAGAAAAATGGGCCCCAAAGTTTCTCGTAAGTACAGGACTAGTAGTTGAAGTGCTCAGGTAAATGCCAAGTAACCCTACCAAGAAAGCAAAAGAAGTTATACAAAAGGCATGCCCAATTAATTAATGGGTTTCTAAACAAAATTAAGGTAATAATGTCACCTTTAAACAAAAATAGAAGATGGTGGAGGATCCCCAGCAGTAATAATTCAACACTAGCACTGAAGGAATTACCTTGGAGTTAAGTAATAAAAAACCCTAGGATGAGGAAATGGATGAGGGGGGAGAAGTTAGAGGAAGTAACCCCCAAGGATAAAACAAGTGAGTCCTCAGAGGATAATGTCAAAGAAAGTGGTAGTGCTAATGAGGAGGAGGAAGTATAGAATGAAAATTCCATCATCAAGAAGAATGACAAGGAGTTGAATATAAGGGAGATGATGCAAAAGAATCAGGTGGATGAATATCTCTACATATATGAAAATATTCCCCCTAAAACTCTATGATGAAGATATACAAAAAAATCTCATTTGTGCTAGACCACTATATGAATGAGCCTCAATTTAAGGTGCCTAGAGTGGTTAATTTGAGCTTGGAAGATCCTAAATAAGGTAGGAATCCCTCCTTATTAACACTTATTCTATGAACCCAATCCAATCTAGGGATATGCTAATAAGAATGGACAAAATTTTCTCACCAAAATAGCATCAATGATAGCAATGTGAGGAAATGTAAAAGGGTCCTCATCAAATCTAAGAATGAGGTATAGGCCAATAGGTTCAAGTTGTAACAACTTTATGAACATATGGTGGTGTCTACACCATCTTTTTTGTCAATATTAACACCTCAAAAATTTTAGAGTTGATAATATTTGCATATTGGTGGAGTAGATGATCCCAAGGCTAAAACTTGAGTCCGTACATGAAGAAGAAGAAGACCCTAGCATCATGTTTTAGAAAGAGCTAGATGACAAGCTCTAAGAGGTAGAAGACCTCCAAAAAATTAAAGGAGGGTGTGAAGGCATCAACTACCATTTTCTTAAGCTTCTCCAACTAATCCTCAGTAATAGATGTGTAGCTTATCTAGGAAAAGGAAGAGAAGGAGAAGATGATGGTTCAAATGTACTTGTCAAGCAAAGAAAACTAGATGCAAATCATGGGCAATGTGAACATGCTCAGTAACTAGATCAAGGACTAGGAGCAAAACTTGGAAGCAATCTTCCACACTCTACAGACTAGGGCCTATGTATAAGGAGAGATATTAGATAGAATTTTAGACAAGGAAAAATCTAATGTCAAGGCCTTTTGTAAGGATATGGAGAAAATGGATATATTATCACTCACTACTATATCTTCTAAGATAGATAATGCCATATAAGAAATCAATCTATCCATTAAATGATTTGAAGACTTTAGTGCTCAATTCAAGGAGAGTGCACTAAAGTTCTATGCTCCCAATATTTTGATGACTTAGTCCAAGGGTGGACTAAAAATTTTATATGGAGTAATTTTGGGACCCTAACCCATTAGTAGAGGATTCATGCCAACATGACATCCACCTAAGCACAAGTAGATCATTTTATTGAGTGATTAGCCTTTGGGATTTTTATAGCCACTTCAAGGATACAGCACATACCTTGAAATGGATGGTAGGTAGCTAACTATCTCCTAGATTTTTAGGGCATATTTAAGGATTTAAAGAGATGTGGAAGCTATAGTGAAAACTTAATGGAGTCATGGAGCCAGTGGTTATGATGACCAAATTCTATCTCGGTACTCAGCGTACAACTTCCACCATGGTGAAGATGTTCCTAAAGTCTTATTTAAGGATATTGAGCTAGAAGAGGTATATAGATGAAGAATTGTAGCAAAGCTTTGGAAAAATTAATCCATTCTATACATTGATTTCACTACCATTAAATATTTATAACCATTTTTTATCCTGATTGGATCTACTTGTAAATGCCCAAAATCCCCTATGAGCCTTTGAGTTGTTAGGAATTTTGATATGAATATACAATATATTATGGACTTTGACTAATGATGAATGTTTTTGCTTTAAAATATGCTCTGCATCTATTTTCCATGCCTTGTTACATTATTAATATGATGCAAATATTTGTGATATCACATGATTGATTGAATTATGTTTATTAAGGTTCATGTATTTTACTGGTTCAGTATGGTAATGGAATCCATGTAATGAATCATGATGTCATCACCACTTTGCAATAAGAATGAGTATATATTTTATGCCAGTGTCCCAATCCTTATTAATATCACATGTTTAGTATGAGTAGATTGAGTGAAAACATCCTTTTGAATCTTCAATCACCTATATGACACTAGGATTAGTTTAGAAGAGGCTTGTACCTATGGATCTACCTTAATTTTTGTGAAATTACTTAATTTATCTAATTAAAGCATCATGGCATGACACAACTAGCCTAATGTCAGCCCTGATTCCTTCTCATTTGTGCTTTAGGTGAGCACATAATACTTGTGCCTTATGTGAATTAATGTTAATGTAGTTGAATGTTCAAATGTTAAGTGCAAATGGAACACCCCATGCTTATGACTGGTCATTGTATACCAAGAACTAACCAGATGAGAAAATTCACAACACTAAGCAAAAAACATTATAAAAGAAGCTTGTACCAAATATGGGTATGTACAACACCTTCATAAAGAGAAAATGTGTCTCAATACTCCATAATATAAATAAAAAAGATAACACAATCCTACCTCATCCCTATCACTGTGCTCCTTTATAGGCTACGTGTCCTAGACTCTTGATCCTCTTCCACTGATAAGGTCTACAAGAAAAGTGGTAGGGAATCTATCTTTTACTTACATGGTGTCTATGGACCATGCCTACTTGGAAGGTTATCCCTTTCTATGTTTATATACTAAATAGGGATCATCCACCTGTAGTAGAAATAAGGTCATTGAGCATCTTCACCTAAGACTCTAATTTTTTCACAATCACCTACAAACCAATGTTCTTTTCCCTCTATATAAAGAGTCCTTAATATATGTATACACTAAGGAAAAAACATTAGTGTGCTTATCCATATTTTTAAAAAGGCTAACATCAATTAAAAACTTCTCTTTAGTAAGTCTAGTACCCATGTGAAACAAGTCCACAAGGGTATATCTGATCATGTGTCTCCAGTATATAGTCAAATATAAAAAACCACACATAAATATGTATACACTAGATCTCTAGTTGAATAAATTAAAAAAAAATGAATTGGAAAATAATTTTGAAATGATATAAAAGAGCTTAAAATAAAATATATATATCTTACATAGGTCCCTCACCTTGCATTTTGGATATGATTCCTTGTCATAAATCATCTCATCCTCCTCCTATTTATCCCTAGTTTTGAATCAAATAGGGGTTGTCCTCCCTCTACTCCCCCTTCTTGATTTCCTCCTCCTATATCCATTGTGTGTGTGTGTTGTTGTTGTTATGGGTATACCTATTTTGGAATTTGTGGTTATTGATTTGGTTACCTTTATCCACTTACCATCACTACATCTAAAACTACACTTCATTTTATTTCTAGTGCTACAACTTGAACACCACCTCCTCCTACTATAGGTTTTTGGCTAGCCTATGCTTATCTTCTTCTCTAATTACCTATAGTCGTTACTGTGATAGGTGTCACTTGCAATGAATACTACCACACCAATATCCAATTTTTTGAATATCTAATCTATCTCTTATCTCCATATAATACCTAGGGAATGGTATGTTGGTGACATATTATATCCTAAACTATTGTGACACCTTATCTATAGGGTGCATCTCCACCTAACACTATTAAATGCACACATGGCATGCACTCTTATAGGCTATAAGAGTGATGGATTCATATACCATTTGCATGAATATCCCATGATATATTATGTCTACATTATGTCTACCACATCCACTATTTAAAAGTGTCCACCACTTTTGGTGCATCCCTAACAGGGGTCATGTTTGTCTACCTAGATGCATGATAACCCCCATAGCATTAATCACCACACCTCTCTTATAGGGTGTCATCCATTCATACAACCAACACATGATAAGTGTTTAGTGGATGATTGATGAGGCACATAGTTAATCAATGCTATAAATATATATAAGTATAAAGTAATACATCCTAAGATAAGGAAAACCTCCTACTTCTCTCCTCGATGTTCTTCATTATAAGAGCCAAATTTTACACCATTTTATATGTCCACTTATCTATCACTATTTGAGATGTAAGGATATTAATGATCACCTTGTGAAGGTTTTAAATCTCTACCCACTTATATTTCATAAACCTTACACCCTAATTATCACCCACGTTGATTACATTCTAGTCTCTATATAACTCTACCTAACCTTAGGCCTTAGATCTATATGTAATGTCTCTCAAAATCATCTCCCTAAATAATTTAATATTTCCCTACCTATATCTAAAAACTTGAGGATATTTTACACATTAGTGAGAGTTATATTCCATTCTAATGGATCATTTGGTAATTATAAAGTGTTCTAATCATCATCATAGTATGTGAATAGGTCACAAATTCACTTTCTCAATATGGAAATAATTCACACTCACACAATGTTAAGTATGTTTCCCTATCAATAATGGTAAACTTGTCAGTTGTTACATATATTAAGACCTATGGGATCCAATCCTACTCCATATATCTACTCCATTGGATGTATACACCTTAAAAACATAAAATTAAATAACTTATATCATTTATTCATGACATTTTCAAAATTTCCTTTGTGGTGAAACCACCACTTCATTAATGTGTTAGTTATGAAATCACTATAATACTATGAAAAATTAATGATCTATGTAAACTAGAAGTTATGCAATCATTATGGTGATTCATCAACCACTATGAATGCAAAACCATTGTGGAATTTATGCAACGATTGGGTTAAAGTCATAACTATTAGTATACAAAGACCTAAAGTTTCACCTCATCACAAGATGTTCAACCTACCATGTCCTCGTACAAAAAATACCCTTGAAGATTTTAAAAATTCATCAAAATATAAAATATTTTAATTTTTCCTAACCTAAATGATAATACAAACCTCTCCCATGCATGATTTTTTATAAATTACTAGCCCTAAGTTATTTTTCAATCAAAAGTTAAACTTAGGTTAAAACTGAGATAACATACCCATTCATACATGTCACCCACTACCACTCATACCCTAGCCATCATCTCTTTTACATATTTAATTTTACTTATTTATTATGTGATTCCATCATAGGATATTAGAGTTAAAAATTCTCAAACTTACAAATGCCAAAATGATTTCTAAATTGGGCAAGTTTTTTAATACGTAATTCAATATTCAATCTGTTGTATTTTTAAAATTTTCCATTTTTGGTAATTTTCATTTTAAAATTAAATTTTATAACATATTAATATGTGTTAATAATTTTTTCATCCCTAACCTAACTTTGAATAGCTCAAACATCATATATTGTAATGTTTCATTTTCCATCATTTTATTGTAGAATGTGTTATTTTCCATTTCAGTCTTACAAGTTGACATCACCTCACTCAATACTAAGCTCAATCCCCTGATGGGATGGTTTAGATATTGTTTTCATTATTACATAAATAGTAACACTTGTCCATTTTCTTATCATTTAGTATATTTTATACTTTTATTATGAAAATTCACTTGATTCATGTTTTTTGCATATAAGTCACAAGGGTTTATCGATTGGCTTCATTGTACCACATAGGTAAGTAAAGTAAGTTTTATAACCCTAATTTTCATTTTAGTGTGACACTAATTAGTAAAAACACCCTTACCAACTCATGATGAGATGTATCCCGGAGGTGTAAATATTTACACACCTAAAATTTTCATAATGAAATATTTCATGAAAGCATATATGAACTAACATGTGGATAATACGTCATTATAGCATTAATATATCATCAAATAATTTATGAAACATGTATCCAAAGGCATAAAAAATTCATTTCAAGATAAATATATAAATTAGGGATTTAATAATAATCATAACCTATGATATAAGTACTAAATAGTGACCTACACGGAAAGGTTCATTATATAGTTCATGCACCATACAAAAATAGAAAATTTGTGTGATACGTATCACAACACAAATATGTTAGCATAAAATTTTATATGTATCCACTCATAAGGACAAGATGATATGGACATTACACATAAAATATCAATCAATGTTACATAAAATAAGAGGAACTCATAGTACACCAAAATAATATGCAATGTTAGACAAGGAAAGAGCCACACAATATGTGTAATTAATGTTACACTATGAAAAATCAATGTCATTCAACAAGGAAGGGACCATAGAGATAAATAATCATACAATCATACACTCAATCAATCAATTACACAAAATAAACTAAGAGACAAAAAATACAATAATGATTATCTTATATGAAATGAAATGAAACAATGAAGCATTAAAAAATTTAGTCTAGTCTATACCGTCAATCCATGTCAATATCACAAGATAGAAAAATTGCATATCCATGAAAGGTAGTGATAAATATAGTGTAACAAATATTAAGGCATATCTAATCATTCAATGTAACTCAAAATGATTAAAGGTCATAGAAATATATAACCCATAATAGTGTGACCTATATTATTATATTACCCCATCATTAGAAAGACCCATAAGTGTAGGAATTTTCTCCATATATATATATATATATATATATATATATATATATATATATATATATATATATATATATATATATATATATCATGTATAACATGTATGTCTTTCATCTCACTCATATATATCATGAAATGTATGTGTGTATGAAAAAAAAAATGTAATCTTTGAAACATGTCTTAAATAACATTAATAAATAAGATAACTAGATGCTTAGGTATTGGGTTTTGATTTTTTTGGAATATATTAATTTTCATATTTTTAAAATATTTTTATTTATTCATATTTTAAATACTTTATAATTATGTTCCTATTACCCAATGATTCTATCAATGGGAAGCTCAAAATAAGGACTTGCATCTAATTATGGCAATGGTCATATGTTATGATCAATTATTATAATATTGATCTATATCTAAATTTGAAAGGTGATCTCATGTTGTAATATATCCATCATTATCATCATGATTCACAAGATCATATGGATGAAAAGTAGCCCTAGTAACTATACTATCATATGGAATTAACTCTAAAATAGAAACACATGATTGTGTTTATTATGGAAAATGAAAAAGTGTCAATAAAACTAACTTAGGACATGAATAAGTGAATAGTGATTGTTGTGATTCTTGAATAAACCTATGATGTAGTGGGCATTGAAGCATTGGTTATCTAATAATGTCAATTACCTTCCTATGAACTTCTTACATCAAATAAACTTGAATATTCCATATGATTTAGTGTGGTGGTTAGGAGGTGGAGGTGGAGATGACTCTAGTTGAGTATGATATTGATTTATAATACATGATCTGTAACCACCCTATTGACATGTATATACTTTAGATTTATATGTACTAAATATAGTATTTCATGGAGCTTATGTATTTAAGGACATCCTAACAACATGTAAAATCTCATTATACACTTGGTATAAATAAGAATAAATTCTAAACTACATCAAGGCCTGTTAGATTAAAATAAATGGTGATTGATTCACCATAGCACATTATGGTTATTTTGTTACATTTTTGCACCCATGATCTCTATTCTGGGTTCTTTGTCAATGCACTATCCTATTTTTTAGAATGTAGTTATGCTATTGTTTTGGCTATTTAATAACCATTGTCATTTGAATAAGTTAGCTGAATAATATTATATTTTTACTCAACATTTGGTATTAGAGCAGGAAGAAATAAATTTGGATTCAAGTAGAGATAATAAGAGGAGGAGCCTTGAGGCACTCTCTCTCTTGATCCAAGTGGAATTTTAGTGGGAGGACCTTGGGCACTTCCAAATATACCAAGTCTTCATGAAGCGAAGTGACATTTTGTTGACATATAATCTACATAGCATTTGTATTATCAAATAGTGTCAAGATTATATCATGTCTAGGGTATTCATTACTACAAGTCTGCACACAAGTATCAGAGACCCAAAAACGTGTGTCATTAAAAGAATATAATGGAGATTTTGAGGACCCGTCATTTTATATAAATTGCAATATATATATCATGGACTACATTAAAAAATATGAACTACAAAATATCTAATGTCAAAGAACATTGGATGGTGGAATGGACTTTTAAAAAGTGTCAAGAAGCTACATAGAGCTAAGTCAACTTTTATCTTATATGGTTGGATTAACTTTAATTATTATTTAGAGTGTTGGAATAAATTTTGGTTACATTAATACTTTTTTTAACCTTTCCATTTGAACTAATCCTCAAAACCACTCATTATACCCACAAAAATACCTTACAAATTCTTTTTTTGTTGCAATTTTATACCAAAACCACCTATTTAGAAAATACATGGTATTCCATAAGGAGTGGTTTTGCCTTCAAAATAACAATTTAAAGCCTTTAAATACAATTTTTTTCTTATTAAGACGTGTTAATGTATAGGTGAGTTGGTGAGGATAATTTTTAGCAAAGTGGAGGTGGGAGGTTCAAATCCCCCAAATATATTTTTTGGTAGAACCTTTTAGCAGCCCCTCTAATTTTGGAAAATATACTAAATTCAGTCATAACTAACTAAATTAATGGTAAATTTACAAAATAAATAAATAGAAGGGGAAAGATAAAGTCAAAAAAATTGCCAAAAAGATGCTAGAAGATCCCAAATTGAAAAACAAGTGAATTTTTCAATTTTTGAATAGAATTGTACATTTTTTTGCAAAATATTATAATATATTACACAAAACCATGATTTTCTCAAACTCGATGAGTTTCAAGTCATAGTTATGCCTCTAACTTAGGTTTATAAGTAATGCCATCACACTTGAGTTACTACATACACAACCTAACATAGTTAGAACAATGACATTTGGGAATCATCCCTTTAAATCATTAGGTAAAAATAAGGCACATTCACTCATAGCCTTCCCTTCATCTACCTATTTATTTCAATCAAAGGGCATAAATCGTAAGTAGTGGTATTTCCAAGTATATAGTTAAGTTACATGTGCGTATGTGAAAATCCAACTAAGCAGGTGTTAGTGATTGAATGAACCCTTTTCAATACAATTTAGTTACTATGTATCAATATCTTTCACATACATTTATGTTTCTTTCATGTACCATTGGTTATATAAAAAGGAAGATATTTTTCCATGTACTTACAAGTATACTGAAAGGGTACATATAAAGAAAGGATTGGTATCCCAGACTGATGGTATAATGAAAAGGAGACCTTGATACGTAGAGTGATAAGGAAGCAATCCATCACCTTTGGTCAGATTCTACATAATGAGTGGAAATGGGCCAAAATTCTTTCTACCAGGCTCATAGCTTCTCCATGGTGACAACTATGCTACTTGGAAAAATAAAATCAAGACACATTCAGAATTTGAAGACATTTGTTCTATTATTAATGGCACTCTTACTAGACATGATATTGACATTGATCATAAAATTAATTTTAACAAAGCCAATTTTAAGGCAAAGTTGATAATCATGTTTAGAGTATTGGATGAGGTATAACCTCATATCTGTGAGGCTACAACAATAAAAGATGTTTGGGATAAGCTCCAAATAGTTTATGAGGCCAAAAATGAAGGAACCATTCTTCATTTATAGAGTCCACTTCATTCCCTCAAATTGAAGTCCAATGTAAAATTGGAAGCTTTTCTATGCCGTGTTGTAACCCTGAGGGATTCACTCCAAGCACTAGTCAAAATAGTGTCAAATGCATCTCTTGTACCTATTGTCCTAAGAGCACTACCACCCTCCTACAAGATATTTGTGACTACTTTAATAGTCATATAATAGAAACCATATTATGATAATTTGGTAAACATGTTACAATAAGAATAGTCTATGCATACAAAAGAAGAAGAATCAGAAGAACATGCTCTTACCTCTAATCAATAGAAAGGTAAAAAATAGATCAAGTATTCTAAACCAAAACAAAGTCAATAGCATCATTCATAGGGGGATAAACTACAAAAATTTTACCTTATATGTGGAAGAATAGGCCATGAGCTAAAGAATTATTGGTATAATTCATTTACACAGGGTTCTTCAAGTCACAAGAAACCTAGTCACCAACATTCATCTCATCCACATAAAGGACAAGGACAAAAGAAAGGGCATTGTAAGAAGAAATTAAATTAGTAAGGCAACATTGTTGAATAGGAAAAAACCTACTCTGATGAAGACTTATTATATGATATATAGTCTCATGATGAATCAACATCACAAACTTTTATCTAGTATGTTGACTCAGATGCAACTCGACATATGGATGGAAGATAAGATTGGTTCTATAGCATAAATGAGACTTATCTAAAAATTCATGTCTCTTCAGTGATGACTCATCCTACTATGTTCAAGATAATGGTAATATCTGCTTACCACTTGGATGACATGATTGTAAAATTGTAGATGTCTTATATGTCCCAGGACTCACAAAGAATCTTCTATCAGCCAGTCAGCTACTTGACCACAACCTCAAGGTTAACTTTGATTGCAAAACTAATAAAAAGATGTGTTTGATCAAAGATAATTCAGAATGCTTAGGAATTATTACATGAGCCTTAGGAGTTGGTAAAATGTTCCAACTTGAATTTGTTCAAATAAATAATCAAGCACTTGTAGTTCAAGATTCAAACTCATCCAATCTATGACATCATAGATATGATCATGTCAGTTTTGGATACCCCAAAACACTTAGAAATTGGAACATAGTCTATAGAATTCCTTAGTTGAAGAAAAGTATAGATCTCTATGCTAGTTGTCTATTAATGAAATAACATTAGACATTTTTTAGTCAAAGTTCCTCAAGAGCATCTAATAAACTTGATCTATTACATACCAATCTATGCATCCCCATGAGATCCATGGCATGCATTAACAAATGACTCTACCATACATTCCATAGTAGAATGGTTTTATATAATGGCTAAACCACACTATCATGGAAATGGTACGCAGCATGATTGAAGATTAAGGTCTGGCATGCACATATTGGGTAGAAGTAATGAAAATAATAGTTTATTTATTGAACATGTCACCCACTATAGTGCTTCATAATATGACTCCATATGAAACCTAGATATGGCATAAATCTTCCATTTCTCATATTTGAGTTTTTAGATGTAAGGTTTATATGCATCTTCCTAAAAAAAGAGAAAGAAAATAGATACCAAATCCATGCCTTATATCTTCTTAGGGTATAGTGAAGAGTCATTAGTGTTTCAATGAATTTTTACTTATTATTAGAAAGGGAAAAGGAAGAAACTAAGTATAGGTATGGTTAAAAAACTTGTTTGATTGTGCATGCATGGAATCAGAATATTATGAAGAGATCCTCTTTGGATTGAGATGATAACATGCATATAAAAATGCACTAAAGCAAATTTTTTCATTACACAGATAGTTGAGTAGACTGCCTAGTGATAGCTAGATCCTGGAAGTAAGATCTTCCTCAGGGGTTGTCAATCCACACATTTTAAACAATTAAGTTTATAAATAAAATAGAAAGTGCTTGCATCAATAATCAAAAGGTACTAAAATTTAAAACAATAATGTTTGTTAAGAAATAGACTATAAATGATTAAAATAGAAATTAAACTAACTAATACTAGTATTAGATGGTTGGGGTATGATTTATAAAATTAGAAAGGGGTTTGTGAATAAGTAGGGACAAAGAGAATTAGGTTTGGTTGAGGGTAGGTAGGTGAAAACAAATTTCTAGATTTTACTATCATAGTTACCATTGGTGGTTAAGGTGACTATTGATGGTCAAGGTGACCGTTGATGGTTGGATAGACTGTCAGTGGTCGAGATAACCATCAATGGTTATTGTGAATGGATTTGGGTTGATAACAAGTTGATTGACAAGATTTCAAAGTGAAATTATAGGAGTTGGGTAGGTGTTAGGATATGAGTGAAAAGAAAATAAATTAATGGAATACTAAAAACCAAGTTATATCTTACATGAAGCTAATTAGGTGGATGCTTGAGGTGGTTGACTCATTGGTGAAGTCTAGCATGATTCTAATAGAGTAATGGTACTTGGTGCTTTGGTAGAGCTATGATGATAAATTGGCTCACTAATGTAGTAGCTAGTTCACTAGATTGTTGATGATGATTGACCTAAAAATAATTCTAGATGTATAAGCTCTTGATAATAATTGCATATCCCTTTTCACCTCTTTGCTCCTCTCTTCTTATAGGCAAGGCAAGAGAGTTACAATAAGACATGAACTAAGATTCTAAATTATAACTCTCTCATACAATGGTTCATAATTGGATTTAGATGAGTTATTTTTAGAAAATTAAGGTAGGTGAGTTTGTATATTGATGGTTAATGAGGTGCACCCTGATCATTAATGGTCAAGATAACCATCAGTAGTCAACCTGACTCTCAGTGATTGAGGTTAAAGGGTAAAAATAGGTAAAAGCTAGGGTTAATATATTTATGGTCAAACTAACTATGGTTAGCTTTGGTTAGGGGTTAGAGGGTCAAATTGATTCTGAGAGGGTCCCATGGTAATCAAGGGAAACTATGACATTCAGAATCATAGTGTGTAGATTTTTGATGTCTATATTTTACCCCTTTTTTTTATGCATCTTGAAATCAACCAGTTGAAAAAAAAAATCATGCTGGTCAAAGGTCTAGTTGCCCCAAGTATGGGAGGATGTGTTCCCCCTCAAATTAGGATTTGATGTGGTAAAATTGAATTAGGTTTAGGTTTGATAAGGTGGATGAAGGTGGACATCATGAAGGTGGATGATAGGTTTGGAATTAAAGTGAAAATAGATACATAAAGTGTGATAAAAAGGTGTGCTATATGAGATCATACAAATATGAGGTTTTTATAGATGGAAAAAATAAAGCTCAATACTAGGAGGATAATAGTTAAGTGGACTACATGACCACATTTAAGCATGGTGACTAGGTACACTAGCATGTCTTCAAAGTGATGTCTATGTTTTGATGGGTATCTAAGGCAAATAGTGTTCCTAGTGAAAACACAAATGGGTCAAGTGTCATGGGTATCTAAGGTAGGAAGTGCTCTCAAAAAGACACAAATACGTTTGGTAAGTGTGAGGTGGTGTAAGTTCAAAAGGCTCAACATGGAAATGTTATCACTGCAGTCAAAGGAATTGGAAAAAAGTGTCTCAAAATAAATGTTAGATGGGATGAAATGGAACAATGATGAGATGATGAGGTGGTTGGGGTGGGTAGAGAAGGTAATCTCAATGGGTGGGTAAAATATATTTGGTTTTTCTAAAATAAGGATGATCAAGTTAATAGTAATAATTTAGTGCCACTTGATCATCGATGGTCAGGTTCCCTAAGGGTGATTGTCAATGGTCACCCTGACCATCGATGGTTAGGGTGGAAACCCTAAAAGTCTATGGGGTAAAAGTAAAAAGAGAATTACTTTTTATGAATTATTACTTTTGATTTCATTGACTTGGAGCTCTCATGATTTTGGTACTTTGTGGTGAAGGTATTTGCTGAGGGTGCTTGTTGAGGTGGACAATTGACATTTAGCTAAGGTGGATTGAGGTGACCAGTCAAGATGTAAGGAGGATACTGGCATGAATGAGGATGGGTAGGCCTATGGATAATTCTATGGTGGAGATCATGAAATGAGGTAGGGGGTGCCCTTATTTTTTTAGCATAGCTTTGAATTTACAAATGCAATGGGTTGGGAGGTATTGGTAGGTTGAAATGCCTAGGTTTATTTTGGTATGCCCTAGTTAGGGTTTTTGGTAGAATTCAAGTAAATTGGTGGGTAAATTTAGGAATTAATAATGGGGTAGGTTATTTGGGTTGGGTAAGGGCTAGGTTATCAAATTAAAATGTTTAGTTTAATTTTTAGTTAGTTTTTAGGGTAGATAGAGTTTGGGTATTCCAGATTTAAAATACCCACAGTGACTGTTGATGGTCAAGGTCAACCATTGATGATAAAAATTCTTTATAAAAGAGGATGCCTGATGAATAGTATTCACCATGACCATCTGTGGTTGACTAGGTAAAAAGATAGGTTTGGGAAAAAAGAGCTAAGGTAAAGATGTTGAGGTAAATTTCATGCATGCTTGATAAGTATAGGCTTGTTATTTAGGAGGCAAAATTAATGGGTATTAGGTAGATATGTAGGATATATAAGTAAATAGGTCATTTTATTAAAGGGTAGGGTAGATGATAATGGTGTAGATAACTAAGCCATGCTTCATAATTGGTATAGGCCAGAGAGTAGATATAGATGCATTATCTTCATAGAGATCTCGTAGGGGATGACCCAAGCTGACTGGGCCCACATAGAGGAGATTAGGTTGGAAGTGACGAGTTATTATCAACATGTGCCTCAAAATGCATCTATGGTCATAATGCTCATCAAGAGATGGGATCCCACTATGAACACCTTTCTATTATTGACTGGGGACATGACTATCTTACCCAAGGACATACATAGGATCACTCAAATTCTAATCCATGGAGGTCTAATCTATCATATAGAGTAAGAGGAGTGGGAAGATTACATTGAGATTTTGTATGAAGATGAGATTTATCAGGTTAGATGGCATGCTAGGGGGTTTAGGTATAGTGATTTATAAGGGAGGGCTCTAGGTGAGAGGAGACTCATGACCATGCTCATGATTATTATTTTAGGCTTTTCACTTGTTGATTAAAGTAGTGGGAGGTTCCCTTATTTATTATTGGGGGTTCTAGTTGAGATATTGCTAATTCATACTATATTTGGTTGGGTTCCTATTCTACTTGTATAGATATATAGTGAGATATGGGGGTTTACGGCCCATAAGAGGTATGGCATCAGCATCAACCTGGTTCTACATTGTTGGGCCTATGAGCACATCAAGGTGTTGAGGCTAGTTATATTATTATGGATAAGTTTCACATAGATTGAGTTCCCCATTAGCTTTATGTGGTAGAGGGGTGTTTTTTGTGTCAGGTTTTAGAGGTGGTGCATATGATTTGGAGTTGTTCAGGGGTATACTAGGTACACTATAAGGCCTTATGTGTAGTTTTTAGTATGGCCCAAATATAGGAGGTAGATACTCTCCCTTTAGAGCTATAGATGGATACTTGGTAGGTAGGATGGAGAGGTGAATTTGATCCCTTTTGATAGGGTATGTAGATAGTTTGGCCTGGTATAAGGTATTTTAGGTGCATTCTCTAGGTACATACGAGAGGATTCAGAGATCTTACTACTAGACCCACATCCTATGCCCACTTTATTAGACTTTGAGGAGCTACCAGCTAGGGCATAGATAGATGATGTTGGGTTTATAGATGGGTACATGTCATGATACCAGCCATTATATGTAATTGTAGACATTGGTGGGGATGATAGAGGTGTGAGGACAATGGCTATAGATCTGACTGACCATGATGGATAGGTAAGAGTGGTAGTAATAACTTCATAGGTATAGGTATAGGTACTATAGGGGTAGGTGGCCATAATGTAGGTCCAAATTGCTGCATTATAGGGTTAGGTTGTAACCTTATAGGGTTAGGTTGCAACCTTATAGGGTTAGGTTGTTATTGTGATAGGTGAGAGGGATTAGGCTAGGACCTCACTAGGCTTGGTGAATTGAGAGAGGGCTATGGTAGAGATGAGGAGGAGCCATAGTAGAATAAATAGGGCCATTGGGCACCATCCCCATGACATGATACCTGGCTACAGTGGAGGAGCTATGGTACTATGAGGCCATAGTTTTGATACAATACCCATAAGAGCCCTGATGGGATGAGTATAGGGTTAGCTTAGTAGGAGATGATAATATGGCAACACCAGGGTAGTGGGTAGCATCTATATCTAGATAGATAGGTATAGTTGGGGGATCATCATGCATAATAGGTAGGTAGGTACCAAGATCTAATGATACTCTAGGAGGTAGTGGTGCCCCTAGGGCATAAATAGGGTACATCTAGATTATGACATTTTATATATCATTTTGATTCTATCTTACAAGCCAATGTGGTGAGATGTATATTTTAAGAGAGAGATATGTCTATCCACTTGTACACATTATGCTATTTGACTCATGAGTTATACATATGATCATTATTTATTCTCATTGTCATGCTTATGGTTTATGGTTTGATGTTGATCTTTAATGCTTATGGTGTGATACTCATGTTACTTATGTTATGGATGTTATACACTGATACAAGCTTAGCTAGGCATGAGATGTTTTTAATTTTTGGTTATGATTATGACATGTTAAATTTTAATGAGTATATACTAAATTATTTTAGATTTAGACATGTGGTGGAAAAATGGTTGGTTGCTTTAATTGCTTATGGATGTTGTGATATTATCATGCTTGGTATGGTTATGATTGTTATTAATTTTTAGGATAAAACACATGAGGTAAGTTAATTAACAATACTAGATGGAAGACCAAAGAATATACTCAAGATACAAATGTCATAGTGACAATATCAACTAGTCACGATAGGATAAGAAGAGGGCACAATGTTTTTTCATTGAAAATGACTAAAATAAAACCAAAGTTGGATTGACATAATGAACATAATCCCTTTGAATGATTTTCATGAGTGGTCATTAGCTGGTTAAGAAGGTGTCTTGACCACATTATGCCAAGTAATCTAAAAAATCCCTTACTTATAGTGAGTAAAGGGGAGATGGATGAAAATAGAACCTTCTTGTGAGACTAGCATGCCTCTTTTATAGCTATCTAAAGATTTAGTGTAAGCAAGTCTATGTTGAACTATGTAGACTGATCAATGTGGGAAGTCTACTTGTGAAATCCAATTGTGGCTTCCACCTTATTATGCTATTTGAGAGATGATTGTGGATTTTAAAATTAGTTTTTTTTTTTTTTTTGTGATTTTGATAATGGGTCTTTTGTTTATTATGGTATATGAGAAGCTAATCAATGCGGGAAGCTTCCATGAAATTTCTATTCTTTTGACAAAATGATTTACTTAGCCATATTTCAATGGAGTGGTTTAAGTTTATTTTCATTACTTATTGATAGTTGTCCTTCAAGGGAGCAGTCCACCTTATGTTTGGGTGATTTAAAATAAATTTCCAATAGTTTTCCTTTAAGGGAGCAGTCTGTGAATGTTATGAATAACCCATGATTGCTAATGATATGTATTTTTTAGTTGGACTTTTCTGGACATAGACTTGCTTAGGCCAGCTTAGTGGTTCACCTTTAAGAAGGTAAAACTAAAATCACAAGAAGGTTAATTAGGTGTAAAAAGGTTTAGGTGACAATGATCATGGGAATCAATCCTATGAAGGTGTGGAAAGTACAATGAGAACCATGCCATGGGTAGATCAGTGATACCCATTATTTAATATTAGGCTATGACTATGATAGATAATCACATGATTCACTTTTAGTCAATTTCCCCTAAAATAGGGAGATGGAATGTGGGTGGATAGCAAGGGATGAACTTAAGTTAAACAAAAGGTGAACATGATCCTTCTTAATGAAAGAATAGATGTAAATGTGAAGCATTGAGGGGCTCAAGATTTGGGTGGAATTTGAGAGAGGACAACTGATAAGCTCCTGATCCATACTTATGGGTTATGATATAGTGTCCATGCTAAATTGAAAGAAAATTTTCCTCGCTTATTTTTCTCCTTATTAGTGACATGCTAGTTTTTATTTAGGATGAGATCTTCGATATTAAATTCTTTTACTTTATGGTGTTTATTATAAGAACGCTTTATATGATCTTGATAAACATGGATATGGGTAAGGGATACTAAAAAATGCTCATCAATTAGCTCAAGTTGGGCTAAACAGTGTTGATGATAATCATCCTCAAAAATAAGCTCTTTTAAAGATATGTGAAGATATGGGATTTGGACTTAAAGAGGTAATATTGCCTCTATTACAAACACAAGGGAAAAAGGGGTAGTACC
The DNA here is from genome assembly GCA_037957365.1 of Torreya grandis. Lineage (NCBI taxonomy): Eukaryota > Viridiplantae > Streptophyta > Pinopsida > Cupressales > Taxaceae > Torreya > Torreya grandis. The sequence goes on along the minus strand of JARHVA010004018.1, from coordinate 710,411 downwards.
TATATGGATTCTAATTCTATTATGATGTGCCCATAAGGTGAAGGGGATGTGCAGATGTCAATCCTAACCAGATGCATTAACCATTTTAGTTAGCATGTTATTAAAAACTTTGTTAGCGGCTTATGCCTATCCATTAGCTTGAGGGTGATAGGTAGAGGAGAAGATTAACTTAATTATAAATGCATCACATAGACCTTAAAATTGATTTTTTTAAAGGATTTACCATTGTTGGTGATGATCTTATGAGGAACACCAAAGTAGCAGATAATGTTATGGTTGATAAAGTCGACAATATTTTTTTATTTGGTTGAGACTAGAGGAATAGTCTTTACGTAATTGGTAAAATAATTGGTTATAGTGATGATAGAGTATTGTCATTAAGATTAGTGAGGGTTAATTTCACTAATGAGGTCTAGATCCCATTATGAAAAGGGTCAAAAATCAGTGGAAACTTGAAGGATATGGCTAGGTGCGTGATGCAAATTGGCATGTTGTTAACACTTAACACACATTTTCACATAATCATAGTATTATTGGTTAAGGTTAGGCCAATAATATCCAAGGTGAAGGATATGCTCAATTATAGCAAGGTCACTAAAGTGTCCCCCACAAATTCCATCCAGTGTTTCCTTTATAGCTTGAGAGGCTTCATGACTATGTAGGCAATAGAAGAAGAGGCCATAAAATTTGCATTTATAAAGAATTCCTCCCATAATGGTATAGTGTGAGGTACTCAGGATAAACACTCTTCAAGAATTACTAGAAAGACCAAATGAAACTATGCTAAGGTTAAGGTAGTCAAAGGTCTGTTGATACCAAAGGTCGGGTTGGGTCTCTTCCACATTAAAAATTATGGGAGAATCTAGTTTGAATTTTGGAAGGTTGGGTTAGCTTGTGAATAATGATATACAACTTAGAATCTGAGGGTGTAGATGGTATCTAATAGGTAAGGAAAGATATGGTATTGGCAAACTTGTTGGTAGATCATGGGGTTGATTAGATGTGGTAGTGTTTAAATGATGTTAAGAGTTCATCAACTAGTTTCTTGTATTGTTGTAGAACATCATTCTTACATTGGTAAGATCCATTAATTTTACTAACCACAATTTGGGAGTCACCAAAGATATTGAAAATTTTGACTCCTAGGGCTAAGGCAGTCTAAAGGCCTATTGCCAAGGCTTCATACTCAGCCATATTATTGGTACATTCAAATTCAATCTTAAAAGACAAATGAAGAGGTTCATTGTCAAAAGGAATAAGGATGATACCAGATCCCCTACCATGTTTAAATTTTTATCCATCAAATAACATGGTGACTTGATAGGTTAAATTTGCCTGAGAGAGGGTCACGATGGACTCATCAAGGAACTTAAGAGGAAGAGGTTGATTGTCTACTAATTGTGCTTTAACTAATTATTTAGCAATGACTTGTCCTTTAATTAACTTTTTTTGAAGGAAATCAAGGTCAAAATCTAATAAGAGTATAAGCCACTTGGCCATATGCTAGTTTTGGTATGGTTTAGAATATTTTTACTTGAGTGGGTTGGTGTTGGTTATGACATATATTTTATGGTTAAGTAGGTAGTGGCAAAGTTTAGTGGCTACAAATACTAAGTATAATCAAAGCTTCTCAGTATGGGTGTACCAAGTCTCATATTCCATAAGTGTGTAACTAATGTAATATATGACTTACTCTCTATGTTGTTAGTCTTGGTGAACCAGTATTACCCTTAGGGAATGGTCAATGGTAGAGATATATAGGTATAAAGGTTAGTTGTCCTTGGGAGGGGTGAGGATAGGTGCTAATAAAAGGTACTTTTTGAGTGAATCAAAGACCTTTTTATAGTCATTATTTCACTTGAAAGACACATATTTCTTCAGAAGGTGGTGGAAGGGTTGGCATTAGTTTGAAATATGGGAGATAAAGTAACTAATTAATTGAAGCCTCCCCTAAAATATATGGAGTTTCTTAAGGTTGGTTGGAGGAAGCATGTCGAGGATGGATTTTATTTTGGTGGGATTGACTTTGATTCCATAAGGGTAGATAATGAAGCCAATAAGTTTTCTTGATAAGACCCAAAAAATGCATTCCTTAGGGTTTAGTTAGACATGGTAATGGATAAGTCATTCCAAGATGATATTAAGAACAACCAAGTGATCTTTTAAGAGTTTGTATTTTTTGACAATGTCATCTAAATAGTCCTCGATAATCTTATGGATAAGGTCATGGAAGATATAAGTCATTGCACATTGGTAGGTTGCCCTAGCATTTTTTAGTTTGAAAGGCATGACTCTATAGTATAAGGTTCCCCATGGGGTCGTAAAAGCAATTTTTTGTTGATCTTCAGGGGTAATTAGGATCTGATTGTAACCTAAGAACCCATATATGATAGATAACATCTCATGGCTAGCTATAAGATCAACTATCTATTTAATGATCAATAGAGGAAAGTCATATTTGGGGAAATCAAGGTTGAAGTTATGAAAGTCCACACAAATGCATAGTTCCCCTGTGGCTTTGTTGATAGGTACAACATTCATGATCCATTAAAGGTAGTAAATAGGTTGAACTAAATTGATAGATAGAATATGTTGAAGTTCTTCTTTGATGAGAAAGGATATGCGAGGGTGCATGCATCAAAAGAAATTCTTGATAGGCTTGGCATCATGGTGGGTGACTATGTTATGGGTGGTGATGGTGGGGTCAATTCTAGGCATATCATTATAAGACCAAGTGAAGGCTATGCTATGGTCTTTGAGGAAAGAAGGGAAGTCTTGAAGTTCCTCAACATTTAATAATCATCCAAGTTTGACAATGTAGGGGTTATTTAAAGTGCCCAAGTTGATATTTGTGGTGGATTCATTGAACATGGTTGATCTCTCAAGAGGAATGGATTTGTGGATAGAATAATCTAGGGCACCAAGGTAGGTGAGAATAGAATCATCATTTTAGCATTAAATAGTGTTAATTGTAGGTGAGTCCTCTCCTATCATCTCAAGATGGGTTAAAGGGATGGTTACGGTCACCCCTTCCTTTTGATAATCAAGGGTCTAAGGCTAATAATGTTGATGAAAAATAAATTTAGGTGGGATGATGTCAACATCCTTACACATGGATAGGGCAGAGGTCAGTGAAGAAGGGGTATCTTCTTTAACAATGGTAATGACAGGTGGTTTGGGTTACTTATTGCTAGGTAGGATGAAACCAAGGCCATGCTTCTCATGTGGCTTCCTAGTTTCAATGGTGATCATCTCATGTGGGTCATGTTCATATTCCCTAATACCAAATCCTTTCTAAACACACCAATGGAGGTATATTTTGGTGAAGATTGATTTATCTAGGTAGGAAAAATTGGTGGTAAATGGCCTAGGTGAAAGAGAGGTGGTAGAAGTGCCAAGGGGTTTATTAAGTCCCCCATAGATAAAATGGGTTTGATAGTGGGGAGGTCCAAAGGGAATGATAGTTTCAATATTGGGGTCATATCCCATCTGGTTATTAAGTTTCCCATACTCATGAGGATTAGGGAAAGCATTAAAGGTTAAAAGGAAATACTCCCCCAGGGAAAGGTGAAATGTGGATTCCAAAGGGTTAATGGTAGGTATTTGGTCCAAAGGGACAGAGGAACTAGTCAATGCCTCATCAGTGGAAGGGGATATAATATCTGCTTTGGTAGTTAAAGTTTGAGTTTTAGCTACTAAGGGTGTGCTAGATACAGGTGTGAGGACATAATTGAGGTGACAGATCATGTTACATATTGTGAAAGGACTTGGGTCAGCTTAGATGGTGATAACCTAGCCTTTGTGCTCAAACTTGATGTAAAGGTGAAAGGTGGAGGGGACATAACCCATGGAGTAAATCTAGGGATGTCTTAGAAAAACATTGTATTATAATTCACCTTCCACTATATTTAAATGTTTGGGGAATGTGCAGGGTCCTAAATATAAATGAAGGATGATGGTTCCCAAGGTAGTGGCCATGGTATCATTAAATGATCGAAGGATAGTTGAGGTTTTGGATATGACATTATTTGATAGATTAAGTTGGTTATAGGCATGGGAAGAGATAATGTTAGTTATATCTCCCCCATCAATCATGACCCATTTAATGTGGGTTTGGTTGATGTAGGTGGTAATAAAGATAGGGGGATTTATGTCCTTAGGATGGATGGAAGGTATTTTCTAAACCTTAAAAGTAACAAGGTTAGAAATTTGAAGGATGTCAATAAAGGCTGCTAGAGGTTAAGGGTCTTCAGGTTAGATCTTAATGGATTACAAAGCCTCTATTAGTGTTTGGCAATGATGGGGAGAGGTATAAATCAACTTATACAAGATCATCTTTTCTAGGGTCTGGTAAAGTTGCTTGAAGATAACTCTCTTGATGGATTCTAAGGGGTTAGGTTAGGATGCACCTAAAATAGACACCTTGGGTTTGGTTGAAGATGGAGATGTTTGGGTGTGAGTCAATTGGGAGATGGAAGAGGGATACATCCAAGGGATGGACACCTTAGCCTTCCCCTTATCATTCCATTATGATCTCTTGACCACATTGATAGTATGGATACAAGGATAGGTTGAAGTAATAGATTGTTTAGACTCATCTTCACTCTGAGGTGAGAGTGGAGGAGTAGGTAAGCATTGGGTAAGTATGGTTATTGGTTGGATTGGTATAGATCCCATAAGAGGTTCATTTATTAATAGATCATCCTCATTATAAAGCCAATGGATACTAGTTTGGATAGCTTTACAGTTCTCCATGTCATGGCCAGGTGTTCTATGATAAGAACACACTTGGTACCCATTGTACTAGATGGGTTTTAAAGATAGAGGGTTAAAGGGTCTGACGGGAGGTAAGGAAAAATAAGAAGTTTGAAATAACCTATGGATAATAGGCAAGTAAGACTCAGCAAAAGGTGGTAAAGGTGTAGTGGTCTTTACATTAATGTTTTGGGTATAAGGCCATTTGGCAATAGGGTGATGGTATGTGCTTTAAGTAGGGTGGTATTATTGGTTGATAGCTTCAATTTAGGCAAGGAATTTGATGAGATAGAGGTGGAAGATTTCAAGGTAGGTAGCTTGGGTATTTTTGGTGTGGTGAAGAGAGTTGTGTTGGAAAGCAATTGTGAAGGTGTAACCAAATGAGGTGGTGGGGTCTTGGTAGAGATAATTGGCTTCCTATTCAAAGTAGAAGGATGAGGTCCCAAAATGGAAGGCAAGGTTGAGGGAGTTAAAATTCAAACCTTAAATCCTTTAGGTGGTTTAGTTTTTTTAGTTTCTTTGGTTTGGCATTTGTTTGGTGGGTTAGAAGAGGTTAGATCCACTTTCAAAGAGGGGTAACTAAGGCTTGGTGTAGGGAAGGTACCAAAGTTTGTGGTTGTTTTGGTTGGGGTGATAGAATAGGGTTTGGCCATTTGGATCTTGGTTGACTTAGGTGGTTGGGGGTTAGTTAGTTTGGTAGAGGTCTTAGTTGATTGGGTGGAGTTTGTGGTTGGTTGGGTAGATATGGTAATAGGTTATTCGGTAGAAGATGTGGGTTGGTCTATCAAAGAAAGGGTTGAAGGTTTTGGTCTAGTAATATAAGGGATACCTAGTTGTTACCAAAAGGTGGCCTAGTATAACTTGGGTTTGGAAATAAATTCCAATCTCTAAACTAGTCAAGAGAATGGTTTATAGATCTATTTAGCTCCCTAGGTAGTAGGTTTAAATGATAGACCCATATTTTAGGGAAGGGGGGTGGTAACCTTGTCCTTTTCTTAAATCAAAAGATGTAAGTTTGAGATATGTAGTTCCTTTATGGGAGGAGTATACATGGGGATTTCCTCCTTATGAATTATTTCTAAAGGGGGAGTAGGTTGCTCGTTAGTTGAAGGTAAAGATAGGGTGAAGATGGTTGGGTGTTCTAGTATATCAACTAAAAGAGTGGTTAAGGACTCCACTACCTCAATAAGTCAAGGGGGAGAATATGGTATTCCCTCAATTTGGGTTTCAAAAAGAGGGGAAGGTAACTCTACTACCTCAATAATTAGAGAGGGTGAGGGATAAATAGGTTGGTCAGTAGGTAATTTAGCAATGATTGTGTTAAAAACCATGTTAATAGTATGGTCATCATGAGAACACTCAATGTTGTTTCCCTCATTATTAATATGATCATGGTTTTGGAAGGGTTTCCTAAATATATCAAATTTTTGGTTCAATGGTGCATTGGGGTTATCCAATACCATCTCCCCCTTGTCAATGAGGGATTGGACAAGGTTTTTGAAGGTGTTTCACCTACTGACATCATGTCCTATCACTTTTTGGAAGGCACATAGATCATTCTCATTGTACTAACTAGGGGCAAGATGAGAGGCATCAAACTACTAAGGATGTTTGATAGGAGTAAGTTGAATGATGTTTGCTTTCAATAACTTATCCAAGATGGAAGCATAGGATTCTCCAAGTGGAGTGAATTATTTTTGGTTGTTTCAATTTTGGTTCCTCATGTTTTACTTTGAGGAACTAGAGGAATTTGGTTGGTTAATAGAAGGTGGGGGAGAATCTTTAAGGATAACTGCATTTATGGTTCCCTTGTTCTTAGTATTGGTATTGGAAATGTTGCTTGACTTGGAATAAGAGGCATCATTAGTTTTATAGTTTGATTTCCTATTCTTGAGCTTTAGATTTCCTTTGTCAATGGTTCTATTCTCTAACTTACATGCCATAGTAAAATCTTAATCAAAGGTTCAAAAACTTTGGACATGTAGTGTATAGGAGATAGGCTTGGCAGATCCCTGAGCAAAGAGCTCTATCAGTTTGGGTTGAGGTAGGGAAAAGTAAAGTTAGTTAATTAGGCTCTTCCAATAAGCTACAAAATTGGTAATGGATTCATCCTCAAACTAACAAATAGAGTAGAGGTTAGTGATAGAAACCTTTTTAGATATATTAATCGAAAAGTGGTCTAAGAAAATTTGAGCCAATTAGGTGAAGGAGAAAAGGGAGTGCTTGGGTATGGCACTATACCAATCCAATATTGAACCACCTAGAGATATTGGGAAGGTGCAAAAAAGAAGGGCATCAGCATAGGTGATGAGATAAAAAGAATGCCTGCATTCCCTAAGGTGTTGTTAGTGATCCTCCTTACTTTGAAATTTAGAGAACTTGGGAAGTTCCCATTGGGAAGGATATGGCCTAATAGGTATGGATTTGTTGGCTTATTAAAAATGTGGTCATGTGAAAAGATGTTGTGAGCACCCAAAATGGATGATTATAAGGTGGTCATTTTGTCCATAATCATCTTCATTTGGTCTGCTTGGGGTTGTGCACCCAAAATGTTGTGAGATGGGTACTATTATGGTGGTTGGGAGACATACTGATAGTGGGTAGAAGGTTGGGAGGCTACCACATATTTGTAACTAGATGTCAATGGCTAGGTGGAAGATACATAAGGGTACGTAGATATAGATGGTTAGGTAATAGGTAGGTGTACATGCCCTTGTAGTTTAGGGATATAGCCAAAGTTTGGTGCAAGGGGTGTTTGTTGGATAGGAGCAGTAGTTGGGTTGGTGACTAATGGAAGGGTGATGACCCTTGTACTAATCAGTGGAAAGGTAGAGGGTATGGAAACTACAAGTTTTTGAAGTGGAATTTTGGTTAATGGATTGGGGATAGCTAAAGGAAGGTTGGTAGTGCTAGAGGTAGGCACTCCTATTGTGGAGGAATGGTTGGTAAGAGTGGAAGGTATAAGGGCACTAATAGTTTGGGTTTTGGTTTTTTATGGTGGTATCAAAGGGTTTTTTGGTTGATAAAGAAGCTTGGGTGGTCAATGGTTGGGTATTAACCATGGAAATAAAGGTAATCCTCATGAGGTGAAGAGGCATGTCATAAGGAAGATCTACTAGTGGGGTTGAAGCTTGATATGGTAAGACATGGTTGTAAGATAGTGTTGCAAGGCTAAGGGTTTATTATCTAGGAAAGTAGAAAAGTTTGCATCTCCTTGAGGAACCTCCTGAGGGAAATTAAGAATTATTGAGGGGTAAGGGGGGTCTACTAGTTTTGAAACATAGTCCATGGATGAATAGGTAGAAGAGGTAGGTTGAATTGGTGATGGGTTTTGCTCTGCAAGGTCTCTTCACTGCTAACAAGTGAGAACCATACAAGATAGGAGATATAGAAATCACAAACAACCTCACTACTCAAAAAAAAAAGACAATAAATGATCAAAGAAATCAAATCACACTCTAAAATATATGTTAATACCTAGAGTTGTAATTAATATCACTTTTGGCTTATGCCTTAAGAATTTGTGTGACCAAAATTGGTTTGTAAAGTGGGTACTAGAGAGGAAGTCTAAGGATATGTTTAGGCACTCAAAAGGAATCTATATTAGAATCAATACATGGCTTGGTATTGGGGCCTACCCCCTCACTTCACACACCACAATGATAAGGGTGTCAGGTGCTTAACAATATATATTTATATCCAAAGATTATACTCAACTAGAGAGCTAAGTTGGTTCTCCCCTTGGTAATAACCTCCACATAGGATTATCGAGAAAGGGTAAGGTTACCACTAGGTGATGAAATCCTAGTTGGGCCTTGTCCCAAGTTTGTTTAATGTTTAATTGATTAAATTGGTTTGGTTAAGAGTATGAAATAAAGAGTGAAGCTATGATAGATTAATTTGATTTTATTTATGTAAACTAAACTTTCAAGCAGTTAATGTATGCACTTAATTTTAAGCCTAAAATAAATTTTTGATTTCATTAATGAGCATAGAATAGAGAGAAGATGTAAGCAAACAAGAACCCAAGTAAAGACATAATGGTCCCATTGGGCATGCCAAAATGTTTCAGTGAATTTTTGCTTATTATTGGAAAGTGAAAAAGAAGAAACTAAGTACGGGTATGGTTGAAAAACTTGTTTGATTGTGTGCACGTGGAATCAAAAGATTGTGAAGATCTCCTCTTTGGCTTGAGAGGATGACCTATAGATAAGAAAACACTAAAGCAAATTTTTTTGTTAGATAGATACTTGAGTGGACTACCTAGCGATAGCAAGATCCCAAAATCAAGAGCTTGTTCAAGGGCTCTCAATCCACACATTTTAAACAATTAAGTTTATAAACAAAATATAAAGTGCTTGCATCAATAATCAAAAGGTAATAAAATTGAACATAAGAATGTTTGCAAAGAATAGACTAGAAATTATTAAAATAGAAATTAAAATAATTATTACTAGTGTTAGATGGTTGGGGTATGCTTCAAAAAATTAGAAATGGGTCTATGAATAAGCAAAGACATAGAGAATTAGGTTTGGTAAGAGGTACGTAGGTGAAAATAGCTTGTTATATTTTATTTACATAGTGACCATCGGTGGTTAAGGTGACCATCAATAGTCAAATAACCATTGATAGTTGGATAGACTTTTAATGATTGAGACAACCATTGATGGTTACTATGGGTGGATCTAAGTTGATAATAGGTTGATTGATGAGATCTCAAAGTGAGATTCTAGGAGTTGGGTAGGTGTTAGGTTGTGAGAAAAAATAAAATAAAGTAATGGAATATTGGAAACCAAGTACTTATCTTGAAATAAGCTAATCAGGTGGATGCTTGAGTGGTTGGCTCATTAGTAGAGTCTAGCATGATTCTGATAGAGTAACAGTACTTGGCACTTTGACAGAGCTGTAATGGTAAATTGGATTTCTAATGTAGTAGTTAGTTTGTTAGATTGTTGATGATGATTGACCTAAAAAAAGAGAATTTTGGATGCATGAGATCTTGATAATAATTACAGATCCCTTTTCACCTCTTTGATCCTTTCTTCTTATAGGCAAGGCAAGAGAGTTACAATAAGACATGAATTGGGCTTCCTAATTATAACTCACTCATGTAGTGTTTCATAACTAGATTTATATGAGTTGTTTTTAGAAAACTAAGGTAGGTGGGTTTGCATGTTGGTGGTTAAGGGGGTGTACCCTAACTATCAGTAGTCAAGGGTGAAGGGTAAAAATAGGTAAAATCTAGGGTTAATCTAGTTTGGTCAAACTAATTATGGTTAGGTTTGGTTAGGGGTCAGAGGGTTAGATCAGTCTTGAGAGGGTCAGATCGGTCCTGAGAGGGTCCCAAGGTGGTCAAGGGAAAATATGACATTTAGAATCATGGTGTATATATTTTTGGTGTCTATAATTAGCCTATAGACTGATGGAACCTAAAATAAAGAAGATCTCCATCAGTAGGGATGTAGAGTTTGATGAGAAAAGTAAAACCAATTTTCCTTCCAAAAACTCACATGATTCAGTAATCAGACCTCTAGATAATTTAGAAGGTCATAAGCACACTAAAGCTGAAAATGATAATGAGTATGAGCAATCAATTAATATAGATCAACCCATAAGAATAGTGCAACATATGCAAAAATAGTATACAAGTACATTA